>VZRR01011967.1:340402-353403 GCA_013398015.1 Oreocharis arfaki
CTCAGCGCCCGCCGCCCCTCAGCGCCCGCCGCTCTCAGCGCCCGCCGCCCCTCAGCGCCCGCCGCCCCTCAGCGCCCGCCGCCCCTCAGCGCCCGCCGCCCCTCAGCGGTCCGTGCGCGGACGTCGCCAGCCCCGCACAGGAGCGGCTTCCCGGGAAACACACACCAGCCGGGTGCTCCGGCCGTATGCATGAGATAGATCCGTCATATGCATGCTGAGAGACCCGTCACATGCATTGATACGGATATATAATATACACCAAATCCAGGCGCTTCTTAAAAACTTTAAGGGATGGTGACTCTGCCATCTCCCTAGGCAACAAATTCCAATGCCTGACCACCCTGACAGTGATAACTTTTTTTTGTAATATCTAATCTGACTCTCCCGTGTCTCAGATTAAGGCCATTTCGTCTCGTCCTCTCACTGCAGGCAGGGCAGGAGAGACCGACCCCCACCACACTACACCCTCCTTTCAGGAGTTGTAAGAGATTTGGTTCAGACAAAACTTTCAATGATACATGCTAGAAAATGGTAAATGTAAAGCAATGGCTAAGGCCACTTATGAGATTATTTTACTCCAAAATGCTCCTCTGACAGACATGCAGATACACTTGTGACATTCTGGGCCTATCTGTTAGGTTTTTAATGGAACTGAAAATCAGTAATTCCAATTGTTAGGATTTTGTGGTACGTGTCTGGTGTTTGTGTGTTTGTTTGCTTGTTTGTTTTATCTGGTTATGTGTTTTGTTTTATTTTGTTTTGTTTAGGGAAAGGAAGCTGAGTTGAGTCTCAAGGCCTCATCCACGCACAATGTTAGCGCCGCATACTGCAGTTACAGTACAGCAACTCTTTTTGCTGGTATTGGCTGTTCCCTAAGGAGAACTGCATCCTTCTGAGAGACTGCAGGGACTGGTTGAACACAACCGGCAGACTCTAAGCTGTGTAGTGCTACAGGAGAGATAGCCTAGGATATTGCCTCAATCTCAAATCAGAAATGCCCTTGATGAGCGATATACTGCAATATGCCAGTGGCTCTCAAAAAGGATGCAGTCTTTTACAGAGGATTGAATTTTGTAAATTATGGTGATAACACTGTATAAATATAATTTTGTGTGTGTGTAACTAAGAATTGCAGACCATATAAAATGTTTGTATCTGTATAAAACCAGCCAGTTCTCTAGAAATAGTTCAGTTGTCTGAGGCTATCTCATAGACAAGAAAGTTTACTGGCAACAGAACTGATACTAAACATTTCTACTGCTCAATTATGTTGACTGCAGTCACAGGTGGATACAAATGCAGACATAGCTTTTTTAGGGGTGCTGAATGACTGTTACTGAAGGAGATGTGAGTAAAATACAGTCCCTATAAAAATGGTTGCATTTAATCAATGGGTAATACATACTTTATGTTTTTATGAAAATCTTCCAGAGAAAAAATAGAAGGCTAAAACTATATGCAGGTATTACTGATATACCCCATACAGGCTATAACAGTATAATTTCAGGAATTACATAGAGTTGAAAGCCATACTGTAGTCTGTTGAACTTTAGGATACTAAAAACTAACAATTTATTAAAACACCTGATGCTTAATATTGGCTATGCAAAACAATTTGTGAATGTCACCTTAATACTGCATGCATACAAACACTAAGAATAATTATAATGAAGTTTACCCCAAAAATTTGCTGATTGAAAAAACAGCTCATTAAGCATTTCTTAATTGTAATATTTGAAGCAAGCCTCTAATAAGTTATGTCTCACTGGATTTTAGTTCACGCTTTAATATATCACCCTATGAGACATTTCTCCAACTAAACTATGTGGCTTGAGGCCAAAAGCCCAGCTTGTTCCTTGTAGTTCCTTAGGTGCTCTAGGTTCTTCCTGCACAAACATTTACTACCAGCTACACAGAACAGACACACCCTTCTTTCCTGGGGCAAGTTCCTTGTTCAATCATCCGGTAAAGAAGCAGGAAAAAAATGCCTCCAGAACACAGGTAATTAACTTCTGGAATAATTTTGCAATGACAAAATAACATTTTGCATATTATAGCCTAAAAATGATAGAAGATTGAGCCCCTGTGCTTTTAGTTATCTAGTATTAAAGCAGTAGAACTGAAGGAAAGATGATATGCAGTTTTATATATATATATTTCTAATGTAAAGAAAAAAAGTAAGAAACAAATACTAATGGTACAGAAACTGTGAACTATTCCAACCCAGGCAGTTTTACACTCCCTAACACTTCCTACTGAAGGTCTGGCCACACCAATTCCAACACTGTATTCTATGAAACTCTGTGCTCCTGTGTTCTAAAAACCTGGCTCTGTTGCAGGTTTGTCTTTTATTTCAGTGGGAGAGCCAACTCACGCTGAGGATTTAATGGCTGTGTTTACGGACAATAATGAGAAGTATACACAGAATACAACAGAATACTTCCGGCTGGAAGAGACCTACAATGACTGTTTAGTGCAATTGCTTGACCATTTCAGGGCTGATGGTTGTGATGGTTGTCACACTGATAGTTTTCACACTAGGCAAACTGAATTTATGTGCAATAATGCTTTATTCAGGAATTACAGAGCTTGAGACAACAAGTGCATGTAGTTTATGCACTCAGACACAGACTTCTATACAGCCCTAAAACTTGACTGGCATGATAAAGCACATTTTAAGAGTTTTGGTCCTTGGAACAGGTAATGTGCTTGCAGCTTTGACATAGTTTGTAGACATTCCATTATGATCCAGTGGTGATAACCATTTGCTAGCAGCAATTCCTTTCAAATATCAAGATCAAGTAAATTTCAAAAATGCTCGAGTTTATCAGTGAATTTCAATTCTCTGGTCTCCTTTCCTTGGACTATATACTCTGTAATTCTGAGGGTGTTAACTTCTCATGGCCACATAGTTTATTTGTCTTATTCTGTTGTTTGATTGCTTCCTTGTCCTCCTTGTTATGTTTAAAGCAGTGTTCTCAGCGCTTAAGATTTTAATTCCTCAAGAACCAGAAGCTAACTGCCAGTGAGATGTTTATAGTCTCGTGGTCTCTGTTTTTAGCCTCTGCATGTATTTTCAAGGTCTCTGATATTATCCCACGCTTTAACTCCACATCATAACAAAAGACACCTGGTACCCAACTTCAGTTTGCACTGAGTAAATTCACTCAAGCTAACAACAAACTTAACAGCCCACCAATTCTAATGGCCTTGCAATACTAGCATTAGGTTTCTTACTAGCAATGACAGTATAATTTTTATTGGGCCATCCAGACAATAGTGACAGGCAGTACATCTCCTGGTGGTGACAACAAGAATTTGATTTCTGCAGATTTTCTTTATTTCTGCCCAGCATCTGAATTTTAGTTTCAACACATGTTCTGACAAGCTAAGGGAGCATGTTTCCCTTTTGCTCTGACCAACTTTTTCATGCAACTTTGACAGCAAGCCTCTGTGTTGTGAATGAGTCCAGATGTACTAACAGTTCAGTAAATTACAGTACAGGATTGACTTTCACCAGGTCTTGTGGAGTTTAAGTAACTGTTTAAATGACTTCCACAGGAAGAAGTGAGAGACCAAGATTGCACACAATATTTGGGAGGGGTGGCTAGGATGACGTTAATAAGACAACTGTTACTGACAAACAGTGATAAAGGGTTACAGAGGCAGGAAGGGATTCAGAAAGGAAAAAAAAACCAAGGACAAACTAGGGAATAGTGACAGAATAAAGTAGTACTGGCTGATACTGGGCTGAGAATGCTGTGAAGCCCAAAAGCTGAGGAGCATAAGAAGCTGGACTGAAAGCTGGGGGACAGGGGAACTTGAAGGACACTGGTTTTGTGAGAAATGTTGCTGGGAATAGCAGCTGAGGGGACTGAGTCATGAAACTCAAAAGAGCCTTTCCCTAGTGTTATGAGTAATATGAGACAAATGGAGCTAGAAATAAGGGGTCTGCATGAGAAGAAGGCAGATGATGTTAAAAATAATCTTTTTTCCCTAAAAAATCACAAGTGAAGGACTATGATCCATTAGAACATATTCAAAATTGGTAAAGTTTTAGAATTTAGCTAGAGGCCTACCTCCTTCTGCACAACTGTCTTCTCTCCTTCAATTATTACCTGAGCTGAAGGTACAGAGATCTCTATGTTCCAATCCTGTGTGTATCACTGGGATGCACTGACTTAAAATTTTTCACTTGACAGCACACATGATTAGGCGTATGACACAAAGCACATGTTTAGGGCTATACAATCCTCAGACGAGAGGGGCTGTTAGTTTTAAGATTTTTCCAGTTGTCATCTTTGCCTCTTTTAGCATACTTAGTGAACAGTCAGTAAAATATCCCCCTCAAGAGCAATCTTGCCCCAGACTGTACCAAATATAGTGGAGGTGATTGTCCTAGTCTGTCTATCCTGTGTTTTAGAAGGCAGCAGGGAGACAGTGACCAAAGCTTTAGGGAAGAGAAAGCTGGTCCCTAAATCAGCCACTTCTGATGCACTATTTTTGCCACCAAGTTGCTGGATGATACTGGGCTAATCACTAAAATAAGCTTTTCACATCTCATTGCCGAACTGAATTCTTATAGCTGGCTTATTCAAGGCATTATTGTTTAGTTTACAGATCTGTCAAATTCTTGCAGCTACAAATCAGTATGAGAAATGTGCTGAACTAACACAATATTTATATAAAATACCTGGTCTTTGGCATCTCTGACTTTGCATTTGGAATATGCCATTCTAATCTGGTTGTACTTCAGTTCTTCTCTGTAGGGGCAGAGGAGGGAGGAGAGTGTACTCTAAACTGAGGGCAGAGAGGGAGAGGAGTAATACTCTCTCACTTTTGTGAGAGGTGTGTAAATGTAAATTATTACTTTAAGAAACCTCCACACTATTGTGTAAAAGGCACAAGGAAGAGCCATAGGACAGAAATAATACATCTGTTGTCAGAGGAACAGTTGAAAAGTGTGTGATGCAGAAACCCATGACACACAAAACAGTGAGAAAAACCAGAATGTTTGTTTGTCAGCTTAGCTCGGGGCTGTCAGTCCTGCCTCAGTGGTTCTGTAGGAGTGCCAGTCTACATCTCAGCCTCCTGGCCTGCCTGGCTGACATCGTTCATCACTGATTTGCTCATCACTACAATCTGTGGGCTGAGGTCACACCACAGCCAAACCTATTCCCAGCTGGTTTATATGTATAGTCACAAGTTCCCACTGTAAGAGGCACATCTTGCACCTGGATCCAGTTGCTTTCTTCCAAGAGATCAGTCTAGGTGTGCTGTTGCATGGAAGTAGATCTCTAACACTTGCAAGTATTGGAAACAAAACTGAACTCTGGCTGGAAAAATAAGCATTCACATAGATGCTGCTGCCTTGATTACCCAGGAAAAAAGTCAAGTTAATTTATATTGTGACAAGTTAGCTGAATGGGTGCTTTCTATGTGTTCAGAACATAGACTACTTTGACACTTAGACAGGGGAAAGTGGTGCAATACCTCACCTTCTGTATTGAATTCAATCATAAACCTGTTGCTGTTTAAGGAGAGAAATGAGAAAATCTTGGGGAGATCCTTCAAAAGCTCTTGACTACACATTTTTCCATATAGTCAAACTACCTTTCAAAGTTCTTCTAAAAATGGTAATTAATTAAAAAGGTAAAAATAAAAATCCCTGTCAATAAAGAATGGCTTTTCCCTTTTACAAGAGCCTTAACTTGACTTCCTTACCTTGCAACAGTCTGCAGTAAGTTATGATTTCTACTCAGTATGTGCTTCAACGATCCCTGTATTTCAAGTGGCTGTCAATTATTTCAGGTTCAATTAAACCATTAAAAAAAATCACACTTTGAAAAGCAGTTTACAGTAGAAATAGAATTAAAGAGTTACTTTTATTTATGCTTCCTTGCATGAGTTGTTTCCATGCAGTCAGATTCTTCTCAACTTTTTGTGACCTGTGTTGAGTTTGGGCAAGGTGAAATACTCATTCTGCAGCTCATGGAATGCTTTTGTGTCTGTAAATCAAATTCAGAAAAGGCCACTGCTTTATTGTTTCTAAGGAAGCTGACAGGACTTCAATGCATGAAAGAAGTGGTAGATTATTTGCTAATATTTCAGTTAGTTTTGCTACCTTAGGAGTTACATAAGTCCCACATTCAGAAGTGATACTGAAGGACTAAGACAATGCATTATGAAGTAGTCTTGGGAATCTAAACTGTAGAACAAAGATGTAATAGAGATTGTCTGAGAAAACTTGATGGAAACTGATTTACTGAATACATTTTCAAATATACTACCGAAGAAAAACTTTTCATTGAATACTTCTGATGGTGTTGGGGGAATTTACAGTTTCTGCTGTAAATTGAATAGGTCCCTTCAGTTATGTCAGAGAAATCAAGGGTGAGGCTGTAGAACAGAAAAATGCTTATTACCTACGCAGTTGCAATCACTTTGATCAGACATGCTAGGAAGTTATCATCTGTGGAAAATTAATTTTTCTCTCAGGTCAGTTCAGACAGGGTGACAAGTCTTCCCTTGGCTGTAAGAACTTGTCATGCAGCACATTCTACAACAAGAAGAAACTGAAGTCAGACATACATGTCACTGCTTTGTGGAATCAGAGATTCTGCTTAATCTTTTACCAGTGAGGAACTCAAAATGTTTTCCTGTGAACTTGTTCTTGGAGATATGAATGGCAATTGCCCTTATTCAGGCTTAAGGAACTCTCCCAGCTGACATTTCAAAGATGTTTGAGTGGCCTCACAATGACATCAATCATCTTCCTTGTTGGCATGGATGCCAGACAAAAGTAGATTAAGCAAATTTAATAAGGCAGGAATTTGAGGCTTCTTGCAGGCTTCTGCAGTTCTGCATGGTAACATTTTTTTTCTTCTTGGTAATAAGCCTTTAACCTGAAAAGGGGAATCAATGACCTGGCTTGTAAATGTGTTCCAGATATACCTGCAAATAGGTAATTTTTTCTTCTGTCCCTATGTAGTGCTTTTTCTTCCTGATAATGAATGAGTTTTGTACCAAGAACTAAAAGGGACCCTTCAAGCACATTCTCCCTTGTTATTTCATACACGTCTCATAACACCACCCAGATGCTGACTTCACCATCTTTATGGAAAAGCAATATGCTGTAAGAGTTTTTTTCTGTGCATTTCCTCTGATTCCTTTTAGCAAAGCAGATGTTCTTAAGAAAACAAATGGTAAGGAATCAAAAACCTAGTTCTAGTTTTTCTTGAGTTCCTGAGGAAGTAATGATCCATGGGGAGTCACATACTACTGTTTCAATTATCAGAAAAACACCTATCTGTACACTGGATTTTTATGTACCTAAATCAAACTCTCCAGCTTGGATTATGGGTAAATTTGGAGCACCTTATTAGGTCTGTTGCAATAGCATAATCCTAACCTTCGAGAATCTCAGGGCTCTGCAACAGAGGAATAGGCTGGACCAGAGAAATTGTCTGGAGCAAAGAAACTTACCCTGGGTGGAGAAGGACCAGTTTAAGGAGCACATGAACAAATAGACCTTACATACTCCTCCAAAGAGAAAGCTGACTGATGTCTTTGAGAGTCCACCCTTGATAACCTTTGAAAGGCCATGGCAATTGGGAATATTCCTCAGGACTGGAAGAGAACAAGTGTCACACCTATCTTTCAGAAAGTCAAGAAAGAACTTCAAAAGAGTAACAGGCCAACCAACTTCAGGTGAGCCCCTGAGAAGATGATGGAGCAACCCTGGATACCATTTCCAGTCTCAGGAAGGACAGAAAGTCATCAGAAGTAGCCACCATGCACTTACGAAGGTGAAGTCATGCTTAACCAACTTGGAAACCTTCCACAGTGAGTTGCCTTGCCTGCTGCATGAATGGAGAGCAGTGAGACATCATTTACCTTGGCTCTAACAGGGTTTTAATGCTGTCTTTCACCATGTTCTAACAAGACAAGCTGACAAAGTATGGGATAAATAAATGGATAGTGAAGTGAATTGAAAATTATCTGAACAATCAGCTCCAGAGGTTGTGATACGTGGCACAAAATCAAGCTGGAAGCAAGTTCACTAGCATTATACTTCAGGGAATGGTAGCAGGGCCAGTACTGCTGAGGTTCTTCATTAATGACCTGGATGGTGGAGCAGAGAGCTCCAAGTTCACATATTATACAAGATCAGGAAGAGTGACTGTTACATCAGAGGGTTGTGCTGCCACTCAGAGGGACCTTGATAGGCTAGAGAATCAGGCAGAGAGGAATCTCATAGAGCTCAACAATGGGAAACACGAAGTCTTACACTGGGATAAGAATAGTTCCAGCAATCAGTACATTCTGGGGGCTGAGCAGCTGGAGAATACCTTGGCAATGAAGGGCCTTGTGGTCTTTGGGAGCAGGAAGCTTATCATCTACCAGCAATATGCCCTCATGGTGAAAAAGGCCAAGAGCATCCTGGGTTGCACTAAGAAGACCACTGCCAGCATTTGAAAGAAAGTGATCCTTCCTCTCCATTCAGCACATGTGGAATGCTGAATCCAGTTTTGGGCCCACAGAACAAAAAAGACATGGACATACTGGAGTGAGTCCAGGGCAAGACAACAAAGATTATTAAAGGACTGACGTAGCTTTTGTATTAAGGAGAGGCCCACTCTATGCATTCAAAATGTTTGCAAGACTTTACCTTCATGGTATTGCTTACTCTATAATTCATATAATTTTAAGTATCTTGACCCTGTGTTTGCAAACCTGACTCTTTATACTATTCTTATCATATTACTTCCTACTGCTGTGCTCTGGCAGTCTGTCCCTCCACTCTCTTCATCTTTGTGCAGCTCTGTGCTTCCCTTCGGTAGAGAACAATGTCTATGCTCTGCTTACTTAGATTCTGTTTGAATACAATGCACAGCTGTGGTTATTAGAGATATAGCTGTAGGACCAACAAAAAAGCAGCATAGCACCACATGTTTTTTAGTTGTAGGTATGTTTCTTATTTTACTGACTCTACTGGGTGTTCCTTGTAAAGCAGCTGCCCCTCTTATCTTGGGATGTTTGTGTTTGACAATGTGGACACTACCAGCAGCGTCTCTTCATTACTCCATGTAATTAAATTCTCATGGCAGCAAATCAGCTTGATAAACTGAAAGCACTGTGTCTTGCTGTGGTACTGGGGGTCTTTTAGCAGAAGACATGTTTGTCAATATGCATGTGAAGTAAGGGTGGGCTGCTTCAAACCCTCTTGCCTAGCTGGTGGCTCGATGCACCCAAGAAGCCACTCTCATGAAAAAAACTGCCTTTCTTCTGGGGATGAGAACGACATATATTTAAAGACTGGCTTCTCTTGGGGGTTGTAACAATAAACACATCTCCAGTTTGACTGTCTGAATAGGTGAATTGCTCTGTGGTCTTCCTAGGCAGGCAGAGCAGGCAGATGGCTTATTTAAGCTGCTAGTGTCAATATGAGTTATAGACCCTGGCTTAGGTTTAAATCCAGCCCCATCAAAACAAGGTGAACAGCTGCAGGATGAGTCTCTAGTGCAGATGGGCTTGACGTGTACAAATGTTTTCTTTGTGGGCTTTAGTCTTCATAAACCCATTTAGTAGAACTGTTAATTGTAGCTGTAAGAGCCTAAGTCAGTGTATGTGCAGTGACCTTTACAAATCTGCTTTGAGGGAACTTCCAGATTGATGTGAAGTGATGTGCAGGGTCGCTGTGGTGAAGCAGATTGATGCTGGTAGCTTTCTGTGCCTCTCAAACCAGATCTTTTTGGCTCGTGTACCTTGCGAAGGAGAGGAATCTGACCCCAAGTAGGGACCATCTTTCTGATATAGGAGTCTGGTTATAAAATACTAGGCTCTCATAAGTGAAAAGCTGGAAGGTTTTTCCAACTTCTGTCTATAGCTTGAAAGTTGCTAGCCATCAGCAGTTTGAGGGAACCTCTGAATTGATTTCAATGGAACTCTACCAAGTCCTAGTCATTATGTGCTCTCACCTTCTATTTGCTGTTAACTAGGGCTCTTGTGCAGGGAGGTTCTAGTTAGAGAGATTTTCTGAGAAGTGATTCATGTCCAGATGTCAGCTGTGCAATGCCTTTCTCATTTGCATACTTACACAGTGTTGTGAGGACTTGCATTTCAATTTTTTTCTCAAGAAACATCTGTACTACGAGTTATTTAATTTCTTAAGTCAAAAACATTGTGAAAGAGTCAGAGAAATCCCAATACCCTGTTGCAATGACTTTCTTAAAGTTGGAAGTGCAGAATTGCAAACCCATATTTTCATAAATGCTTGAAAACATATTTTTAAACTACTTCTAAAGCAAATCTCAGTACATATAGAAACTGGAATTAAATGTCATCATCTTTCAAAGAATGGAGAGGAACAGAAAAAATCCTGACACTCCTTTGTAATCTGATTGCCTTTTCATATTTTCGTGAAGGTTTATTAATCTAATATTTCTGTAATAAACTCTTCTCCCCAGTATGACACATCAGCAAACCACTATGGATGAATAACAAACGGTATGCTACTCTCTAAGGAGTAACACCTGCCTTTAGAAAAGGAGGTATCTTGACTTTCACAGGGTAAGAAAGCAGGTAAGTAATAATAGCTTTGTCAGTACTAGAGCACTTAATGGTGCATCTGAATTATAGATAACATACAAATTTTTGAATGCGTCATCAAAACAGATCTAATGGCTCACTGTATTTTCCTTCATATCTAAAGCAAATAACATTCAGTTACTCATTCTGATGGACCACAGAAAATAATTTTCTTGGGCCATTTGAAAAATTGTAATTCTACTTATATTTCAAATGCCTTAATCCCCATTCTGCAATTTTTAGACAAGCAAGTAACTGGATTTGCTTTTCATTTTAAGTCACAATGTCCTACTTGTGTTTGTGCCATCAGAAATCCCCCAGTGGGCTAAGAGGCAGTGGAAAAGCAGAAGAGGAAGTAGCTAGACTGTTATCCAAAATTCACTATTCAAAGTTAAAGGGAAGCAGTGCAATATTACTTTTATTTACATATAAGGAAAGAAGAGTGATGAAAATAAACATGGGAGTGTGTTGTTAGAAAAGCTTGTGGAATAAAGTCAGCAAGTTTCTGTGAGAGCGTGGCATACACTTCATGATGGCATTTCATTTTTATGGTCTCCTGTTTTGAGTTATGGGCCTGCTTACTGCTATTTTTAGTTCTTTAGCTTTCCCATGGCAGCTGGAGATTATTTAAAATAAATAACCTTGCTGTGTTTCTATGAGGGACAAAATTCAGGAAAGTCTAGCCTCCTGCCATACCAGATTCTGAGTTTGCATAGGAGAAACTAGGCACATGTTTTATTTGACTAAATGAGGTGAAGGAAGCTCTCTGTCATATTACAGGAGTTTACTTGTGCTTTTTTCCCTAGCAAATGATATTGACAGGGGGGAAATAAGTGTAACTCAGCATGTGGTTTATCTCATACCATTAAATTCACATGGGAAACAACTGTCTTTAAGAGGTAAATTTTTCTCTGAATTTGGCCTCCTTCCGAAAGATGTCTGAACTATTGTTTGGGACTATAGCATAAGCCTGGATGGCATTTTCTCTAATATTTCATGAAACATACACACGGACTTATATGCAACACATAAAGAGAATTAAACAAGTACATCTTGCAGCAACTGCACCAGCTTGAGGGCTGCCAGCATCATTTTCTCCTTTCTTGCAGCAGTATTTTCCCCTTCCCTCTCTGCTGTGTCAATAAACTCTATGCATGGCCAGCAGGTCAAAGGAGGTGATTGTTCCCCTCTCTGCTCTTGTGAGACCCCACCTGGAGTACTGCACACAGTTCTGATGCCCTCAGCGTAAGAAAGACACAGAACTGTTGGAGCAAGTCCAGAGGAGGCCACAACGTTTTTAAGAGGACTGTAGCCCCTTCCCTGCACAGACAGACTGAGGAAGTTGGGCCTGTTCATCCTGGAGAAGAGAAGGTTGTGCAACCTCCCAGTATCTGAAGGGTACTAGAGGGAAACTGGAGAGGGAGTCAATGTCAGAAACTGTAGTGACAGGGCAAGGAGTAATGGGTACAAACTGAAAGAGGGGAAATTTAAGTTAGATATTAGGGAGAGATTCTTTACTCCTATCATGAGGAGACACTGGAACACGTTGCCCGGGGAGGTTGTGGATGTCCCACACAGTGGCAGTGTTGAAGGCCAGGTTGGATAAAGCCTGGAAGAATCTGCTCTAGTGGAAGGTGTCCCTGCCCAAGGCAGCAGGGGTTGGGACTAGATGATCTTTCAGTCCATTCTGACCCCTTAACATTCTACAGTTGTATGATTGTATCTGTGTGACAAGCCAGATAGAGGAACTGATCAAAGTAATGGCCAGAAAATCCTATCAGAAATCATTGCCCTTCCAACGAACATTTTGTCAACATGTGGTCAATGGAACGCATGCTTCCTGAATTTACACCAGTTTGACCTCATTAATGTGTATGAATATCTAAAGACAAGGGTGTCAAGAGGACGGAGCCAGGCTCTTCTTTGTGGTGCCATCCACTAGGACATGAGACAACTGGCAAAAACGGATGCAAAGTATATTCCACTTGAATATGAGGAAGAACTTTACTGTGTGGGTGACTGAGCACTGGAACAGATTGCCCAGAGAGGGTGTGAAGTCTCTGTCACTGGAGATATTCAAGAACCATACAGACACAATCCTGTGCCAAGTGTTCTGGGATGACCCTGCTTGAGCAGGGAGGCTGGACCAGATGACCCACTGTGGTCCCTTACCAACCTGACACTTTCCGTGTTTCTGTGACTTAAGCTTCCCAGTGTCAGACAGAAGACACCCAAAATCATGAGAGAAAGATGTTTGCCTGAACCGATGTTCTTATTGACGTGTTCTGCGGGTTCGAATTTGTCTCCAGGTTGCCGACGGGCCCGTGTCTTGTCCCAGCGAAGTGCCTGTGCTTTGGCAGGCTGGCAGTGGCGGCGCCGCTCCCGCCGCAGCCCGAGGGAACAGATCCTGA
>VZRR01011967.1:353778-384078 GCA_013398015.1 Oreocharis arfaki
GCGGCGGGGCCCCGAGGGCCTCGGCGCGGGTCCGCCCTGCGGGAGGGCGGGGGGGGCTGGGGGACGAGGGGTCCCGGCTCCCCTCGTCCCTCGGGGGCGCCGCGGCCGAGCGGGGATGGTACCGGCGAGACCCTCGCCCCGGCGCTCTGCCCGAGCGGGGCACCGCTGCCCAGGGGTGGTCCCGGGGGTGGGTCGGGGCCGTCCTGGCTGCGCTGTGCCATAAGGTGAGCTACCTCCCTGCTCCCTCCGTTGTAGTTTGTATCCCCTGAAGAAGCCTAAGGCGTGCCCATATCCTAATGCGGACGGTGCTGATCTCGTCAATCCACGAGCCTGCCTGAAGGAAGGGCTTCTGAAAGCTGGATAAATCCACCACTTGAGTTTCTGTCTTCGGGGGGATGATCTTAGTCTTAAATCGTGAGAGCAGTTAAGCTAATGTTTAATTTTACTAAACCTTTAGCCTTTGTTCCTTGGTAACCTTTGTACTGAACGTAGCAAACCCGACGCTGCAGAACCTGCGTGTGGAGGAGGGTGGGAGCTGTGTGTGTTGGGACCTATAGATTAGTGTTTCCACTTAGTCTAATGGTAGCTAAAGCTGCCCAAAATAAACACTTCCCATTATGAAAGGTTTTAACTGAAGTCTGAGTGGAAAGGAGTTGTGTTGCAACACTCTCGGAAGACTTTGCTTCTACTTGTCACCAGGGCCACAGGAACCTATTTGCTCTCATGTGACATCCCTTTGTCACTGCAATAGGATGCCACTGCTTCAGACTAAATTGAATAACTGCTCCCCAGTTCATTGTCGGAACATCTTTAGAATTAAGTCTTCATTTTGCAACCTGGTATCAGAAATTACTGACGTATCTTAAGGATGAGGGAGCAGTTTTGTAATATCTCTGTGAATAAAGCTCATCTAGGTAAACTGGGTAATGGAGACCTTCCAGTGCTTATTTAGTGGTAGCACTGCTCTTAATGTCAGCTCGCTCATAAGGTCCAAAACATATGGATTACATACTCCTGGAAAAAAAAGGTGTTTACTGAGGACTGTCTTGCTCCAGCTCAAAAACTTGAGGATAATTGTTATCAGAACACCATCCTGTTTTGGTATCATACATAATTTGACTTTTGTATTCTATGTATTGTGCAGAAACAGACACAATGGACACTTCCCTTCTTACTTTCAGAAGCCTTAGACAAACATCATGCCTTACATGGGCTTTATGTTCCAAACCGACTCTGGAACATTAAAGTAACTGTTTAAAAACTAATTTAGTTGAAAAAAGCCCTGTCACTGGCCTTTCTTACAAGATACTAGAACAACTAGAGGAGTACATTCTCTACATACATGCAGTGATGACTATTGCAAAGTGTTTCCTTGTCAAAAAATTAATTTGTTAAATGCTTCCAGATTGGTTTGATATTTAAAAGTAGTTCTTAAACTGCCTTTCAAGAGTTTTTTCTCAAGTTGTGTAAGTTGACTTGCCATGAAGTGCAAAGGTGTTCTTGGAGAACTGTAGAAAGAGGTTCATAAAATAATAAATATGATAATATTATCCAAGGATTTGGGAAGTCTAGGCAGGAAGTGTATGTCATCTTGCTTTCTTTTGTGCCCTGGGATTGCATTTATGCTCTGGCCTGTTAAATAGGCGTGGGAGATGATGCTTGTGGACTTTTGATCCATTTATCTCTCTTGTCTGTCAGAGCCTGTACGCTCTCCCTCCATGTTAAAAAGCACAGACTTCACCATGCAAAATGTAGTGGTTCAGGCATGGTGACAGATGATATAATGACTTCTGTTGCCATTCGTGTTAGACATTTCTTATCATTTGATCAGTACCTTAAATATCAGACAGTTGTAGTCTCTGGCATATTAGCTTATTAAAATCTTCTGTAATTTAATAGGTGAATGCAAATTTCTTCTTGAAACAATACAAGTTCTTATGCAAATCCTTAAGCATCCTGACCAGGGATTTGTGGATTTACTTTTTTTAACCGTAACCTTTTTTGAACTCCTTATTTACAGATCTGTTGGACAAGTTCTTTCTAAATACTGGGCTGAAGGTAATAACTTGGGCAGCTCTCAACTGAAGTTTGAAGATCTTAGCTTCAGATATAGTGACAAGCAGTCATCAGCTTCTGGAAATACACTTTTAAGAATCACAGTGTCTCATCAACAAACAGATTTTAAATTTCAGTCTCTTGATAAATGACTAGACAAATACATGGACAGAAGTGAGCTTCATGAATTGTTAATATCAATATTGGGAATTCTGTTAGTTGTTGTAATGGTGTATAGTGGGTGAGTCTGGGGGGAATGGCAGAATGTTGCCCAGCTCACGAGTCTCACAGTGCATCACTTCATGTTGCCATGGTCAGGGTTGGAATACTGGCTTGATCCAGCAGGTCGTTCATTATGTAAATAGCTATGCCATTCAAGCTGCCTGGGCATTCGAAAACCTAATCTTGCTTCTCTTAGAAGAGGAAGCATAATCCCTGCTTCAGAAAGCTGGGAGTACTGTGTAAATCAAGTAAGACAAAGCTGTTGCCTAGGTATTAGGAACATGGTGTCATGCGAGATTTCTTTTTCAGTGATGAATCAATGTCCATGTATTTGCAGTCAAATTCTGACAATAGTATGTCTTGAGGTTGTATCATTTCACTTACTATGTTCTCTGTGCAGGAGAGAGAGAGTTCAAGTGGAAATGTGTGGCTTCTAGATACTGTATGGCAGTACAAAATCCTCGTGGCAGTTTGTCGAGTAGCTTCTTACGGTGAATTTCATTCAAAGACAAGCAGTTATATATGTTAACAACCATGCAAATGTAGCATGTACAAGTTTAATGTAGCCTGACCAATCTCAAACATTGCCTTCACTTTTTCAAGCTCTGGAAGTTTTATATGAACTTGACTGAATGATGTTTCTCCATCTTCCAAAGACATTCATGAGCCTCTAGCAGTTAAGAAAATTAATTGTGTCTGGTGGTTTGTTTGGGTATTTAATTTAATAGCCTTTCAGGAACTGAATATCAATTTGCTTGAAAGTTGTTTAGGAAAGAATTGATTCCTCCTGTCTCTGTAGTTAGCACCACAGACAGAAAGAGTTCTTGTCTGTGACTATTGATTTTTTTCTTAATTGTTTGAACAGCCATTGATCTGCGTTTTGCTATGCAATCAGCTTCTGAGGCTTCAGAGCCCCATAAGACAGCACTGAGAAAGGTATGATAAAGGGATGGTATCTGTTTAGCTTGTATTGTTGATGCTGCATTATTATGAAGTCAGGACAGAAGAATCAATTTTTTTTGTTTGTTTTCAAGGGAGTACTATTGGAAATTTACAGAAGGTGGAAATTACAGAAGCTGCTACATCGGAAAATTACAGAAGCTGTTACGGCACAGCATTATTGCAGGGGTGTTTTAGTTCTAGCCTACTGATTATACTGAAAATGAGGGAACTAACAGGTTTTGATAGGACAGCAGATTAGAACTAAAACACAGTAAAGAAGCACTCTTCTTGAGTTGCTTGCCTTTACTTTGCACACAGGCACGAGAATGAGTTATGGCTAGAAAAATTATTTCTTCCCCAGGTTCTTGCATAACTGTGTAAACAAAAGCTTTGTAAAAGATTCTTATCATCTTATGGGTGAGAGGTAGGTAAGAGGAAAGCATGACTGCCCGTAAAAGAAAAAGGATGGGAAACTAGGCCTTGAGTGGTGAAGTTACTTAACCTTATGTCAGAATATATTAAATTTTTTGTTCTTCTGTTGCTTTAACTTGAGCTGCTAGCTCACCGAAAGTAGCAGTACTTAGAAATAGAGCACTAATTGTTTAAAAGAGATGCTGAAGGTAACTCATAAAAAATACTTATATTTTAAAAGAGTATAAGGAAAGTGTTTCAATGTACTGCAAAGCCCTGCCTGTGACTTTTCTGGTACCAATCCTCTTTTGCATTGAAAATATGACTTTAGAGACGCTGGTGAACAAGGCTAAGCAAACTTCCTTTTAGGCCAAGAGGTACTGAGTGCTAATAATGCCAGTAGTCGCCTTCAGAGTACTACTTCAACTACTTCAGAGTAGTTGATCATCATTGTGATAAATCTCTGAGGCCATATATTGACTTCTAGGACTGAAGTGACAAAATGGTTTTTGTATTTATCTTAAGACTACCCAGCCTTTTCTTTTGTAAGCTGTAGTAAATGTGGAGAGCACTGATGATAGCTTTCTATTTCTGGCAAGCTTGGGTGTTGTATCTCCTGTGAATGCAAGGCAACTGATATGACTTATCCTCTCCAGACTCTTCCAGACTCTAAAAAGTATCTGTGTTGCTGTATGAAAGTTCATTATTACCATATTGTCAGCATGTGTTGCAGAACTGTAGATGTTTGGGCGTGTTCATTGCAACAGTGACCTTAAATATAAGAGTTTAGCTTAAGTTCAAAAGCAAACAACAAAGAATACTGATCATTACGAACCGAGATAGTTCTAAATATGTGGATGTTAACTTCAGGAGATACAATGCTGTGATAGAATTGGATGGACTCTGAAGCCAGTAGAGGAGTCTCATTGTTCATGGCCGGTGAAAATGTTATGATGGCATTACTAGTATTTAGGCTTTTTCTGTGGGAAGCTGGTTATGACATTGCATGTTGCTGTGAACAGAAAAATCTGATACACAACTAGCATTGATTACTGATATGAAGGCTGGCAAACAGGTAGTTTTTCTAGACTTCATACTTAATTATACAAGCACTGAGACTGGAGCGCTGAAATGAAGGAATGCTTGACTGTTGGTCTTGTTCCAGTTAGCACACTTGTATTGGCATATGACAGCATGCTGGTACAGTTCTATTTCCTCTTCTGCTTGTGATATGCTCAGTCAGCATGCTGACTCTGCAGCTTAATTGTGTGAGTTCTAGGGAGCTCAGAGCAGATGGGAAATTACTTCTAATACTGCTAATGCTTCTGACCTGGGTGCCCTCTGGAAACACTTAGATCAGTGTTTTTCAGTGGCTGTTTCTGTGCAGAACAAAAATGGCCCTTAGACAAACCTATGTTGCCATTGCTCAGGCACAGCCTTAAGCAATGATGTTGTTCCTTTTACCTGAGCAGACCACCAGCCTGAGTAGTGAAGACCATAATGAATGTTTCTTGGTGTGACAAGAAAACTTAATCATATTATCCCGGTTCTTGGAAGCATCCTCAAGATTTATGAGCCTTCTCACCCAGCTGACCTTAGTCTTTGTAAAGGCTTCCTATACTTGCAGAGAAGTAGCAGTCAGACAAAGTAACAACTATTTCTGAGTTATAGGAGTCTAGTTATAAAATACCAGTTTCTCATAACTGAAAAGCTATTTTTTATTAATTTGAATCTCGTCTTACTAAAGTTAGTAACTATGTTCTTGGGGACTAGTAGCCTCCAGCTTAACTGCCATTCTTGAACTGATGAATTTACAGTCCTCTCCCTAATACAGTAATGATTGCTCTTCAGGGCTCAGAGATAAAGGCTTAAAACACTTGCCTAGTTCCCTGATAAAGGAGTATGAAGAACTTCCTGTGTGCCATTCACTAGCAGTATGAAACTGGTGCATACCTAGCCACAAACAAGAGGATACAGCAGCATAACTCACTTAGTTTTAGGTCAGTCAGCTATCCTTTTTTAAGAAGGTGGTGCAAAGTAATTTGATTTTTCTGCTTACTGTTTGGTACAGTTGCTTCTTTCTCTGAGGGGTGTATTAACATGGTGGGAACGCTTCTGTGCGATCGCTTTATCCCTGGTGACATTAAGGGTGAGAGAAAGGTAGTGACATGACTACATACTTGGTATATCACGCAGACTGATGTCATGTGGCACTGCTCCAGAGAGATTCCCTGCTGAGATTTTGCAGTTCTTGAAAATTCTGGTGTATTTTGCATAGTCCAAAGATTTAAATAGTTTCAAAAACTCAAAAGTTTGCCTCACAACTGGCATATGTTCTGTATGGCTGTGTTTTAAAAAGATGAATTTTAGGGTTCTGTGGCAAAGATTTGTAGCTGATCATGTTCCTGGGGCTCTACTGCCACTGCCACTTCAGAGATAATAATGCTGCAACTGAAGTAGGAATCTGTCAAACATGTTATCACAGATGGTAGCAGAAAGGTGACTTTGCTAGGAATGTTAGCTATATCTTTAGAGCTGATTAGGAGGTAACCACTCTAGGATAAGAATTACCAAGTGTTGGCTGCAGGATTGTTAATCTTCCAGGCAGACACTAAAGAAGTGGCAGTCATCCTTCTTAATTTCATAACAGTTGTATAGTAGTCAGCTTCTAAGAGAGAGAGGACAAAGTGGGAGTAGCTTTAGAATGCAGTCTGTTGCAGCTTCTCAGCAATATCAGCTCTGCTGTTTATGTTGTTAGAAGCAGGATCTCATGATGAAGAAATGACCTTGTATTTCTGGTTCTGCAGAATGATGGCTCACTTGGTTTTTCATGCCTGTCCAGAAAAGTGCAGAGAGAAGGAAGTGTCCCTGTAGGGTATCAAGTAACACTGACTTTCACAACTCCCACATTACATACTTGAGTAAATCTTTCCATACGAGTTACAGAAATCAGTAAATCAGGCTGTTCTGTCTTTTCTCAAATGACTAAACAAGTCACCTCTTTACAGATGCTGTTGATGGAGTGGTTAACGGGGATGTCTATCAGGTAAGATAGAAGTATTCTGTACTTAGAATGTGCTGTTCTACTCCAAGAACTTTACCTTAATATAGACTAATACTTCCTATTTCTTGTCTTTAAAGTAATTTTGTCTCATATATGAGAAGGAACTTTTGATCTGGTAGCTCATCTCATGAAGTTGTCAATGTTCTTAATTATGCCCCTCTTCTGAACTTAAAGGCAACTTAAAGCAGCAGTTCATTTTGAAATGTGTCTTAGCAGTACATAAGCATTGTAAAGCATACTGACAGGCTCTGTGATATGACTTTACATTGACTTGCCACTGGCTGCTAAGCTAAAAGTGTGCTCTGATTACTTAGTTTAAAGCAGAGTTTTCAGATTTGCTTGCTCTTTAAAGATAATTCATGCATCCTGGTTGTCTTATCAAGATCATCTTACAAGGAACGGACTGAAAACTTTATACATTTCTTAGTGCCAAGAAGTTGCACGAAATTAAGCTGGTGGCTAAAAAGCTCATCTGCAGTATGAAAGCATGTTAGACAGCCATGGTAATGACAAAAGGAGGAGATATCTGCTTTATTGGTGTCAGGGAAGAATGAGGCATGCTAAGACAATCACTGTGTTGTAACTGAATTTCACACCGTGTCCAAGGCATTGTCATTGCCTGGTGTCACAGTTGGCTCGTTAGCCCTGATTAAATGAATGCTTGGGAAGGAAGCAACGTATGAGTGATTTACTTCTCCTTAGAGTTTTAAGTGAATGCTGAGCTTTGTGGAGGCACAAACAGCTTTCACTGCTGCTGACATTCTTATATCCTCAGCATTACTGTGAGATTGATGAGACAACTTCTATTTTACAGGCCCTTTGTGCTTCTTTGTACAGCAGGAGGTAGACTGCCCCCTTTAGATGCCTTGATTTTGTGTTTGGATTTCTAAGAGACCTGTTGCTTTGGTTGATAGAGCTTCCTCTTAATGAGAAAGGGACTGAATGGGCTATACATAACTTTTGTTTTAGCTACCTGTGACTAGTTGGCCCTGCAGCTGCCCAGTTTATTTTGCTTTGGATGAAATGTGAAGCCTGGTGGTGTTGCACCAGCATAGCTTCTTCTCTTTGCATTATTCCTTCATTGAGGGCTACAGGAGGTCCAAAGAGGGGCAAGGCACAGCCAAATCTGTTATCAGCTGCAATCAGTCTGGTACTCTCAGGAGTGGTATTTTTTTACTCTGTTAGGGGTAAGATACTTGGAGTATCTTCCGTAGCAAATAGCACAATATTCATTAGCTTTGTAAATCTGGTGTGTTAATGTTAGCCCTATTCATTTCAAGTGTTGGAGATGTTATATTGTGAAAAGGATGCTAGTACTCTCACTGTTTTGATGATTAAATATTGAAATGCCTCTTGTGTTAGAAGCTGCATACAGCAATCCAAATTTTGTAATGTGGTATGCAAGTGTCTCTTGAAGTAGACAAATAAGTTGCAAAGAATGTTTCAAACTTCTATGCACAAAGCCATAAAATATTTCACAGCGAATATTTAAGGTGAGATGAACTCACCTTAGAGAATATCAGAGAATATCTGGGTTGTTCCACCTGAGTGAGGTGCTAGGCATTGTCTTCTTCATTCTTTAGGCTTAGTGCTCTGGCACTAAGTGTTTGTGGCACTTGTCTTTCCAGTTGTCTTGAATTTTCGTTTGATCCCTGATTTCTGGAGGCAGTCCAGTGCTAATTTCTTTCAATCCTGCTGTAATTTGTGGCAAGATGTTTTTCTTGTTACTGGTGGAAGCATGTTATAACATCAGATGAATGTGTTATTGGCTCACAAATAGAGTCTTAATTTTATGTAGCTGGCAGGCAGTTATCTGAAATACTCGTTATGCACAAATTACTGTACTATTCCTTTTCTCTAAGGAGAGTAATGGTCCCACAGACTGCTATGCTGCCATTTCCCAAGTAGATCGACTGCAATCAGAACCAGAAAGTATTCGTAAGTGGAGAGAGGAGCAAAAGGAGCGCCTGGAGCAACTTGGTAAGCACGGTATTTGATGAGTAACTTAGTGTCAGCTTCTCTCAGGCTGAGAGAGTTGGGGTTGTTCCACCTGGAGAGGAGAAGGCTCTGAGGAGACCTTAGAGCAGCCTTCCAGTACCTAAAGGGGACCTATGGAAGAACTGGAGAGGGAATTTTTACAAGGGTGTGTAGTTTACAAAGGGTAATGGATTTAAACAGAAAGAGGGTAGATTTGGATTAGCCATTAGGAAAAGATTCTTTATGGTGAAGGTGGTGAGGCACTAGCACAGGCTGCCCAGAGAACTTGTGGATGCCCCATGCCAGGCTGAATGGGGCTTTGAGCAGTCTGGTCTAGTGGAAGGTGTCCCTGCCTATGGCAGAGGAGGAGGAACTAGGTGATCTTTAAGGCCTCTTCCAACTCAAGGCTGCTCTTTTTGGAAGAGCAGTAGAATTCTGAACCATGGCGTCTTCGGAGTCTTAACATGCTTCCTGAGTTCGAGGAGCAAGTCTGGATGAGTCTTCTAGTAAACAGGCTTAATACTGGTGTGGGAGTCAGCAAGCGTCTCTCTGAACCTTTACTTACCGATAAGATGACAGAAAATGAACAGCTTTTGTAAGTTAAAAAGATGATAATAAATACTGCAGGCATTAGTACTTTATTTCAAAGGATAAAGATTACTCATTTTGTAATTGCTGAGGCCATCTGTTGTCACATGGATCTTAATCTAATAACTAAATTAAGAAAGTAATGGATTTTTAAATAAACTAAATACAGCTACCAGATGCAGTGGTACCAACCCATGGACAGCACCCGAGAGACTACAAACTGGTGTGCTTCCCACTTACATGGTGGAGGAGCTTTTACTTGAAATTGTTAGAACCTTCTGTAAAATGTGATTCTGGATAAGAGCTGACCCTATTGCTCCTGTTTTGGGCTAGTTACAGCACATGAGGTTGTCCTGAACTGTAGGCTGTGTGTAGAAGTATGTGGAGTGCCAGTGCCTTTGCTTTATCTAAGCATAGAGGCTTTACTAACCTTTGTTCCAGCACTGGTGTAGCAAGGTGACTGTTCCTGGTTTGAACAGCTTGCAGAGCAACAGACTTACTGAATCTGAACTACTCTGCAAAATGCCTATCCTAAACTGAAGTGGACTGTCCCAGTTACGCAGCACAGGGATTCTGTTGAGCTAATCCTTTGAACGTTTGTAGTATTTAGAGTTCTCACAGCCTAAATCAGGAAATCTCCTAAACCTTATCAGTGCTGGTGAAGCAACTGTCTGCTCTAGAGTGCACCCTGAGCCATCATTTGAAATGTTTGCAAGATGCATTTGGATACAAACATGACTGACAAAGCAATTCTTAAATCTTCAGATGCAAACTCACGAAAGCAGGAAGCAGAATGGAAAGAGAAAGCAATAAAAGAGTTGGAAGAGTGGTATGCAAGGCAAGATGAAAAGCTTGAGAAAACAAAAGCCAGTAACAGGTAAAGTTTCTCCAGCCATCATAAGAGTTATGGTACTGGGTATGAAAATAACTGGGGAAGGAGGTTAGAATACTTTTTGTATGTCCTAAGGCAATAGTCCTTCAGATCATTAAAGTAAATGCTCCTACTACCTACCTTTTTAAGCTTTTTAAAATAATCTAGATTAAATGTCCAAGAATAGCAAGAGGAAGCATTATGTTGATGATCAAGAATTACTGAAGATTCCTTAGGACATGAAGCTTGAACATGGCCAGAAAAGTTTTTACTTTACCCACTTGTTGGCATGCTCCCAGCTGCACAGGCCTTCAGTGACTGCAGTTACCTACCCTGAGACTAGCATTCTTACTTGCTTTCTGTAGAACATACGGAAGTGGCATTCTAGTTAATCTTTGCTACAGGTTATTTCATTAAATATCTTAAAACCTGCTGCTCTTTTTGGAAGCAGTTCAGAAATAACATGACTCAGTTCTACTAGTGTAAAACAAAATGCTGACTGTGTCTGTGGTGGTTTGAATTGTCTAATTATGGGTCCTGCAGCAGAAACTGATGATTTGGTTGCTAGACTTACACTTTCTTAGCAACTTTTTGGTTGCTAGCTCTTACACTTTCTTAGAGGTTCCCTGTGGAATTTTCACTTCAAGCTCCATGAAGGTAAATGTGATAGAACTGACTTAATGCCTCTTAAATCTCTACTTCATTCTGTCCAGGTAATCATCAAGACTGCTTTATATTTTGGGAACTTACAGGCTTCAAGATGAACTGCTGTTTTGTTAATTTTGGGGTTTTTCTGTTCCTTTTTTTTTTTTTTTGTAACATCACTTTTCATATCAAAATGGCCATCAGGTTTGTCTTTATTAAGTAAAGTCCTAGGTAGACTACTTCTCTTTCTAAAGGAAGAGAGGAGGCCTACACTGCCTACAGAATTATGAATTTGCCACTTCAATTCACTGAGGAATTCACTGCCTTTTGGTTGGTCCAAGAAAGGGAAACAAGCTTATTACTATTCTAGTTGGTGGCCAGAGCTCGTGATACCCTCATAGCTTTATTATGGCCAGCGTTTGAGTGCAGGATATGGAGTCTGGAGCAGGGCTCATTAAACAAGTGTTGCACAGAAATGTTTGGCATTCCCTGGAGAAATCTCTTGCCTGATGGTAGTTTCTATCCTCTAGGAGTAATCTAATGCTAACAATGTGGCTGTAGTCCTCAACTAGCTGGTCCAAACTTCTAGGATGTAGTAGAATTTCTGTGTTGCCCCTCTGACCAACGGCTTAATTGATAAATTCCATGTGGTAACTGCGTTCCTGTTACAGTAAGTCTAGGTGATGCAAGGTTAACGTGCTTGTTAAAACTGCCTCCAGCTGTGTTCCGTACTTCTCATCCTTATCTCTTTTCTCCTGCCTGCTTGCCTGCCTGTTGGACTACTTGCTACCTAGGGTGGCAGATGAAGCTTTCTACAAACAACCCTTCGCTGACGTGATTGGTTATGTGTATGTTGCTTAACTACTAATTCTGTTTGCTAGTCGACACGATAATAAGCAGGATCAGAAATAGTGCTGAATGTCTGAAGGTGGCTTCTGATTATTTACTTTTTGGACTGACTCTGGTCTGCAGTATTAAGTGCAGTTCTCTTGTTGCACTGCACAAAGCCTAGCACTTTTCAGATTTAGTCATGTAGTGTACATACCACTGGAATTTTGGTAATGACTTCTGTAGTCTTTAGACCTAAGGGTTTACAGTTGTTTCCAGGCCAGTGAACATTGCTTAGCAAGATGCTTCGCTGAGGGTGTGGATAAGTGCCTGCAATTTCACTTGGGTGCTGTATTTAGTCCTTCCACAGAGAAGCAGTGTTTCATTCTGTGGAAGTGAGGACCACCTGCTTTGCCTACCTATCAGAAAAATATTCAAGAAATGCTTGCACATAAAGGTTTACAAGCCAAGGAAGGTAGAAAGGAATTGCCTGACATAAATCAGGGTAGAGAAAGTGCCTGCATGTAGAAATTGGAGGCTGTTAGAGAACAGATGGAAAGTACAAGAAGGTGGTACTGGGAAATCACTGTAAGCTGGTAAGGTATTTAAGAGAAGTGTAGATATTTTGCCAGCCTAATAGGTCAGTAAAAACAGAGCTGTGACTCTCAAGCCCCAGTGAGTATGCTAGTTTCTGAAGGGTAGAAGGATTGTTCATGTATTTTAATTTCTTCCCTTAATTTGTAGACTTGAATTGAAAGATGGACATGTCACAGATTCTAAGGTGACACCTTTAGAAGGTGTACTGGTGAGCCGTGTTGTGGCTTTGAGTGCATTAATAGTGAAGGTTTGGTGTGAAATTCACAGCTAACTGTAGGTGGATGTAAACCAAGACTTGTGAAATGATGGATTTACAGGTGGTGTTTAACTTTTCTGAAGTCTCCTGGAGTTGGTTTTGTTAAGACTTTTTCAATAAAACCCTTATTTTCATATGTCCAATGCAAATGTGCAGTGTAAGTGCTGCATAATAAAACTGGCTGCCTGTTTCCTGAATGTAGGCTAAGCTACTAGTGCATGTTCAGCCAGCTGATCATCTGCATTAAACTCATTCTCATTTTCTATATCTGACTTAAACTTTCTCTCCTTGTTTCTTTTCTTCTCTTCACCTTTAAGCACAAACATAAATCATCCTTGCTACAGCCTAGAACAGTTAAGTAAAAAAATCTTCACTGCCCCTTAAAAGTGTCATGTCACATAAAGTAGCAGTGTTGTAGTGATCCTTGTCTTCAGTGGTGTCTGTAACCTTATCATCCCTGTGAATAGTGCTGAATCTTCATGGGAGAGTCATTTTCACTGCTTTCTCTGTACTGCTTGTTGGAGTAGATGGATTTGGTTTGATCTCCTGATGCTTACTGCTTCTGCACTCAGGCAGCTACCAGGGCCCCACAGTTCATGTAAACTAGATGCTGGAGTGTTATCCCTGCATTGAAGCAATGCTATTGGCAGCATAGAAAAGCCAAAATAATACAGCTGGGAAGCCACTGGCACTATCCAGTACATAATGTACAAAGCCTCCTTAGAGTCTCCTTAGGGTGAGAGCAGGGGCAATATGTTTATTCTGTGAGGTGACCTCAAACAAGTCATCTCCTCTGCCAAGATATGCTGTAGTCTACTGCACTCACAAGCATGGGATTCATGACTTAAATTCCTTATGATTCATGCTGCTTCACTACAGCATTGGGAATGATCAGCAGATAGTTTTATGATGGCCTGTAGGCCTTGGGGCTGATTTAAATCCTCAAATGGAATATGTTTAAGACATGCTTGCAGGCAGTTGTAAATTTCCAGTTGGCAAATGTCCAGAAAAAGCCATCAAGTGGCAGAGGCTTAACTAGTAAAGATCTGGGCATTTCTCTGTACATAAAATGCCTACATAGAAGTACCTTACTTCCTGGAAGCTTGTGTGGTGACTCCTTAGGCAAAGACTCAATAACTGTTCTTAAAACCAAACACCTGTATTCCAACATTTTACACAATCCTCTGCAATCCTCAGCACTGCTTGTGCATAGCATACTACTGCAATCTACTTTCATCTCCAGGACTGGGGCAGTGGGAGCTTGAGTGGCCATAATGTCCACAAGCAGCTGTCAGGTCACATTTCTTACGAAACATGCTGAAAGAAACTGCATCCTGTAAGAGGGAAGGAGTGCCTTATATGCTGGGCATTAACACAAGGTGCATTGCATTGCTTTTAGGGCAGCTGAAGAAGCCTTTGTGAATGATGCGGAAGAAGTTTTTCCAGGCACTGAGTGGGAACGTGTGGCTCAGCTCTGTGACTTTAATCCCAAGTCTAGTAAGCAGGCAAAAGATGTGTCCCGCATGCGTTCAGTCCTCATCTCACTCAAGCAGGCTCCGCTGGTTCGCTGAAGCAAAGCTCAATGGAAACACTACAGATGCAATATCTTAACCTTACTCAGAGAAGCTATGTTTGCAGTAATTTGATTAATTGTTTCAATGTGTTTTTTGGACCACATCATGATG
The DNA here is from genome assembly GCA_013398015.1 of Oreocharis arfaki. Classification (NCBI taxonomy): domain Eukaryota; kingdom Metazoa; phylum Chordata; class Aves; order Passeriformes; family Paramythiidae; genus Oreocharis; species Oreocharis arfaki. Next base: position 367,920 of record VZRR01011967.1, read on the forward strand.
TACCTAGAGCTGATCATTGTTTGATTGCATGTTCTTCCTGATGTTTTCTTTCTGTGTCTGAAATGGGAGAACCTCCAAAACTGTAGTCTCTGTGCTGTTGTGCACTGAGGTGTCACTTCCCACATTACTGATATTAAAGATCTGTTAAACAGCAAAATGTGTTGACTTTGGATGAATTAAGAAGGTCCCCTGCTTCCTTTTGACAGAGGGTGTTTGAATTAAGTGTGAGTAAACATTTCTCTTAATTGCTAGTGATTTCACCTTGCTGGTGATTGTCCAGCCAGCAGTGCTTCTGGTCTCTGCAAGGCTGTCCTGCTTGTTTCTTTAAGCTTTCTTAAAGCTCTTGAGAGCTTTAGTTTAAAAACTGCTCCCCTATCCAATTTATCATACTAGACAGAAGCTGAAAAAAACTGAAACAGCAGGCTTGTTAAGGGGCTTATCTTGCTTCCAGTGGGACTGAGGACACTGCCTTCTGCAGGTAAGCAGTTCTGTATAGTTTTCTGCTGTCACTCTGGCTGCCTATATCAGGCTCAACAAAAAGTAGAGGGCACTGAGTAGTTAAGACCTTTGATATTCTACTGCTTATTCTGTTCTGCTGGGTATTCAACGCTGTCTTCCTATGCAAAGATCTGTGGTGTAGAGGCTGTTTGGATGTTTTTGAACTGTGTCCTTGTCCTCACTAACCTTTGCAGACACTTCCTCCCGCTAGGGTGGTGAACCGGAGAGCTGGAGAGCAAGAGAAGGGAAGACTTGCTCTTACTGCTGCTCATCTGCAGGTTGGAGCTCTGTCTGCCAAGGTGGTTGAATCTGAAACAAACTGATCTAGAAAATCTCTGTTCTGCTTCTTTGGATCACCCAGCATTCACAGGAGCTGTATTCTAGCCTTGCTCAGGCTAGCCTTAGCTAACTATTTTCTAAAACTAATCTGTTCAGTCTCCTACATTATTTCACCACGTTTATCAAAGACACAGTATCTTAACTATTGTGTAGCATAATTGCCTTAATAACTTTTATGTACAAGCTGGAAGGTTAGTCGAGGCAGTCTGAAAAGGGTTGCAGATGCAGACTAAAATGTATTAAGGCTCAGGATGTTGCTGCACAGCAGCTTACTAGCACCTGTGTCCCTTAGATGGGCCAGATAGTGAATAAATGGTTTCCAGTTGGGCTGCAGTAGTTAAGCTGTACCTTACTGTTGTCTGTAGTGACTGGAGCAACTCTCATGTTTCCAAGTGTATTCACACACTGCTGATGGGTGGTGATGAGAATGATAGTAAAGGTTTGAAAGCTTGATTCCACGGAAGATTAATGCAAGAAGGTATCTTCTGAACTGCACAAGGGTATGGCAGGTGAGCCCAACAGGACTGAAGCACAGAGCAAGTCCACAGAATACTGATACTCATTGCTAGCCTTGACTAGTTATGCATTCTCATTGACTGAAAATTTCCTGTTCGCTGCTCACTCAAAAGCTCTAAGAACAAAGGCTTTCAAAATGAGCTGATAATTTAGTAAAGAAAAGTCCACTACATTAAATATACAGTCTTTAAAGTATTAATGTGAATTTAGGAGAATTTGAAAGCAGCAGGTTGGAGGGGTTCCTGCACACTGAATTATGGTATTTCTTGATCACCATATTTTCCTATCTTACAGAATATTTTATCTGGCCATGGATGTGGTTTAGAGCTGCAATCCAAGAAAATGGGCAAAGATTCAAATTCAAGGCCAAAGCAATGTTACAGAAGTTAAAGCAGTACTTTATATGCTGTGTTTGCAGAGTCTTAAGTATGTGTTTGCAATTTACTTATTTCATCTTGATAGAACACTTAAAATGCAGCTTTTTAGGTTCTGATTACATCTGCTAACTCTGGTGCAGAGATTTTGCAGATTACCTCTTCTGCCGTAATTTTCCATTCACGTATGCTAGCTCACTGTCTCCTTTATCAGTGCTGTCACAAAATCATAGACTGGCTGTGGTTGGAAGGGACCTCTAGAAGTCATCTGGTTCAACCCCTCTGCTCAAGCAGAACCACCTAGAGCCTGTTGCCCACGACCATGTCCAGACAGCTTCTGAAGACCTCCAAGAAGCAAAATTCCACCATCTCTCTGGGTAACCTCTGCCAGTGCTTTGATACCTGTACAGTAAGGAAGTGTTTGCTAATGTTCAGATGGAGCCTTCTGTGTTTCAGTCTGCACCCAGTGTCTCCTGTCATGGCACAAATGAAAAGAGCCTGACTTTGTCTTTGCACTCTGGCTTCAGGTATTTATCTACACTGTTAAGGTTCCCCCAAGCCTTCTTGTTTCCAGGTTGAACAGTCTCAACTCTCAGCCTTTCCTCACAGGAGAAATGCTGTAGTTGCTTTATAATCTTTGCGGCTTTTTGTTGAACTCCAGTGTGTTATATCTCTTGTGTACTGGGTAGCTCAGAACCAAACCCAGCACTCCTGGAGTCAGGACATTTTCTGTGTCTGAGAGCTATTTTAGATACTTAGACCTTGTGACACAGCAAAAGAATACTCAGGTTTATTTGGGCAAATCAACGCCCTTGTCTGTTTCTAAACATTTGACTTGTTTTCTTCAGAGTTCAGCATCTGTCACTTGGTTTTGTGACTTCATGTGACAATTTTGTCCTACCTCTGGCCTAGCTGTGCATGCTCAATCCTGTTTACTGGCTTTAACTTCCCACTATTGCTGCTTATCTCCATAGCATTAGTCAGTGGAATCTGGGAAAAAACCTGGATGCTTCCTATCCTTCAAACACAATCCCAGCTGCACACACGCGAAGATCTCATGCAGTACTGAGAGAAGCTGTGGACTTGCTGAATACATCTTGGTATAGAACTTGCTTTGTTTAGCTTCTGATGAGGTGGCAGCCAGGCAGTCTGAAATTACAATGAGTATTTGTAAAGAAGAAGGGGGATGGAGAAGTCATGGGTTCACTGGAAAGCAGGGAGCCTGAAAACAACAGCACTGTGCATTCATCCTCTTAGCCTGTGGAACATGGGTAAGTTTTAAGCAGCCATAAAACAACATGGTGTGGCTTATCTGTTTCTTGCTGATGTTTTTTTCTGAGCAACCAGTTAAGAGGGAAATCTACAGATTACTGGCTTGTATTTCAGAATGGACAACATGGGTGTCTGTAGTCTTTGCCAACAGGATTCCTTCAGTAGTACCTGTCATGCAGGCAAGCTTGTTCCTCTGCAGAACCTTGTGCTGTGGCACTAGTTCTAATCCAAACATAATTATCTGGAATGATCCAAGGGGTGTACAGCCCAGGTGTTTTATACTTACTAATGCAGGACACGGTGATCAGATTTCACTGAATCCGGGTATAAATTCTGTCTGCACCTTACTCTCCGTTGTGTTTTTGTAATACCAAATTGCCATTGCCTCCACTGGTAATTCGTGCAAGTTTTTGACAAATTTTGTTACAATTAAATGGAGGAATGACAGTGCTTCAAGACCACCAGAAAACTAATGAATTTGTTATTTCCAAGTGTCTGGATGGCAGATCAAACATTCAAAATACTGAGTAACTAAACTTGCTGGTCAGAAACCAAAAAAATTCTAAACCTTGATTCTCTATGGATTAGCTATGTGGTTTGCAAAGCATCAGCAATGATCTGTAAAAAGATAGCTATCAAACTCGACTGATCTCCTCATGATCCCAAGTCCTGGCTCTTTGGGTTTCTCTGGTAATGCAGAACTGTTGTGGACAAAGCAGTCATTTTCCACCAGCTGCAAAAAACAACATGGTATAGGAACTTGTAGAGGATTGTATTAGTTACGTGAATGAAAAGTTAAAGAACTAAGAACTCCAATTTTAGTTAACTTCCCAACCTTTTGGCACTCTACTGCTGCAACCTGCTTATGTAATGCTGATTATAAACATCCAAATTCATGAAGGGACTTGTCCTGCCCAAGCTGTTGATGTCGTATGCAGTTCTGCTTGGAGGGCTGGACGGTGGCATTCCTGCTAAGGCTTCCGCAGTTAGGATACCACATGCACTTACCACAGACACTGCAAAACCAACCAGTATGCAACAGGAAATATGAGCAGGTGCTGCCAGTGCAGGTAATGAGAATGCCCTGCTGCTTTAGGCTCTGAAGTACTGGTAACAGCTGGGGAAAGGGGTTTCCCTCCTGTACATTTTTCCCAGTATTGGATATAAAGGTTTGTTTGACCTCACTGGAGTCCGTGATCTCCATGGTATGGGCTATTCTAAAGGACATTGGGCCAGCATCAAGTAAGCACATTACTGCAGATATTCTGTGAACGTCTCATGTTTGCTCCTTCTGGGACTGAATACAACTGGGGGCTAATGTCCATAAAATCTCTGGTCCACAATGAAGTACCTGAAGTTCAAAGGACACTTCTGAACAGGGAAAGAAGGAGAGACAAACAAAATCACTATTACGCTATTAAATATGATTTTTTTATTCTTTATGATTTTATAAACCACTTGTACATATGCAGCAGGTTCTTGGCCATTTGACAGAAAAAAGCATTTTCAAAAGCATTTGAAGAACCGTTTTCTTAACATGACTAGACGTTAAAGGTGTAAAACTTTTCAACTGTGTTTTAGTCTGTTGTGTTTTTTCTGTGCCTGCACTCTCCCTTCAGCTGCTAGAGAAAAACATTTGGAGTCTGAGATACCAAAAATACAGAGCTTCAGAGGATCTGGAAAGCAAAAGCCTGGTCCCACTTTTAGCAGGCATGCCAGCCAGGCATTCCTTGTGGTGCTAGAGGATGGAAAGATCAAATGACAGGCCTCCTCACTGTCAGAACCCTAATCCTCCTGATGTGAGCTACTATCACTGTAGAGAAATGCCAGTTTCTATTCGACCTGCTCATAGAGCTAATGCTCTGGTACTGAAGGTAATGGGAATCATCCAGTAAACCAAGACATGTAGGAAAAGGAACTAAAACTCCTTGGTTACATAAAGCCTAATACAATTTGGCAAACAGTTAAGAACCAGTATCTGCCAAGTCTGAAAAACTGTGGTATAGTGGCTGCATGATTGTTCCTGGAGACAACAAGAAGGAGATCTGGTGGTGTTTCTGAAATCTGCTCGGAAGATGTGAGTTACCAGTAAGCATTCCTTGTGGAAAAGAGGGTGAAGTAAAGACAAAACATATAGATTATATCCCAGGATTAGCAAGTGTATTAAGAGCTATTCAGTCGGAGTTCATTATGTAACAGAGGGCAGTAACTGCAGAAGATTGTTTAATTTTGATTGGAGAAGAGTGGAAATAGCCCTTCTATTCCCCTGTACTAAAACTTTACTGGACTTCTGAGAATATCAGTGGTTGAGTTAGATGTTAAAATAGGTCATTCAATTCAGGACAGCATAGTCTTGTGACTGTTCCTCCAGAGCCATCTTTCTGGATTAGCTGATAGATGGGTTGGATTTTCAATTTCTCCAGCATCTTGAAAGTATGCTAAAAAAGCAGCTGGATAAAGACAGCACTATATATCAAAGACTCATTTAAGAAATACAAACCACAGCTTCCTTGGGCAAGCCTTCACTGGTATTTGACATACTTTTCTCCTAGGCCTCTGAATGCCCTGAAGGTGAGGATAGGGGTGAGATCTGACTTTCCATCTTGAAAGCTGATGGTGAAAGCAGGACAAGAACAGTGCACCTGCAGCCACCCAAATGGCTGAGAGGGTGCACCGTGTCACCCTGCAGGGAAAGGTAGATGCTTTATGATCAGATGTGCTACATGGCTGAATTTCAGCTGACTGGCTACTGAAGGATAAGCAGTTCCCCCTCCCCTAAAGTAGTAGATTAAGTCCCTTGAGAAATCCCCCAAGATTAAATGCAAACAATTTACTATTGGCCATAGCCAGAAGACAAAGATGCTCACTGCAATACTTAACAGCTTGTTTGCACTTCTCTGCAGGCTGTAAGCTCACTAAACTGTTTTTTCCTTCATATGCAAAAGCTTCTAAAATGGGGCTCTGCCCTTTAGAGATAATATAATAAATAAACTTGGTTGCCTCTACCAAGTCCTTCATGAAAAGGAATTTCTAGGGGTAGCCTTTTGGTATTCTAGAGGCTCTTGTTTCCACCCACTGAAATGAATACCTGCTACTGATGATTACATCTTATTTACTTTGTGGGTGGAATCCTGGAAACTGAAAAGCTGGTAAACTTCTCATTTCACATAGGTGGGAAATGAGATACGGATCCCCAAAGTGCTAGTTATAATTTTACACACCATACACATTATCCCCATACATCAAGAGATGCTCGTAAATAATTCAGCTACACTCAAAAGTAATGTATAGGCTTACCAACAGCGGTGCTTAAAAAACCAGAATTGCACATTACTTCCAATGAAGTCAGCTGAAATTTAGGAAAAATACAAAAAGATAACACCTCAATTAAGAAATGCTGAAGTAGTCACTAACTACTCAGAACACTACTCTGATTCATTAGCTGCTCTCATCAAAGAAAAATTTGGGGCAAAGTATTCCCTCCACCCATTAGGAATTTGAATAGTGCAATTCTCTAACTCTTCTATAATTCTAGTATATTCTACGTGTAGTATAATCCAGTACCAGGCTAGCAGCTCCAAGGAGAGCAGGATCTGCTAGATTTGAGACCACCACATCCACAGTTTTAACAGAGGACAGAGCCTGTCGATTTATCACTTCTTTGACAGCATTAACGTAGTGGTTAGCTAGAACTCCAGAGAGGATCACAAGAGAGGGGTTCACAGTGTGGAGAATGTTCACAACACCAAGGCCTAATGCAGTCCCAGCTGAAAAGATGAAGTAAAAAGAAATTGAGTAGAATACTCAAAGCAGTTCTGGCATCAGTAGTTTAAACAGTTCTGTTAGCAGCAAATAACACTGAAAAGTCAGTGAAGTATTTTGTTCCACAGGGCAGAGTTTTGAGTTTATGTTATCAGGTAATATGTGTCTGCCATTAACTTTACTTTCAAAAGTAAAGAAAAAAAAACAAACAAACTTTTTTGCACAATAATGCAATATTCAACATTATGGATGTGAAAAGACAAAACAACGTATTAACCATGCTTGTAAGCAAAGAGAAAATAGGAAAGCATCACTCCACCACCTTAATGTTAACCACTATGTATAAGGGAGGACTGTGCTTAAGCTAGTAAACCAGTGAAACACCCTATGTAAAATAACACCTAAATTGCCTTTGCTACCTCAGACTAGCCATTCACTTGCCTACAATGAAATGTCCCCAAATTTTCCTATGTGAGAATGCTGACACTTCACTTCTTTTTTAAACTGATCTTTGCAGAATCTTTTCATCTTTTTTTTATCTGGAACAGATACTTTTAACACTTCTACTGACATTCTCTCCAACATTTGTATTTAAAATCTCATTACCATTAATAGCTTCTATACTGAGAGGTCCTCAGCATGTTCAGGATGTTTGTAGTGTTGCAGTGCACTAACATTTCTGTATCCCAAAAATAAAATCATGGATGTGTTCCACCCTTTGGGCTACGTTCTTACCTGTTCTGAGAATGCTCTCTGCTTTTGTATTCCCAAGTTTAGCTGCTTGAATAAGGTGTGCAGCACTAACAATCTCCTCCTCCTTCATTGACATTCCTTCTACTAAAAGCAGATCATCTGAAAAGGAGAGAAAACCAAGAGCAAAACATGGTAATGTGGCAAGTCAGAGGGTGAAAAAAAAAGCTATTAAAATCTTTTAATCTCTTTTACTTGTATACTGAATCCTGAACAATCTGTACAACCCTGATTGTTTAGCCAACAAGAACCCTGAGTTTAGCCAAAGTAATTATATCCATTATTATTCAGGAAACTATTTGCAGAAGCTGCTAATCAAACGATTAGGGTGTGGTAAGTCACTAGTCTTGTCCCCCAAATAAATAAAATATAAATACTCTCAAACTTATTTAAGACTGAGAAGCTTTTGCTGAAAGACAATCACTGTGAAACCAAATGTCACAGAACGCCTGTCAGATTACTCTACAGCAAGCTTAAAAAGAAGAGACAAGCTCTACTGTGTGCTTTCGGTAATTCTGAGACCAGTGGTTCCAAATGTTCCTTCCAGAAAAAGATATGTACTATGCAGGCTGCCTGTACACCCATTCTTGTCACCTCCTAGAAAAAGAAGGCAGATCTATTTTTTCTTAATACCTTCTTTGAAAATTTGTTCCTATACTGCAGTTTAGTAACTGTGTTTTCAAAATCAAGAGTAAAGAGATACCATCATGCAGCTTCTTAGCTTCTCTCTGTAATGCTATTCCTGAGGCATATGCTTCTATACATCCTTGGCTGCCACACAAGCAGTCTGGTCCATCTAAGGATACAACAATGTGCCCAAGCTCAGCAGCACAGAAAGAACTGCCATGGATCAATTCATGTTGATGAACAATTCCACCTCCAATTCCTGCAAAGATATTAAGATATTAACCATATTCTGTGGTTTAAAAAAGAGACAAACACCCCCTGCTTCCCAACAGTTTTAAAAGGCCCCAGTTACGCAACACACTAGTATTTGTTTATTCTAATATAAACAACATAAAATAATTTGCATCAGTGTTGATCTACATTAGAAACCAAGAATTACTAGTTGTTAAAGAACTCTTCTCTATTTGATACACCTGATATGCAAGCTCACAGCTCCCTCCTATTCATGTATGGATCAAAATGGTATGTAATGCTCGTATTTTTTTTTAAAAGCCTGTGGATAGCACTGAACTATGACAGGTCTTCTAAGCTTGTGAGTCATGCTCTTCATGCAAAAAACTATCCAAGTGGCCTTAAAATTTTGCACTTCAGAAGAGCAGTCCTAATGCTGTATTTAGACAGTTAAACCTGTGTGTTGAAGGGCCAGGACACTTAAATGATCAGGCCTCTGCTGCCCCTTCCCAAACTGGGTGTAGATTCATCAGCTAGTTATTACTGCCACCATCTAAAGGACTATATACTTAATAAATGAGAAAAGTTACCCTAAATTTGCATTTGAGATTTAATAAACACATTTTCTTATATTCAGGTATTTATCTTCTAGATACATATTCTGATCCGACTTGTAGTTCTAAAGTTTAAAGAGAATTAAGATACAAAACTAAAAAATTGCAAAATTATTCCAATTAAAGTTGCTCAGATTTCCTTACTTGCCTGCATAGCTGTACCAGCAGAACTTCTTTCATCAAGAAATTTAAACTATGGGAAGTGGTTTTATTTGCCTGAATAAATTAAAAAGCACCCTAAACCAAACATATAGTGTAGCAGAAATATTTTTGGTTTTCCAGGCATAGTGGTAATGTTTATGCCTGTAAGAACAAATGAGCCTCTAAGTGATGGTGTTGAGTTTTGGATTTCATTGAACTACAACATACCCACCTGTACCAGTAATCAGTGTTACAAAATTTTCTATTCCTTTTCCATGACCAAATTTCCTCTCTGCTAGAGCAGCACAGTTTCCATCATTGTCGACCCAGACAGGCAAGTGCAAAGCATCAGATATAGGAGTTCTGAGATCCACAGAGCTCCACTCCTGAATGAGTTTTGTAGAGTGAAGCACAATTCCTTCTCGAGGGTTTACCCGTCCACCTGTGGAAATACCTAAGTCCCAGAAATACAGGAGAGAAAAATGAAAACTATGTCCGTGTAACAGACTTTAAGTAAAAATCTATTTTTCTAATGACACGATTCCCCCCTCCCCCCAATACTAGGCTTTGAAGCAGAGCATGAAAGTAAAAATTTCGTAAGTATTTCTTAAGTATTACTGGTAGTGCAACTTTTGACATGTAAAGTACAGAGAATCAAGGAATGGCTTGGGTTGAAAGGGACCTCTGGAGATCATCTAGTCCAACCCCTCTGCCAAAGCAGGTTCACCTACAGCAAGTGGCACAGGATTCTGTCCATATGGGTTTTGAATACCTTCAGAGAAGGCGACTCCACAACCTCTCCAAGCAGTGTGTTTCAGTGCTCAGTCACCCTCAAAGTAAAGGAGATAATTCATAGAATGCCATGGCTCTAATCACAATGCACCAAGGATCTTCAGACTAACCAGATGGGTAATGGTTAATGTTAGTCACAGAGCTAATGCTCCTACTTCAGGCAAGACTGCGGCAAATCACTCAATAGTTGTTTCTTGTTAGTGATGTACAAAAGATGTAACAGTGAAAATAAATGATTCAAACCCCTGAACACTATTAGTGTCTGGAAGCCTGCTGCAACTCTCAAGATTTAGAATGACTAAAAATAATCACTAGACCTAGAGTAGTATTTTTACTTGAAAACACACTGTTTTTGTGGAAGATCAAAACTGTGTTCAGAGATTTGCCTACTGAACAGAGTAGGCCAGTAATAGGCACTATTAGCCAAACCAGTTTTGCCTAGCTGGAGAGGCTTCCAGGGTTGGTAGAGTCTCTCAGGACCACTGAAGAGTAGGTCACTATTATGGAGGTATTTAGCTCTAGACAATAAAGTTTGAACATTTTATTGTACAGAGCTTATATAATTGAGTCACATATAAAGATGGTTCCAGGGTTAATGTAACGGAAAGCAGCCATAAAAGCTCTAAGACAAGCAGCTGAATTGAACATTAAAGCTGTAAGAAAGATCTGATTTAAAGTGCTAACATTTCTCTGTATGACTTTGTGTACTTAATGTTGTTTTTAAAGAATACAACGTGTTCAAGGTAATTTTTCTTTGTACTGTGCGATTCAGAAAAGTTTTCATCTCAAACAAACTACTTTTCTTTAGGAGCATTTCTCAGCTAAAATCAAGACTCTATGTCCTTCTTAAAAATGCAGGACACATTAATCAACATCTTCATAAATAACTAATATCTAAGGCCAAATCTCCCAGTCACCATTTAACTGAAGAAATCCTGTCTGATACAAACACACAATTTAACACAGAACAGTACTGCAAGTGAACTGCAAGTCAGCAAAAGGGCTGCTTTTGTCTCTGTTAGCTACAAATTTAGTCCTACCATTCCAGCTTTTTTAGTCTGCCCTGGTGTATCTGAGAATTCCGCTGCACAGCTGATCACAGCCCTAAAGAAAGGCTTACAGACAGCACAGAAAACATCACTCAGCTGCAGTTATTTCAAGAGCTGTTCTGATAAACTCTGAGCATCTGAGTCACAATGCCAAGACAGCAGAAAGCTTCAATATCCAGAGAACTACATAAACACATTTTAGATTTAGTTTACTATAACTTAACAGATTGTTTTAATGGTTGTTACCAACTGGAGAAACTTCAGTCTTTATAGTCAGCTTCTCATTTTCAGCCATTTAAAAAAGCTTGTTTGTTAAGAATATGTAAAACTTTAAGTACATGAGATCCACTTTAGAAAGGTGTTTTAAATTAATGAGTAGTGATTTAATTTCATATTGAAAAACATAGATGTAAAAACAAAGTTAGTATTTGTTAACTTACCTACTCCCAAAATTCTGCAGTTTACATTTACTGCCTCTGATGCAGCCTCTACACACATCTTTAGAATTAATGCTAGTCTGTCTTCATAGGTTTTAGGGTTGAGCTGGGTATACTTCTTAACTATTTCACCCTAGAAATTAAAAACAAAACATGCCCCAGAGAAACGTATGTTATGATGAAATTTCTCTTCCATTTAAATTACAGGTCAATTTGAAAACAGAGACCCATAATTTATCTCTTTTAAAAAAATACAAATGCTATCCTTTAGATCTTGGGCCTACAGGCAAGGTTTGTGACAACTCCTGGGGGACAAGTTTGCAAGATCAGGCATTACATTCTGCTTCTGTAATCAATTAAATACACATTTTAAGGAACACATGGCTTGTGTGAGGAACTATCACCAGAGCTATGTTGTTAGGCATAAGCCATGACAGAGCAATGCGTTTAAGCTGAACACTAAAGTGTTAAAAAAAAGAAGAGAGTAACAGTCGCTAAAAAAGGACAGAAAAACCACAGTGCTTAAAGAATAAAATCTTTCCAATTTGACTGCATGAAACGTTTGTGTGGTGCCACAGACAATGCCATTTCACCAAAAAAAGGAGAACTGGACAGAGAGAAATGCTAGAAATTTCAAGGCAAAATTTACTATACTTTCATAGCTATCTTTTCTTCTAAGCAATTACACTTCTGAGTCACTTGCAGTATCTCTGGAGTACCATCTACTGTGACACATCATAGAACAGTTTGGGTTGGAAGGGACCTCAAAGATCATCCAGTTCCAACCCCTTGCCATGGGAAGGAACAACTTCCACTAAACCAGATTGCTCAGAGCCCCATCTAAGCTGGCCTTGAACACTTCCAGGGATGCGGCATCCCAAACTCCTCTGGACAACATGTTCCAGTGCCTCCCCACCCTCACAGTATAGAGTTTCTTCCTAATATCTAATCTAAACCCACCTTCTTTCAGGCTGAAGCCATTCCCCCTTGTCCTGTCACTACACGCTCCTGTAAATCCTTCAGATGGGGTGGGGAGGGGCCATGAAGATTGTTTTCAACCCTAGGACTCATGCAGTGGTAATGAAAGGATTCATGATGTATGCTTGGACTCTATGCATACTGAGCAACTGATCTTAATTCAGTGTTTACACTGCAGGATTAAGCCAGGAGACGGCAGAAAATATCCTGCCTAACAGTATTATTCTCCCTGTTATATCCCCTGTACAGTGTATCTGAGTGCACTGCACTGAACTCAACTAACTGAGCAAAGAGGAGTAACAAAGACAGTCTATAAGCAACAAGGCCGACTCACTGTTGCCAAAGAACTTGGAAAATTCCAAACTGACCATGGTTTTGAGTATTAGGTCCCACCACGTCAGCATCACATGAGCAACAGAGTTCGTGGATTTTGGTTGCTTAGTTTCTTCTCTTTTAGTTTGGAGGGGGCATCAGAGAAGTTCTTTTTAAAGAAGAGGCTGCAGCAAACATTATCAGAAAACCGAACAGATTCTAAAAGGAATTTGTGAAAACTCACTTTTTTGTGAAAATAAAATTAAATCTCATATTCTGCCACTGGCTTTTAAATGCTTACATCTGTTGTGTAAATTTTGTTATGAAAGTCTGACTGTTTTCACTCTGATTGGCTAGCACTTCAACTTTCATAAATACCACCTTGAGCTCTGTAGAGCAGGCAAAATTTTTTAAAATTCATTTTTTCCAGGCTGTGTTGACACATAGGAAAATATGTGGTGTCAATTTTACTTCTAAAAATATTAGACTTTTAAAAGCTGTCTTTAAGACCTTAAAGATCTGCCAAATATCTCTTTTTAAATGAATGTGAAAATTCTGGACTGTATCAGGTCACATTACATAACCCTTCATGCTTCTGCAGGCACCTTACTTTGCTTTCTGGGTAACTATTATCAAACTGATCTAGCTATCTGCAAATATGCAGTACAATGGTAGGAGTAATTGTCCAGTACTGTTGAGAATAAAAGCCAAGGACTTCTCACCATGAGTTTTGTTCACATCTTTGAAATGTTGCAGGTTCAGTAAATTGATTTCCTAGATGCTGGTTCTTGCTCAAAATGGTCCTGTGTGTCTACTGCATGGCAGTGTAATGCAGTGGGGTAGTAAAAAAACTCCTCTTGGAGCCTTATACATTTTGTTTGACATATAAGAATTTGCAGGTTCAACTGAGTCACCTTTTAAGGAGAACCAACGCATCTGAAAGTTGTGCTATTCTTCAAGGTCTGTAGTCAACCCACAGACAAGCAGCAACTACGACCTTGCACCAGCAAATGAGCATTGCTAGTTTAACATCAGTCTTAGAAGTGCAATCCAGTAAGCAAGCTGTATCATGACTGTATGACAGATGCACCAAATAAGGGGAAAAATCTTCAAACTGATTTGTTTTGGAGCTCTTTTGCATCACAAGCCCATATCCACAAAGCCCAATGGAGTTTGCAGATTATCTAGAAGCACAACAGAATATTTACCTTCATACTGACAATTGCTACTCGGAGATTTGTTCCACCTAGATCCACAGCCAGAGCACTCTGTGTCTCTAGAATATGGTCAATATCTTGAGAGATATTATCTTTGACAGGAGGAAAACAGAACTTCTTTTGCAATGGCTCTTTGAGGTCAATAGATTTAAGGAACTTCAAAATCCTTGGAACAGCATTACCATCTCCATATATTTTTGAGCTATAATACAAAAAAGAATTCATGTAATTGGAAGTAACACTGCAATCTATAAAGTTCTTTATATGACAGAAGAGTGTAACAGTGTCATTACAATATTATGATCTGGCTACTGTGCCAATACTGCAGCTCACACTATGAAAGTCTGCCATGAGAGATGGTACATAGTGACGGTAGTTTAGAGAACACATGCCGATCTTTCAAGTCTGGCACTAGCTCCATTCTGGAATACAAAACTAGAATGTAGAAAACTGGAAACTAATGATGCCAAAACCCCTGTAAAATTAAGTTTAATGAAGGGACCCACACCATAAAGCAGAAATAAAAATATGGACAGTTTATGTATGTGCTACAAATCCACATAAGATGTACTTATCACACAGATGCCAACTACATAAGAATAAACTGTACATCTATGTCAGTTTTCAATAAGTCTGTTTCTAAAATATCATACCTGGTGTCAGACACTTGGTATTAAAAATTCCGTTTCATTGCTCTATATAGATTCTTAAGGAATGTTCTTTTCATCCTTGTCCTTAGTTGAACAAATATTATCTCTTGAAGTTTATAAGAACTTATGTGTTAGAGGAATGAGGGTCAATACTCATGAGGGCTGAGGAATAAGGAAAAGCATCTTGCCAGAACTCTGCAGCTTCCCTGGAAGCTTGCACTCAGGACTCTATGTATCATGAAGTCCAATCAGCTATTAAGTATTGTGTCACAGAAGCACAGAATAGTTTGAGTTGGAAGTGACCTCCTGAGATCATCTAGGCCCACCCCCCTCCCAAGTCATGTTGAGCAGGTGACACAGGAACTCATCCAGGTGGGATTTTAATGTCTCTAGGGAGGGAGACTCCACAACCTACCTGGACAGTCTGTGCCTGCAGTCTGCCACCCTCAATGTAAAGTTCGTCATGTTGAGATGGAACTTGTGTTTTGCCCATTACTGCCTGTCCTTTTCGTGGGCACCAGTGAGAAGAGTCTGGCAGCATCCTCTAGGCACCCACCTTGGAGATCTTTGTATGTATTTAAGAGATTACCTCTCAGCTGTGTCTTGTCTAGACAGGGCGAGCTTCCATATTCTCTCTCCCCCCCTCTCTCTCTCATCCTCTCCTTGTAAGAGAGATGCTCCAGACCCCAAATCACAGAATAAACTGGGCTGGAAAAGACCTTTGAGATCATAGAGTTGAACCTGTGACCTAACATTACCTTATCAGCTAAACCATGGTGCTGAGTGCCTCATCAAGTCTTTTTTTAAACACCTCCAGGGACAGTGACTCTACCACCTTCCTCTATGGGAGCAGCCCATGCTGATGCAGAACCACACTTTCTGTGAAGAATTTTTTTCTAATACCTAGCCTAAACTCCTCCTGGCGCAGCTTGAGGCCGTGTCCTCTCATCCTGTCACTGGCTGCCTGGGAGAAGAGGCCAATCCCCTCCTGGCTACAGCCTCCTTTCAAGGAGTTGTAGAGAGTGATAATGGCACCCCTGAGCCTCCTTTTCTCCAGGCTAACAGCCCCAGCTCCCTCAGCTGCTCTTCATAGGGCTTGTGCCCCAGGCCCTTCACCAGCCTTGTTGCCCTTCTCCGCAGGCATTCAATGCCCTTCCTTGCAAGCATCTCAATGTCCTTCCTAAACCGGGGGGCCCAGAACTGGACACAGCACTCAAGGTACAGCCTCACCAGTGCTGAGTACAGGGGAAGAATCACTCCCCTTGTCCTGCTGGCCCCTCTATTGCTGATACAGGCCAGGATGCCATTGGCCTTCTTGGCCACCTGGGCACACTGCTGGATCATGTTCAGTTGGCTGCCAACCAGCACCCCCAGGTCCCTTTGCCTGGCTGCTGTCCAGCTACTCTGTCCCCAGCCTGTAGCACTGCAGGGGGTTGTTATGGCCGAAGTGCAGGACTTCACTTGGACTTGTTAAACCTCATATTGTTGGGCTCGGCCCATCTATCCAGCCTGTCCAGGTCCCTCTGCAGAGCCCTCCTGCCTTCCAACAGATTGACACTCGCTCCCAGCTTGGTGTCATCTGCAAATTTACTGATGGAGG
>VZRR01011967.1:386354-398766 GCA_013398015.1 Oreocharis arfaki
GAAGTCAAGGTAGACAACATCCACTGCTCTCCCCTTGTTGACTGATCCTGCCATGCCATCATAGAAGGCCATCAGATTGATCAAGCATGATTTTCCCCTGGTGAATCCATGCTGACTACTCCCAATGACCTTCTTTTTTTCTACATGTTTGGTGATAACCTCCAGAATGATCTGTTCCGTCACCTTTCCAGGGATGGAGGTGAGGCTGATGGGCTGGTAAGTTTCCCAGGTCCTCCTTGCCCTTTTTGAAGATGGGAGTATCATGGGCTTCCCTCCAGTCATCAGGCATCTCTCCCACTCTCCGTGATTTTCCAAAGATAATGGAGACTGGCTTAGCAACATCTGCCAGCTCCTTCAGCACACCTGAGTGCATCCCATCAGGCCTGTAGATTTACAGCTGTTTAGTCTGCCTCGTTGTTCTCTAACCCAACCCTGTACAAACAAGTCTTCCATTCTCCAACCTTCTTCTCTTACCTCTGAGGTCTGGGATTCCTGATGGCTGTTCTCAGCAGTAAAGACTGAGGAGAAAAGGCATTCAGTAATTCCATGTTCTCTGTGTCTTCCATCACCAGGACACTCAAATGATCCAGCAGCAGCCCCACATGTACCCTATTCTTCCTCTTGCTGCTGCTGAACTTGTAGATGCCCTTCTTGTTGTCCTTGATATCCCCTGCCAGACTAAATTCCAAGTGGGCTTTGGCTGTCCTTCTCACATCCCTGCATACTCTGACAATGTTCCTATAGTCATCTCATGTGGCCTGTCCCTTTTTTCACATCTCATAAATTTCTTTCTTCTGTTTGACTTTCACTAGAATCTCATCCATTTAGGTCTTGAAGTCAGAGGAAGTGATACTTGAATACTGACCAGCTCTTTGGAAACCCTCTTCATCTGGGGTTCTAACCCATCAGATTCCTTCATATAAGGTCTTTGTAGAGGTCAAAGTGAGCTCTTCGCAAGTTTAGGGTTCTAGTCCTGCTTGCTGTGTTGTTTCCCCAGTGCAGGATTCTGAGTTTGTAATGGTCACTGCAGCCAGCACTGTCCCCAACCTTCACATCTTCAACCAGTGCTTCCTGGTTTGTTAGTACAAGGTCCAGAACACACCTTTCCTCACTGGTTCCTCCACCACTGCATCAAAGCTATCTTCACTGAGCTGCAATTCAGGAACTTCTTGAACTGTGTCTGCCAAGCTCTCATGTTCCTCTTAACAAATATCAGTTCCCCAGGAGAACCAGGGCCTGTAACTGTGAGACTATTTCCAGTTGCCCACAGAAAACCTCATCAACTTCCTCCTCCTCATCAGGTGGCCTGTAGTAAACACCCAAAACAGTGTAACCCATATCAGCCTGTCCCTTAATTCTCACCCATAAACTCTCAACTTGTTCATCTGTCCCTGAGTAGAGCTTGATACATTCCAATTGCTCTCTGACACAAAGAGCAACTCACCTTGCTTCTCTGACCTGTCCTCTCTAAAAAATTTATAGTCCTCCATGATAACATTCCAGACATGTCTCTGTAATTCCAATGAGATCATGGCTCTGCAATCTCACATACATTTCTAGTTTATTAGATAATCTTGTTTATACCACTTGCTGTGTGCATTTGTATACAGGCACTTCACAGAGGATCAAGCAACCAGGTTCCTTGAAGGGGTGTGAGAGTCATAAACACCATAGTCATAAAAACCCTTGATATGTTTTGCCCTGTGATCCTGTCCTGGAGTGACCTATAATGTTATTGTATTCCTTTTCTATCTGCGCCCAAAAATTGTTACTGTCTCTTCAAGACCCTGCAGCTGGGGACCTTGTGTGTGTATGTGGGGGGGTGTGATGGTGATCACAGGCATTTTTAGAATTGCCCTGCCCTGGCACCTTCCTGCCTTTAGCTGCATGGGGTTTGCTTTGCTGGCTGTTTCATCTTTGCTTTGGCAGAGGTTTTTTTTCCCTTCTCTTTTTGGGCTCTTTTTCCATTTTTTCCCCCTTGTCTCAGAGAGACTCCAGTTGGTGGTTTTGGGCAGTCTTGGGGCAAAGTCTACAGGTGCCTGCCTGCTGCCGCAGTGTGGGGCAGGCCCCACCCCACTCCAAACTACTCCAGGAGAGAAGACAATGGGAGTAGAGCCTCTCCCTTTTGTGGCAGCCTTGGGTTTGCCATTCTAGAAACTGCACTTTGCAGTTAGGAACTGTTTCAAAGTGAACTTTGCAAGGTCTGCTAGCAGCAAAAAAGCCAGTGAGCTCCTGGGGTCGGACACCCTGTTCCAGCACTGATGGAGCAGTCCTTCCCCAGCACCCCACCCCACAGCCATGGCACAGAGCACGGCAGCAGCGCCGGCAGAGCCCATGAATGGCAGGAGGAAGCGACAGCAGCAACGCGGACCCCACGTGAACCAGCACGTTTCCATCTGCCTCTAGAACTGCTCTGCAGGCTCCTGCATTCCCCGTGGGGGTTGTCACCATCTTGCTTCTTTGTTCCTGGGAACAGGTGGTCACCTGAGAGGTGCCATCCTGGAAGGGAAGGGTGTGATGCCACCTTCCCTTTGTTCTTCAGCCACGTGGCCGCCTCTGGTGGGAGCCACTTCGGAATGGGTATTTCTGGCATTTCGGGTCCCTTTGTAACCATGGGGTGGGGAGATTTAGCAGTTTGCTATCTAGCAGTTATTTACTTTTTCGCCCCCTGCCTGTTGGCATTCTGGTTGTTAACAAACTATTATTTTTTCACTTACATCTACTTGTATCTTGTTCCTTATCGGTGGAAAGGGACTGGTTGGAATCAAAGGGGAAGTTACTCATTTCTAGACCACCCACCTCTTTAAATTGTCTCAAACCAAGACAGATCCTCAACTTGAGCTGCAGCCAAGCAACATCTATCTCTGCATTGGTTGGTACAACCTATTCCCCTGGAAGCAATGGCACAATTGTTGCCATTTGGACCCCACATCGCAAGCCCTTCAGTTTAAAGCCCATTGCACCAAACGGGCCAGCCTGCTGCCAAATATTCTCCTGCCTGTTTTAGCCAGGAGGATCCCATTCCCCCTTAACAGGCTACAATCACGAAAACATGACCTACTGTTATAAAACCCAAAACCTTTTCAACAGCACCAGCCATAAACCCAGACACTGATCTACACGATGTGTCTGCTTCTGGCTGTCCTGATTTCTCTAACTAGTAGGATACATGAGGAGATGACTTGGGCAGTGATGTTCTTCACGTGCCTCACCAGGGCTTTATAGTCTTCCTTGATCCTGCCCATTTTTCGGCTCTTGGCGTCGTCTGTACCCACACAAAAAAGTGTCCTTCAGGCACAAGTCAGAGCAGGCAGACAGGCTGTTCTCCCCCCTACTGCTCCTACAGAACAAACTCTCTTAATCACACTGACCTAAGTTAATGTGAATTTTGTCCTCTTGACCTTCTGTTGGATGTTAAATGACTACTTGTATTGAAACATTACCAGTAACATTTTGCTCTATAAATACTACTGCATACCAGACATCGCATTATGGTTCTGAAATGAAAAATCATTTGTACGTCAGATCAGTGCATTAAAAGCACTCCAACCAAATATGATGAAACACCTTAGGACTAAATGCTTTTTACTCTACTGCTTTAATAGCCCCTCCAATGAATTAAGATGAATGTACTCACCATGGATATTGCTTCCCAAACTGCAGCTGTAGAGCATGAAGAATCTTATCCTGTGTATCAGCATCACGAACATGAAGAACATTTTCACCTAGACGACAAAAATTAACATAATAGGACAGATCAGACCCTCAAATTGCATTAGAGTATGAGCTGCTTCAGAAATTTAAAAAAAAAGTTTTTATTTCCTCTGTGAAGGAAAGATGCCCACCAGATTGACATCACTCTTCATGAGTTATGTGCCTGCCCTTGCTCCCTAAAGCAGTGGTGACACCTCTGATACACTGCCTTGCACTACAAAACACTAGAGAGTCAAGCAAACACGTACCCGTTTCTCTTCCTGTCTGACGTGTCCCCAGGTTGATGACAGGTGTACCAAATGCTCCCACCTCTCTGACACCACAGCTGCTGTTACCAATCATACAACCAGCATGAGCAACTAGCTGAATGAACTGGTCAAATGGCACATGCTTTACTGCCCGAAAATTGGGATGATGTTCAATGCCCTTCTTCCTCATCACACGAACCATCTCTTTGCTTCCTATAGAAAAAAAAAAAGTAAATAAATGATTTAACTTCTACTTTTAAAACCAAAGTCCAGACACACAACGGATCTAGTAGCCAGCCATTCACTGAATTGCCAGCTCTGAACAGGTTTTGTTCTCTTTTTATCCTTACAATGTAAATGGCATAGCTCAGCACACAAGCCAAAGTTTGATCCACTGCAAAAGGCTCTTTGTAGTTTTAATTTAAGAGGCACTAATATTGCTCCGACATGTCACGTGGTTTCTCTTCATTTTCCTTCCCACACTGAAAAGCTGAAATGTCCTCCAGCAATGTGAACATGGAGCTGCAGCACATGCACCCATGAGGCTGACACCATCCAGCTATTTCCATCTGGCTGGAGGACCTGGGATAAAAGCACTCTTTTAAAGACAATCTGTTACATGTCACTCTGTCATGAAGGTATTCTACTCACCTGCATCCACATTAGGGAATAGAACAAGTGTTCTCTTGTTGAAGGAGATGAGTGCATCTAGTGTCAGCTCAAACATCTTTATGGAATGTTTAATATCTGTGGTTACAGGATGTTGCAGAGCAACGATATAATCTCTGGTTTTGACATCTTCACCTGTCCAAATGGAGGGCAAGAAAAGTTTTTTTATTGGTGCAGAGTAGCAAGAGGAAGGCAGAACATACTTTTGAAACTACAGAGTGAAAGCCTGAAAAGTCAAGGCACTGAATGGGATATATCTAACAGATAGGGATCAATGCTAGAATAAAAATCAAGAGAGTTACAGGGTAACCTAGCTTGTTATCTGCCTCTCTAAGTACATCTCATAACTTTAGAGACCACTGCCTAAATGTCAACAAACTGTTAACTTTCAAGCCTACTTCTAAAGCTTTCCAAGACTATACCAGGATCGAGAGACTGCTCTCACACCACCATAAATCTGGATTAACTCCTGAGGCTGCTCAGATTTTCTGTCAGATGACCATTCTCAAGCAAAGACTTCACTTCTACTACTTCAAAATAGTTATACTTGAATTATTACACTTGACAAACATTTATCTGCAAAACATACTGACTGAAAAAGATTCCAGCTTCCAACTACATATGGTAGCCATACAGGAGACTGCTTTGTCAGAGATAAAAAACAAACATAAAACACCACTGTTTACAGGAACTATTTGTAAGTCAATGAGTATGAAACACCAAAAGCCTTTGGCGCATGTTGTCCTGTTGCAGTGCATTCCTTAAAAAAAGGTTCATAATACAAATAGTTTGATTTTTTTTGTATTAGGCCTGAACAGCTTTGATTCTATTTAAACACATCCTTTACACCAAAGTAACTGTTCATATATGTCTATTCTGCTTTTAAATTGTACAGCTCAGAGAAATTACTCACTCAAGGAGTTATTTTTTGACTTGGCAGAAGGACCAGAAGTGTTTGGTAGAACAGATTTGTAGCTTTTCAGCTGTACATGGCAGAATACAGAATGAAAGCAAACGCGGAAAGACATAAATACCAGGTACTATTAACAAATATATTACTTTTTGACTGATAACCTACTTACTAAGTTTATCTAAGTGTTGGAAGTCATGTGAGAAAAACAGTGGCCTGCTTACCTAGCCACATGCGAATAATACTCATGTAGTCCTTGTTTTTGGCAGAGAGGAGCTTGTCATATGAGGGACAGCCTGCCAAAAGGATGCGGTCGTGGTCCTCACACATGGCTATCAAGTGCTGCTCCGCACTCCGTGTGCAGCACACGTGGTAATGGGCCAGTTTGGTTATGGCATGTCTGATGGAGTCATCAATAGTCCCACTGACTTCCCCACCTTCGATGTGAAGAATGCGAATGTTCATCAGGGCTGCAGACGTGGCCAGGGCCAAGGCATCGAATCTGTCCCCGTGAACTATCATTATGTCAGGTTTCAGGCGGTTGAGGACATCGGGTAACTTGACTAATGCAAGGCCCACCGACTCCACCATAGCTGCCTCATCCTCCCCTCTCACGATGGTGTGTAATCTTGTATGAATATCAAAGTCATCTTGTTCAATCATACGATAGGTATTACTGAAGGTCAGAGAAAAGGGGTTGGAGTAAATACAACTTGATTTTACAGCAATATCGCTTCACAAAACAAACATGAATTACAACGGCTGTACTGCAGTTTGAACAGAGACCTGCTTTTCACATCTTCATTGAGGAAAGCGGCTTTTAAGATTTTAACAGGATATTCTCATGCATGCCAAGATCCTACCTAATATTCCAAATATCCAGTTTCTCTAGACTCCTTTAAGGAAGAACTGTGCTGAACATGTTCTGGAAATCCTCAGAAATCAAACTCTCTGTTTATGTGTCTGCAGAGCCTTTCAGAGAATAGAAGTGGCATGATTTCCTGTCAAAAAGGGTATGTTTATTGACTTTTCTGTGGACAACTGTGTAAATACAAAAGATGTGATGCAATGCTAAGGCCTGTATGTTCAAAGAAAACATCCTGCAGCTAGCATATATTATTTCAGATTCTTGGGGGTTTTTTTTAAGGCAAATCCTTTTATCTTACTGAGTGAAGTGGCTCACATTTATATAGCATAAAGTTCATTACATTTCCAACTCCGTTTACAAACGTCCTTCACAGACCTACCATCTTCCCAATCATGTACGTTTATCTCAGAGAACTTTCTTCTCTTTGCTTCTATATTCTCTGTATTTTGAAAGGTGAAAATCTAGGGGACAAGCAAGACTGCATTTGTGGCGGTTTTGTTTCTTGTAGGATCCTCCAAGTATTTCAGTAACAGGCACTTCACAGGACCACTATCATCTGACTTCTGCTACTGTTGATTACCCCACTCTCATCACTAGAACACGTATGTTCTGAGGACCCACTCATTTTCTAGGATGACCCAGATTAAGGGGTGCAGGGCTAGGCCCTGATAAAACCCCACGGAGTACCTGGGTTTTAGAATACTTACCACAAAGCAACGAACAGCAAAACCATTTGCCAGATCAAAGTCTCTACTGTTTGCTTTGCGCATTACAAATCATTTGCAATATAGAGACACTTTGGAACTGGAAAAGCAGTATTTTGTACTACTTTGCACAAGTCTTGCAGACAGCAAAGGGTTATGTAATATAGAGAAATCAGGGCCATTTTTCTTCTCTTTAGCAAATGAAATGGGATTACTTTATTTCTCCAATCAGACAGGGTGCAATTCAACATACTAACCTGTCAAGAAGTTCAACTGGTTTTTTTTTCTTGTCTGGTTTTGTTTTGAATCAGGTTAGTTTTGTGATGTTGAATCCACCTTGCCATGTTACTGGATGGAAACAACGTCCAGTACAAAGCAAGGAACAGAGCGCTACAATGTGCAGAAAGAGAACAGTCACCAGTGGAATATCCTGTCTTAGTAGTTGGAGATAATATAACTTCCTCCCGTCCCAGCTTATAAAATGCCAAAATTTCTCACTGGGAAGTCCAAAAAGTGTTTTTACTTGAAGATATGCTTATCCATTTCTAAAAGTTCAACAATGCTGATATGCTGCAGACCTGAGCTAAACTCTGATTTTGTTTCTCAAAATATGTGTTTTCATATCTTTTTCACTTACAGGGTTCAATCTGGTAAATGCAGCCTGAGGAAAATCAACCACAATCCCAGAAAGACTATCCATGCTGGTCCTTCTATCTTTACCCAGCAAACAGGAGAATAACAACCTGGGATGTGGGAAGTCCTTCTAAGGGAAGAGGTTTGGACCAAGACATCTCATCCTCCTGGGCAGGTGATCTGACTGCTTACTTATGGAGAGTTATGGATGGGGACTCTATTCTCTCCCACCTAACCACGTACCATAGATAACCATTTATCTATCATTTTGTTACACATTTTGCCAGAAACACACAACCACGCTCCTGCCTCCACAGTCCTGGAAGTAAGAACTAACAGTATTCTCCTGGGATATGGAATACGTAAGTACTTTCTCCAAAAACCATGTAAAGCACAAGAGCTGCAATTTAAAATGACTGAGGAGGATCTTTTCTCAGTGAAAACTAAAAAACTGCAGCACATTTACATTTGAAAATCACCAGGTTCTTAGGGAAAAATGAAGGACATGAGTTTCTCACTTCATACAGTCTGCGATCCTGTTTTAGGTCTCAATTACAGCACTTACACAGAACTTTCCAGAATTCTGAGACTGATCGAAAAAATCCCAGAGATATGCAACCTCAGAAGGAGCTGCAAAATAAAATTCTAGAAAAAAATGTAAAACCTTGTTGTGCACACTCATGATGCCAAGACTTTTTTTTACCTAACATTCATGTTATTGTTGCTAACACATGCGTTACATGTGTGAAACATGTTGGTAGAAAAAAATTCACCTTACCCATAATCATCAATCAGGTGGGAACCAAGCACCACGACATCAAGCTCAAAAAACTGTGGTTCTGCCTTAATACCAAACATAATGGGAGCTAACTTCGAATAATCAGCACGGTTGCAAGTAGCAACACAAACACGAAGCTTGTGGTTGTTTCCATTCTTCTCCATTACTTCCTTTTGTTTCTGTTTTGAAAGATTCTTGAAGTACACCTCCTGATATAATAGACAAAAAAAAAGTGTGCCATTAATAATAGTAATTTACTTACACACTTCATGAACAGTACACACAAGTGCAGCCCAAACTGTGGACACAGAGTAACTACTCCACTGCTAACAGACACCTAGTACCTAGCAGAATGAGTAAGTTAGAAATATATTTTTTTCCTAGCTAAAACTCATTTTTAATACCTCTATCTCTATAAATAGTACATAAAAATTCTGTATAAGCAGTATTTAGTAATATGAAGTTCAACTGTAATTAAACACTAAAATGAATTTTCCCTGTTTTGATGGAAACCTCTGTATAAGCAAAAAAATTATTCTGCCTTAGTAAATAAAAGAAAATCTCATATTCCAAAATGACAGAATGGAACAAATTGTTCAGATACACCCACTGACAGACTCTGTAAACAAAAGGAGAAAGTTTTTGACTAAGTCATTTTATGTATCTTCGTTAAACACATTTTTGTGAGGTAAAGTGAGTTAAACATTTACTTTTAAAGCCTTATATCACCCTTTGTAGGCCAAAGTACATTAAGGAAATCAATAATACAGTATCAGGTTCAAATAAACCTATTAGAAAAGGGTACAGCAATAACTCCTCAAAATAACCCAAATTTCCCCTTCTCCCAAACACAGATTACTAAGGTGTTAGCAAGAGTTTAAGTAAGCACCATCCTTTCGGTATAAAATCTAATGTTATGTCAGATTTTTACTCCACTGTGCAGACTGAACTTTTTCTGGATTACTGCACAAGCGTTGCTTATATCTGACTCAAAGCAGTATCAATCTCTCTACTGATTTTACCAGCTAGAAAAGCACAACAGTACATACATGATAATATTAATAGGAGCAATTCCATGCTCCTTTTAGATTGCATTCAGATTTTTTCAGTAAAGTTCTAGAAAAAAGGCTACAGTGACATCACACTCTCATGAAACTTAAAAAATCCAGCAACTTTTCAAGATTTCCCTATTTTTAAGACATTAGTTTAGGTTTCATCACACATGATGAAACAAGACTTTGGTGCAATAGCAATGTTAGGGTGATCAGGAATCTATCCCAAGCTGTCAAAGGTAAAGTGGAATCTCTAGCCCACTTGCAACCCATTATGTAAAAACTCTGTAAAACTACGACTGGCAGTGACATTAGCCAGACTCAGATTTAGCATTCCCACTACTTTTCCTCATTTCTAAAACAACCTCTTTTTGGAGATGGCTCTGAGCAGGACATCCTGTCATGATGTATGTTAAACCAGCCACTAATTCAAAAAAAATGTTCAAGATGTGACTGCCACTTCTCACACACCTATAAGCTTGTCTTTGAAACTGCATGAACAATATTAGTATAACTAGAGGCAAACCTCTCACAAGACTCTTCTTGTCGGCCACTGCTGCATACACATTCTATATTATATAAACCAAGAAGCCAGAGTAAAAAATTGCAAAACAAGGAAGCAACAAAGCAAACTTTTCTGAAGTCTGTTAACTCCACGTTCCCTTTATGAGCTAGGATCACCATGACCCTTCTGACAAAGCAGTTTCTTTTCATTTATGCAAAGCAGGCTTTTAAGAAGCAGAATAGTTTTCTGTCCTCCTTCTCTTCAAGCATTGTCTAAAATTCTAAAAACCTTCCATCCAGACACAGAAGATACCATCTCCTAAAACAGCAGGTGTGTAAGTTGTGAAGAAATAAAATCTCATGTTTCACCATAACTACAGATCCAAAAGAATTGAATCACTAGACCACACATCTTTCCAGCCATGCAGATCACATTTAATTACAGTTGGTATTTGGCTGTAATAAGGGTCTCCTGAAATAATTTTAGAGGTAGATGCGGAGACACTCCAAATCCTTCTGAATTGACTAGAATCAAAAGCATTTCCTGGTATTTGTCCATTTCAACTTCTGTTAACATTATGTTTCAGTAAGCCCAAAGCAGAATTATTTCCAGTACTGCCTTAAAACTCTGCAACACAATAGTTTCAAGAAGCTGCCAAGTGAGCCATGAACTGGCCTTGGTGCAGACAGGTTTTCTATTGCTGTCAATTTTAAACACCTGCTTATCTGAAGAACCAAAATATTTACCCTAGCAAAAGGTAGATAAAGATGCAATGTAAGTGTCAACTGTATGTGGAAATTTACCACTAATTAAAGTGGCTTATTGTTTTCCAGGATAACATGGATGTTTTCTAAAGAAACATGTGATGTATTGCTACATCACAGCTTAGTAACAGGCATTTTTCTACCCTGAGAATAATTTCTCCTGAGCCTAAATGCAAAAATAATTCTGTATTTTCAGACAGTATTCACTGTCAACAAGTAACGGCCAAATCCCTTCAGCCATCAACAAGTCCTCAAGCCATTAACAGTAAATTCCTTCAAGGAGAGCTGTGATGCCCTAGCTACAAAAGTTCGTTACCATTGTGATTTTAGAATTTATTATCATCTTCTGCAGGCAAATCATCTCTTTTCAGACCTGTTCACCAAAATTATTTGAAATAATTAATCACTAACAGTTGCCTCTTAGTTTCTAGGTGTTTGATTATATACTGAGTTTGATCTACACAGAATTCTCTAGCTGGGGGATCCTCCTCTTCCAAGGTATACCTCTTCCGCCTTACAGGGACTAGCAATCTTTAGTAGAAAGGACAAGAAATAAAACAGTCTTCCATGAAGGACTACTTGAAATGATTAATCTCCATCTGCTTTGGTCTACTGCTCTCCTATATCCCATCCTAAAGCTTTTGGATTATTACAAATTCAAGGACTTTAAGACTTGGAAATTCTTGGCCAGACTTTACAGCAGCCTAGCAGCTACTATTCCTGTTAGCAGTCCTCAGAGCACGAGACGCGCGTGGATCACTGCTTCACAAACAAATGACACCACCTGTATATTCTACATTCACACCTCTGAAACACTGTGTCACAAAAGCAAAGAGCCTGAAATACTCCCAGTCTCTACACTCTGCGTATGCCTATGTGTTGAGGGCAATTTCATCTTCCCACTCGCTTTGCTGTGCGGCATACAGGACATTCTGCTCTGAACTCTTCCCGCACCATGTACCTGTGTGTGTATTCCTGCCACCATGGAGCAGAGCCACCGGTTCTACATCGCCTGTGTGCACACACACCCGGGGCCCTGTTCCTGCAGCCCAGTGCAGGTGACCAAACACCAAACCAAGTCCTTCAGACACCCTCTAACGCCTCTATGAGAGTGGAAAAGCATCTACTGCCTTCCACACGTGTCAGGGCAAAAAACGCTCCCACCATTCCCCCCACTGCAGCTGATGTCTTCACCAGGTCCCTTCTTGCTGTGAGGGATCACCCCCCGTGCTTCTTCAGAATATCGATACACCCAGAATCACAGAATATGCTGAGCTGGAAGGGACCCACAAGGATCATCGAGTCCAACTCTCACCCTTGCAGAGGACACCCCAAGCATCCATGTGCCTGAGAGCAGTGTCCAAACGCTTCCTGAACTCTGTCAGGCTGGTGCAGTGACCACTTCCCTGAGGAGCCCGTTACAGCTACCCTCTGTCTGAACAGCCTTTTTCTAATATCCAGCCTAAACCTCCCGTGACACTTCAGGCCATTCACTCGTGACATAAATGGAGGGTCTGCCCTGGTATTCCTCCCCCCGCCTCCCCGGGATAAGCCACGCCTAGCGCCC
>VZRR01011967.1:398818-465983 GCA_013398015.1 Oreocharis arfaki
GCAGCTCCCGCCGCCTCCCCGCACATCTGCGGCGCGCCCGGCCCGGCCCGAGCCCAGGCTCTGCGCGACCGCCTCGCAGTCACCTTGCCCCGCGCCAGGACCGCAGCGGCGGCGCCGCACCGCTCGCATCCGTCGGCGCAAGCCCCGCCTCGCAGGAAGTGAGCACCGCGGAGGGGCTGCCCCGAGCCGCGCCCCGCCGGGGACCGGCCAGGCGGCCCCTGCAGCTCCCGGCCGGCCGCCGGGCAGTCCGTGGGGTGTCTGTAGGGCCGCATGCAGGTCTGCCTTCACGGAATCACAGAAACTGTTAGGCTGGAAAAGACCTCTGAGGTCATCGAGTCCAACCTATGACCCAACACCACCATGTCAACCAGACCGTGGCACTGAGTGCCGCATCCAGTATTGACTCAAACACCTCCAGGGGAGGTGACTCCACCACCTCCCTGGGCAGCCCATTCCAATGCCTAATCACCCTTCCTGTGAAGAAATTCTTCCTAAAGAGGAACCATATCGTTGAGGTGGGACAGTCCATTCCTGTCGGTTTATATATGGAATACTCCATATATACACATCTGAGCAATCTCGTTTTAACTGCTGGATGACCTCACGGCTTCACTGGCAACTGCCATCATGTTAAGAGCTTTTAAAGTAAGAGCTGTCAGAGAACTATGGGCCGTGGGGTTGCTGTAGGAGATACACAGTGAGGACAGACACAGCCTACAGGGGTGCATGGAAGAATAAGGCAGTTGCCTGGTCGTGCAGGCTGTGAGGAACTGCAGCCCTCCAGTCAGGGCACCAGCCAGTATATCATGAAGAGTGCCTGGGTGTGATGCAGAATTCCTTAATTTTGGTGTTAATTCAGCCCAGGGTGTTGTCAAATGACAACTACACTGGCGTGCGGCACGATGAAAAAAGCTGTTCAACCGGCTACCAGGTGTCGCTGGCATCTGTGTGTTCCAGTTGACTGTAAAAGGGATGTGGTCTGTTTTTTCAGGCTGGAGGTGTTTCGAGGTCAAGCCGCACGTTAGTGAGGCGACTGTGACTTGGATCCTAGTTCAGTATCTGAGGCATCACGTGTAACAACAGCAACCTGTGCACATTATATTCTGCTATGGAAACAACTACCTAAAACATTTCAGTAGGTGGTGTCACACAGTCCTAGTAAAAGGACAACTCTTCACCCATTTTTATCCCTCTGATCTCACATTTGTGTGGCTGAAACCTGAGTCTAGTGTGGTAGGGCCATACATCTTAACAAGCCTGTACAACATTCAGCTATTTGGTACCTGAACTTTGCCACAGTTTTTCAGTCCAGATTGTATCTTTGTTCATCCATATAATACCTGAGAGGTCTCAAATCCCTTCTACTTTTGCCCTTTAATTCTTAGAAAAAATTAGCCATAAGAGTGACTCCTGTGTCTGACACACCTAGAAAAAAGTAGGTGCAAGGAATGAGATACTTGCATTTCTGGCCTTTGCCAGGGAGAAAAAGGTTGACTTTTCTAGCAGTTACAAGTATTTGTTTAAAAAGGCTTTGAATACTGAAGTCTTCAACTAAAAAAAAAAAAAAATCTTCAATGGAATTATTAAAAACCCTTTAAGACTTGCCCTTGGGAATTTAAAGTGATGATTTGCCTGTTTCCTAAGAGAGCTAGAAAGAATCTTATCCCATGGTGACGTTCAGAAAGTCCTCAGACAGCTGTGGTTCAATGAGTCATAGCTCCTCAAAGACTCAGTGCTTTAAGAATATTGCAGCACACCCACTTCTGAAATTACCAGGGATCTTTACCAGATGTAGTAATAGCAACTGGAAGGCACCTTTTGTTCAATTTCATGAATTTAGTCAATTCATGTCCTATTTAAGTTGTTTTCATTGTTCTCTGCATCACTAGATTTCCTTTATGCACATTGCCCATTGCTTAAAAACCAGTGTACATTCTGGAAATGTCATTTTAAATAAATTTGAGTTGTCTCCTGTAAATGCTTTCAGGTTATGATAAGCTTACTAGCATATCTATAGTTGGTTTCACTGAAACAAAATGCTGAAGAAGAGCCTGAAACATATTTGAGCATGAGTGTAAGGAAGTGTGAACATATGGACAGATTCTGGTTTATACTGGTACTAACACAGCTAGAAGCAACTACATTGAGAGTTAATTATCCTTACAACAGCATCAGTACATCTCTTCACGTGATTTTTCTGGAAATGTTCTAATGGTGTTTCAGCATGTTGCAGCACAAGGTGCAGAAGAAACAAGAAAGCTTATGCTCCTCTTAGTTATTTCTCCCTCACAGACCTCACATATTGCATAAACGATGAAATTTTTCTTGTTACTGAGTGAGCCCTGCCTCAAGGCTTTCCAGCAAAGAGACAAATGCTGTGCAGAGAGATGAGATGGGAGGAGAAGCCTCAGCCCATAATCTGCTTGCTCCAGTCAGTTTTATGCTTTGCTGCTCAAAATCTCCAGTGACACTGTGAAGAGGGCCTCCTGGCCTTGCCAAGGCCCGTGGCTCTAGAGGGGTTCATCAGAGGCGTAGGGTCTCAGTATCCAGATAATTCTTTGGCCCTTCCCTCACCAAAAAGCTTTGCAAGAATGGTAAAGGCCCTGCAGAGACTTAATGGACATTAGTGCCAAAGTGTTGGGAAATGTTGGAGATGAGGAGCTTTCTTCTTTTGAGAGAGGTCATGTTGCTTAAGATCTGAACAGAAGAATCAAGATCAAGCGGGTTTGGTTTGCAGCTGGTTTGGATTTGTTGGAAACCCATCCTGAAGGAGGTGAAAGGTGCTGAACTAAGATTGTCTGTGCATGACTGTGTCCAGGAGATGGATATTGTGGATGGACAGAGTCAGTAGCACTCTGATCTTCTGCACTGGTGCTAAGCACTGTGTTGCTTCTTCCCTTCTGAAAGGAGAAGATTATGATTTTTCAACATGTACAAGATGTGAATCTTTTATTAGTTCTCCTTAACTTTTCATTTATATCCATTTTATTTATGTCAAAGACAGCTGCTGAGTGTAAGAAGGTGAAAACTTCCACTGAGATTTTCAAAAGCAGCTGTCCATGTCAATTCTGTACTGTCCAGCCCAAAACACCTGAAAGCAACTTGAATTTTAAAGACAAGGGCCATAGTCTTTCAGAAAAGCAGGTCCTTGTGACACAGCCAAACTAATAACCCCTGAAGATTCTGGCACAGTAGTGTTCAGCTACTGTGAATGCACTCCATTAAAAATATCCCTTGTAAGAAGAGACCAAGTACCATGTACTACATGATA
The DNA here is from genome assembly GCA_013398015.1 of Oreocharis arfaki. Lineage (NCBI taxonomy): Eukaryota > Metazoa > Chordata > Aves > Passeriformes > Paramythiidae > Oreocharis > Oreocharis arfaki. The sequence goes on from VZRR01011967.1 coordinate 402,090, forward strand.
AACAGAGAATATAAACAGTTACACACAGTAGGGAGAGCATAACAAGTTTTACCTTCCTGCATTTTCCCGTTTGTTCTTCCCAGTTAAAACTACCAGGTGAACTGTGCAGTTAATAGCAATTGTAGGCAACCACATCACAGCTCATATCTGATGTTCCAGAGAAAGGGAAGAGATCAGAGATAAGACAATGCCATAGATGCTACGAAGAGGGAAATTTGAGGATTTATTCTCTTCTCATCACAACACAGATCTTACATCTTTGCTCAGAGTCTTACGCTAACACAAAATAGGGATCTACTTGTAGATAAAATTGTAAGACACAGAATTCCCAGCTAAGGGAGAGGAAATCAAAAACGATATGAAAATTTGTTCTTTGTCTCTGGAAAGATACTGTCCAAAGAATTCAATGAAGCTGGTGAAGGGAACTGTCTTATGAGGATTGGCTGAGGGGACCTTATCGCTCTCTGTATCAGCCTGAAGGGAGGTTGTAGCAAGGTGGGGATCAGTTTCTTCTCCCAAGTAACAGGTGATAGGACAAGAGAAAATGGCCTCAAGGTGTGCCAGTGGAGGTTTATTCTTGGATATTCAGAAATATTTATTCACTGAAAGGGTTATCTAGCATTGTAAGCAGCTGCCCAAGGAAGTGCTGGAGTCACCATCCCTAGAATTATTTAAAAGGCACATACATGTGGCACTTAGGGACATGATTTAATGTTGGACTTGGCAGTGCGGTATTAATGGTTGGATTTAATGACCTTAAGGTTCTTTTCCAATCTAAATAATTCCATGAGTCCGTGTTAAAATTAGATGCTTCAAAAACCAAAACAAGCAGAGTTGTGAATCTCATTGACATAATTAGGAATTAGGTAAAAAATACCTTTTTTTTTTTTCCCAGAGTTGCCAATGTTCTATAACAGATTAACAGTCCCTTTTTTCCTTATTGGAAAGATAGCATATTCTGGTGTCTGGTGTGTTACAAAATAATTGCATTTGCACATTTCCTATAAAATACGAATAAAGTTTATCGAAACGAGCTAGAATTGTAGAATGTGATAGATGCATGGCATAAAAAGCAACCTCTGTTTTAGAAAATTCCTTGGTCAGGAGTGTGTGTGTGTGGGGTGAGATAATATCCATCTGAAACCCATGCAAAGCACTGGAAACATCAATAATTTTTTTTTCCAGTTCACTCAATGTCTTGAGCCTTTATCTTTGTTTCAGCTAAAACAACCACCAAGCCACAAAACTGTTCTTTCCCATTCCCTCTCTCTAAAAATAGTGGAACTGACCCACATTTTGCTGACATCATGTGACTAACTCTGCTTGTGTGATCAGTTTCATTCTTCAAGAGGGTCTGTTTTCTTCACTTGTACCAAATGCTGTTAAGGTTATGGTTTGTCTGTTTCTTCTGAAGCTCCACTCCTTGTTCAGTCCTGCTGGAATAACTATGATTGCTGCTGCTGATTGTGGACACACGTCAGACATCCACTGGGAAATCTGACACAGTTCAACATACCCAAGCTGGCTTCAAACCAGTTGGTCTTGAACAGTGATGGCAGCCTAGCCTGGGGTGATTCTTGTGGTGTGATTTTTCCTCTTACTGTGCTGTGCATCTACACCCCTTGACCAGTAGACAACGTGGTTTGCTTAAAAAAACTTGGGGTATGTTCAAAATGGAAGGAGTAGAGTTGCTGGATATACTCAGAGTATTTGAACATGAGCCAGAACAGAATCAACTGGATTGGAAGCTGTCATCACTAGGTAAGACAGAGGGTAACTTTGCCAAATACCAGATCCCAGTTTCCACCTCAGGTACAGGTGGGAGAATTTGCTATTAATGCCTGGTTGAGGAAACTATGCAGAAGAAACAGCAAAGATTGCAACGGCCAAAGATACAAATGTTTCTCATTTGTGAAAGTCTGGAAAGAAAGTTCTGTTAAGCTTTCCCAGTTCAGATGTTGCGACTGCCTGATTTTTTCACTTCAAATTGACATGAAGGCTGAAAAGAAAGTTAGAAGTCTGTCAGGAAGGAGGAATCAAACTGGGTACTTGTCACTATCAATAAATACCTCCTCTGTGGCAAACAGGTCAAGAGGTTCCTCTTCGCTCTTCTTGTCCAACAGGTTTGTTTTTTTTTTCATCTCTCCTAATCCTTCTGAGGCTCTATGGCACCCTACTTGAATGCAACTGTGTTTTTCAATGTTACCATCAGATGATAAGTATTTGAAATATTGCATCTTCTTTGATAATTGCTATTTTCTAATTTTAAGGAGTACTAATTCTACTACATAATTACAAAAAAAAATCCATTAAGTGATCTAATCTCAGGACTAAAGAATTATAATAGTAAACATGTATTTCCACCCTTTATTCCATTTTATAATGATTTCTTTCACATGTAGTTTGTGGATTTTGGCTATTAACTGCACTAAGACAAAAATGTGATGAAAGAAGAAAATGAGATTGTAAAGTTACAGTTACAGTACAAAGCATATAGTCTGTTTACACTTACCAAGACAGACGAGGAAATTTTGTGAGACAGAGAATATAAAATGGACAAAGAAGTGTAGTGGTAGCTACCCTTCACTAAGTCTAAATCCTCCTGTCTTGGAAGCTTTTAACACACTAGGTATTATTAGGTGAGTTTTTCAAATGTTTCCTTTAATTATATGACTCTCAGAGAAATTTTAAATCCTGACCTATTACGTGGCTCCCATAATTCCCTGAAACAATTTCAGATTTTCCATTTGAAGAAGCTTGTAGTGATGCAACAGAAGGCTTAAGTGCCAGTCAAAAGCAGAATGGTATCAGGCATTCCACAAAAGTACATCTTTGTTTTCAATTCTGGGTCAACAATAAAGTCTCATTTTTCAGAGTGTCTATAGTCCTTATTTTCATTCCCAGAAATGTCCAGAAAAAGTTTGGTTTTTCAAAACAACAAATAAGTCAAGGAAAAGTAAAAACAAGCACACAGTTTTAAAAGAGGTACTGTCTCTAAAGCCTTCAACCAACAAACCTTCTGTAAATGTGCTTTGTCTGGACAGTAAATCATGATCTTGATGATGAATAGCAAATCTTTGGAATTCATCATGATATTTAGGAAAAAAAAACCAACCAAAACCCCACATGCTAAATTGCCATTTACTTCTTTCCTTTTGGCTTTTTGATACTTATGTGGGAAAAAAGTCACATGAAGAGCATCTGAGTCAGCTGTTATTCTAGAACAGTCTAATTTTCTCAGCTGGATTTGCTATCCATGTTCTTTTATTAAAGCTTTGATATAGTACAGCATGTTTTAATGAAAAATAGTCCAGAATTACAGAGACATATAAGTAACTGCTAAAATGTTCCCTGATTTTTGCAGGAAGAGCAACTCTTCAACGGACGTTCTAACAAACACCCATGTCCATAGGCTATGCTGAGTCCCTCTGGGAAAGACCATACACTATTAAGAGAATAGCAGCCTATTTTCCCAAGGCCTTCTCTGTGCCAGGGTAGGAGGTTACACAGAATCACACAGACATAGAGTACTTTCTGACTGGCCTGGCTGCTGAGGAAAGAAACTCAGCCTGAATGTCCCTGACAGTGAAACTCCAGGTTGTGAGAGGCTCTCCCTCTTACTTTTCCTGTGCTTTTTGAAACCCTCTTGTGTGTCTCTGAAAAGCACTTATGAAATACTGGCATTGTGTAGCATGCTCTCATGCCTGTATTTTCTCACACAAAGATCCAATGACCCATCTCAATCTTTTGATTAGAATTAAAATTTGATTAAAATTGTAAGAAAAAGCATTCAATTTGAACAGTATTTTGAAAAGGCCATTCCGGTATTTTCAAAGCTAAGTACTTAGTGGAAAAATCACGACGATTGGCTTCTACCACATGAAATCATGCCTGTTTACAGAAAATATTATGGGGGTCCTTGACTTTGCCCTACTGTCAATTTTACATAGCCCATAAAAATCTGCCTTCCCCAGGCAGAACAGTGTTGATGGGAATCATATCCCCAAGTGTGGGCCACCAATCTTCTTACCAGTTAAATTCTCCAGGCTGCAGGTAGACTTGTTAAATGTGATATGCTTAAGGAGCAATGCAGCAGAGGTGAGAAATCTTCTGGTAGAAGAGTACTCTCAAGTCAGACAGTCCACATAGTTCCTGTGTACTGACACTCACATTTAAAGTCTTCGGGGATATGCAGACATTGTCTAATTTCCATCAGCACCCTTGATTCCCTTAATATGAATGGGGAGCTTTGTTAATTTTCACTTTTGTCTCTGAGTTGGTTTACTCTTCAGTATCCGATTTGCTGACATGGACTCAGAGCACCACAGGAAAACACTGCTCCAAGAGAGCAAAAATGTCAATTAATTTCTTACTTAAAAATAAGTACAATGGATATTTTTTCAGTGCTTTTTGGAAATGTTTCTTTAAAGCCTAAATCTGAGTCCTAGATGGATGCCTTCACTGGTGAATATCCAAGGTGATATTTCTCAACACCTCCAGATCTCAGGGAGACCTGGTGCCAAATCTGAAGTCAAAGCTGGCTGGAACACAAGAGGAAAGGGAGGATATATAATGAAAAGCTTCAGAGAAGGAACTGACATGGTAAGACATTCAGATTGAAATGGAACAGGCCTTCTTTGCATAACAGGCACACACCTTTTGTTTTGTACTTTGACAGACATCACCTCTGATACCTTTTCCACTCGCTTCAAGCATGCAGAGAGCTATAGCTCCTGGTAGTTAAAACCAGCTGGCAGTCAGCCACAAAACCTGCTCTACAGGTGGCAAAGTGAATGGCCTGGGGCAACAGCATTATTAGGATTACTTCCTGCAGTGGCACTGCCAGCCAAACGGCAAGGAATGTGGACCCCTCCCATGGGTCTTGGCCCCCTCTCCAGTGCCATCTTCCCAGCATTTCTCCACTTGCTGTCCTCCCTGCTGTACGGCTCTCCCCTGCCTTCTCCTCAGTGTCGTGTTGACTTCATGTGTTAGCTGAATGCCTTCTGAGAAAACCTACCTGAAAAATTAGCTCACAGAGCTCAAATCCCGTTGTTATCCTGCCTGCATTCATGCCTCTTCTCCCAAACCCTGTCCACATCCTGCTTGAAAGTGAATCCTTGAAGCGTGCATGCCTTTCTTCCTAATGTGCTTGTATAGCACCTGGCATGTTGGGGCCATCCGTCATTGCCACAGGTACATCAACAAAATAAAACTGAAAATGATTCTAGACCCCTGCCGAGACCACGCTCCAAGGTGGGTGAACCTAATGGGTGTGAAGCTAATTTCTCTTCTCACAAATAATAGAAAGGTAGTCACAGTTACAAGGAACAGTGCTCTAGCTTTGGGAAGGTCACCGGCTCCCCACAGCTTGCTATAGACTGGATAAGGACAAGAGAATCCAGAGTGAAAGGGCACAAATGGGCAACCATTAAGCACAGGTCTCACGAGAACTTCTAAACGCCCAGCACATCAGCCGGCACGGCCCCAAATCCCGTGTGCCCGATGGAGACACGGGGATACAGAGGCGGGTCCCGCGATGGCCCTGAAGACGGCGCCTGCCGCGACATCCTCGCCGAGCGGGCAGGGCAGCTCCCCCCCGGGCGCATCCCCCCGCGCCGGGAGCCGGCTCGGCGCAGGGCTCGGCGGAGCGCTGCCTCCCNGCTGCCGAGCCGAGAGGCACCCGGCGCCGGGGCCACGCCGCGGGAGAGGCACCCGGGGCCGGGGCCACGCCGGGACCGCCCCGCAAGCGCCGCCCTCCGCCCGCCGCCGGGAGGGGTTCGCGCTCCGCCGGAGGGTCGGGGGATGCCGAGCTGTGCTGAGACTTCCCGGAGTGATCCAGGCGTGCTGGGGCCCACGGCTTTGGCACGGCGTGCGCTAAGGCCGTCCCGGTATCCCTACAGGGCAGCGTGGGTAGCGGGGTCCTACTCCGGGTATCCCCCGGTATCGCCTCCTAGTGCTCCGCTGTGCCTCGGGGAGCCATTCCCCGGCTGGGTACCCTCAGAGCACGCACAGCGGTGAGGAAATGCAGGCAGCCTTATTGCTGCCGAGCATCTCTGTGGATGTTACCCGCTAATATCCATGGCACCTTGTGTGTTTAACATCACCAAGACTACCCAGATCCGGTCAAAAACAACAGGAATCTGCGGTTTTTTCTGTCTTAAGGCAAGGAACCTGTCAAGTGAGTCTTCCAAACACAGGTCTGAAAGACAGCAGCAGCCAGAACTTCCTAAGTCTGATTCCATTTTCTTGTCTCAAGACAATGTTTCAAGGCTGTGACTTGCTGTGTCTTCTTTGTAGCTGTACCTCTGGCCCCTTGGAAGTCCTGGGGCCCGCTGTCCCAAGGGAGCCCTGAAATTACCCTTCTCGTGCAGAGCCCCAAGGTGCTCTAAACACCTGTGTGAACACAACTTTATGGGTCATCTTGGGTATTTGCAGTTCTTTCGTAAATGTCTTTCGATTTTTGACATGTGTGCCTTAGTGTTTGCAGAGAAATTACTTGTCTCCAGCCGTTCTCTCATTTCCTGCTTGTTTTTCCTGTAACACAGATGTTCAAAGTAACGCATAAATTCATAGCACTCTCCTCCAGTAAGCAGATCAGCACACAGCACCTGTAAATTTTACTGACTGGCTTTTTGTCTGTGACCAGATTTACACCTGTGCACAAACAATTCAACAGTAGTGGCCATGAATATTGCTGTGATATTCTTTAAGTTTGAATCAGTGTGCTACACTGGTGTCTGTTTTGATTCTTCCCTTATAGCCATGGCAGTTTATACTTGGCTGTTTGTAGTTTTTTTGCATTCTGTTATCACGGTGTTTTTCTGGCTGCTCATTTTATCCTGTTAAAATATCTACAAGGCAAGTTACTAAATAAAACATCAGAACAAAAGGAAGGAAAGCAACAAAAGACTCCCAAAAGGTGGGCACTTGTAGAATTGGAGAAGAAAGGGGCATTTTCTTAGTTTGCTGTGAACTGTATATTGCATTTTCCCCCCATTTTACACACATAGCTTGCAGATCTGTGCGATTCTCTTTTCAGTTCATATTCACTGTGAGTTCTTTGCTGTTCTCTTCTTTGTCGCAGAAACATATGTAATTTTTTCTGTCTATTGTCTAATCTGAGACCCAACAGTGTTACACCCTGTTCTACTAAAGTCTCATCCTGCACACATGTATTTTCAGCTCTTACTGCTTCTCAGCATTGAAACATTCACTTAACAGATTTTCCTCTCCCAGGGCTGCATTACACGTGTATATGTGTAGGCACACACATAAAAGTATATTTGGGTATATAGGTTTTAAACATGTTTCCCAGTTGTGGGAGAAAAGCTGTATTGAAATTTCCCTTTGTGAGATACTTGATTTCTAAAATTTCTCTGTTGTTGACAAAAGGAGGACCTTAGATTTAGAACCTGAGGCTCTATTTTTTTCCTCTGGGACAGCACTGCTAGAAAGAAAAGCCCAGATTCCCTTGAGCTTCTCCAAACACAATTCCTTTCTTACTGTACTTTTCCACTTTTGCAAACATTTGTCATCCTGCTTCTCCAAATGTCACTGATCATTTGTTTGGCATGAGACCTTTACTTCCTACTCTACTGATGATTAATACCCTTACAGAGGGGCCTTTGTTTTGGATTGATACTAATGCAAGTTCATTTATTTAACTCAGTTTTTTCCTTTAGTACTCTATTCTGTAGCACTGTGGAAAATTCACATCTGCCTGGAACTGTGTCCGTTTTGCTGCAGGACTGTGTCTTTTACTTTTCCTAAGACTTATCAAAAGCAGGAGCACAAGAGTTTGAGACATTATTGAACCTGCTCTGAAAACTACCCAACTCCTTCAGACAAATGAGCACACCTGAGTGCTTGTAGGGACAGTCGAGCGTTCTTGTCCTCATCCCTTGTGCCGTGTGAGTTGTACTGGTGTTTTACCCAGTGTGCAGGAAAACATGGCTACAGGCTTCGGAGGTGCAGCAAAGTATCCCCAAGGAGTTTGAAGCTGTCGGTATTGTGTGCCTTTGTCCTGGCCTCCCTAGCTGAAAGGTCATTGTTGTCCTCAGGCAGGCTCTACAGACATACCTGTATAGGTGTGGTAATATGTAAGTGTGAGACTTTATGCAAGAGGGATGGCAGGGGATACATAAAGTGAACCTTTAATAAGGTTTTCCCTCACTATCCCTTGATTTACAACAGCAACAGGTCATTTCTGCCGTATGTCCATGTCCTGGTTTTATGTGGGATAAGTCAATTTTCGTCCTAGCAGGTGGTATAGTGTTGTGTTCTGGACTTCTGGTATTCTCAGTATGAGAATGATGTTGATAACAGACTTACATTTTCAGTTGTTACTAAGTTTGTAGTAGCGTTTGTACTAAGTCAGAGAATTTCCAGCTTCTCATGCCCTGCCAGCAAGAAGGCTGTAAGGACACAAGAAGCTGGGAGAGGACACAGCCAGGACAGCTGACCCCAACTGGCCAAAGGGATATTCTATACTAGAGGATGTCATGCTTAGTATATGAAATGGCGAGGAAAGCTGTCTGGGGCCTGCTGCTCGGGAAGTGGCAGAATCAGTGAACAGGCTTTCAGTGAGCTTTGTGCATCACTTTTTTTGTATATTCTATTATTATTCTTGTTGTTGTTAGTATTATTATTAATCATCACCACCATCATTTTTAGTATTTTCTTTCTGTCCCCATTAAACTGTCCTTAGGTAAAGCCAGAAGTCTGAGTCTTCTAATTCTCTGCCTCTTCCTAATGAGAGAGTGGACTGAATGAGCAGATGGGTGGTGCTTAACTGCTGACTGGGGTTAAACCACGACAGTCCACCACTCCTCTGCACACAAGACAAATGGAGAGGGTTGTGTTCTCTTTAATCTTCGATAGGCTTGTGAGCCACCTGAGGTTGTACAAGCTACTTGGACTTGACCTGTGCCTCCCTTCTCACACAAAACCAGACCTTCAAGTGCCATGTCTGCCCTTGTCTTCTGGCCTCTCCTTCAGGGAACAAGCTCTGGTAAAATATTGTGGCCCAATGTCAGCTCAGTCTACAGTCTAAAAATTTAATGCATTTTAAATAACATATTAGTCAATTTTTATCAATTTGGCAGAAGTTTCAATTTCTTCCCCTCTTCCCCTTCTTTGATGAGACCAGTGACTTGCAAATAGCAATAACCCCATTGAACAGGGTGTTCTGAGGAAGAGGCAACTGCACAGAGAACTCGAATTGAGCTGCTTGCATTGCCTTCTGCTGGCCAGCTTGGGCAGCTGACACATAGCTGACAGCAGCCTGGCTGCTTGATAATGAAAAGGGAACAAAAAAGGCTTTGCCTTTGTACACTTATGTGTGATACTAGAATGAGTATAGTGATATACAAGATATGCACTGATGGCTTCACACAAGCCATGTGTGTTCTCCACACATCTTCATTGACCTTTGCTATTGAAAGGGAGGTAGCATCACCCTTTTCCTGCTAGTGTTACCTGGGCTTTCAACAACATCTCACGGGTTCACTTGATCTCCTTTTGGCAGTTTGTACAGTCTGGAGACTTCTGCCCTGCCCAAGTGATGAGGTATTAGGCGTGGAGGAAATTGAAGTGTGGGCATGGATGATTTGCAGAAGGTTTTTTCTGCTCCTTTATGGGCATTCAGAGCATTGAGCTGGTGTTGCAGGAAGCTGAGAGTAAATGTTAAGTCCTCTGATCCCTTCTAGGAGGGGTTCTTCTCTCTGCTTTGGGGCAAGGAGGGATAGAAGGAACTTTTCAAGGAATCTGATTAAACAATTGACCTTGCTTGATTTTCTTGCTCTACCCTCCTTTATTTGCCTCCAGGCTGTTCCTGTAAAAAAAGCATGTGAAGAACGTCCACTAAGAAAAGAGCAGACTACTGTTACATAGTTCATGCAGGCTCTGCTAAAAAATTTCACCACAGACACTGGAGGAATTCAGTACAATTAGCACAGTAAAGTTGCTGAAGGAGAAAGGAAAGTCTGAAGGTCCAGGATGACAGAAATAGAGGTGGTTTCTACCAGCCACTGCCGTGAGGCACTGTGGATGACTCAGATGAACTGGAGCCTTCCCCTGGCCCTTTTCATCTACCTTGTAAGTGCCTGACCGGGCTGTCTGTCTGACTGGTCAGAGGTGGAAAGTGGGTCCTGGATCCACAACAGCAGAGACTCTGGGTCAAGAGGGAGGTGAATGGGAAAGCTCGGTGTAGAAAATCTCGAGGTTTGCAGAGTTAGTAAGACCCAGTATTTTACACAGATTCAGACAGATGATGATTCAAATATCTTACTAATATTTAAAAAAAGACCAGTACTTCATCTAAAAGTCTAAGTGTGTTAATGTGGTAAAGCCCCTAGAATTTCTATAGCTAGTAGTGTACAGCATGGTGGATGGTTAATATATTTAGATAAACACAACCCATTAAATATAAAACCAGTAGCCTCTGCAATATAATATCATCTTTCTGCAAGCAGGAGCAACATCACTTTTGTTACATGTTCACAGCCTGTTCCAACACTCAGTGAATTCAGATCTTACTCCTGAGCTAGGTTTTGGCTAAGTCCTCTGCTGTATCCCAATAATGTGGTTGTATGTAACAAGGTTCTCAGAGTAAAGGTTTAGTACACAAGCTATGTGGTGTTAGAGGAAAATATTTACCCCTGCTTTTCTAATTTCAAAAGCTTCAAGCTCTGAAGGATCCTGTACAGATGGAGTGCAGTGATGTATTTGTATTGATGCCTGAAGTAGCCACCTCAAAAAACAGAGACTTGACAGGAACAAGGGGAAAAAGGTAGGTATTTATCTGAAGGGCCTTCACAGGAACACCCTGGGGAGTCCAGAGGCTACTGCCAAGATGGACCTGAAGATGGACCCCAGGTCACGAGTTCTTTACGCTTTTATAAGTTTGCTTCATTTGCATATCAGGGTTAATTCTCCAATTAAAGCTTCAGTTAATGATGTAATTTCCCCAGGCTTGCCCCTCCTCTCAGAGGCTTTTGGTTTACACCTTTTGGGCCTAGGACGATCTGAGTGTCCTTGAAGAGCAAGCCTGGAGAGGCTTTGTAATGCCTATCCAGCCTGAGAGAGCAGAAGTTAATGGGCTACAAGAAACTTCCCAGTTACACACTAGGCAGCACAGGATTTGAAAACTATAAAAGTTAAAACCCAAGGCACCAGTATGGTGACCATCCTCTGACTGTTCAGGCAGAAATGAACTGCAATCCCTGCTATATTCTGTTGAAGCAGAAGTCTGGAAGCACTAGGTTTATACAGCGAAGTGTATATGGAAGCAGGCTGAAGGTAGGATTCATTGGAGATGGCATGGAATGTTTACCCAGAAAAAAAGAAAGGCCCATCTGGTGTCCTGTCTTTGAAAAAGGTCACATTTTCCTTGCAGGTTTTCGCCTGTGAAGATTTCAGATCCCTTGGCGACTTAGATTGATGCTTGTTTTGGTGCTCCAAAAGGGAAATGAGAGCAACAGATGTTTTGAGGGAGGTGGGTGATTAGCTCCAGGAAAGCCATGTGGATCTTAGAATTTTCTAAGGACGCCTGTGGCCGTTATGCAGGAGTCATGAGATCTAATTAAGGAAACAGATCCATGTGACAGTTAGGCCAGCTCAGATCTGACTTTTGACAGAAAAGAGCACTTGGTTGTTTTGGACAGAACATCCCTGTTAGAGGATGGTCCTTAGACAGCCTCTGCGCTTAACCAAATCTTGGGAAAATACCTTGACCTGCCTTCTACCTCAGTGCTGTGATAGCAGGGGGACCAGTCAAGATTCATCACTTTCCAATAAACTCTGGTTCTTCACAGAGTTGGCTGTTTATGAAGGATGCACCATTGTCAGGCATCTGAGCATGAGAGAGCTCTGGCTGGTGCTCTCAGAGCTGCCTGTCACGTCTTCCCTGAGAGGGCAGTGAGAGGCACTGAGTGCTTCTGTCCTCAGTCTCAGATGAGATGTGTCATCACATGTCTAGGCTTGAAAGTTGCCCTGGGAAGATTTAGCCAGCTGTTCTGGTATAACCCTGACAACTGTGCACTCTCTGTCTTTGGTCAAAGCAGGGGAAACATGAGATTTTCTCCACAGATTAAATTATCTGAGCAGGAAAGGACAGCTAAGGATCAAAATATGCAGGTTTTTTGGTTAATAGCCAATAGACAAGAGAAAAAACATGCTCCCTTCAGGAAACAACAGTGATCCATATCCATGCATGGGTGTCTTCTCTAAAGAATGGTTGTCACAATTAGCAACAAGCATTGTCCCAGCCCTATCTGGAAAGTGTCATACTGAGTAAACACAGGCATAGACAAGAAACAACCCTTCCTATTCTCCCATTCTTGCTGTTAAATTGAGTTATTGATGCTAGTGGATTTGATCAGTTCCTAACACTTGGGAACAATCAAAACTATCTCACTTGGGTGCCAAATAACAAACCAAGGAGCTCAGAATTTGACACAGGAGACTGAAGATGCCGTTCATGCATTGCCAACACTTGGAAGACAGCTCTGTGCCTTGCCTGTCTTGGTCTGTATCAGTAAACAATGGCTTCCTCCTGGCTTGCAAGGAGTGGTTTGGCCGCAATATGGCTGCTTGCTTGTCAAGAACAGAAGAAATTAATTTGTTTAAATGTCCATAAGACTAGGGGGAAATCTGAAGGAAGGAGGATTTAGTACTATTCTTGTTGGAAGAGATTCAGATTAGGGAATACTTAACTAAATTAATACCTAAGGCCATAGGCCCTGATGGTATGTACCCATAAGTGCTGAGGGAGCTGGCAGATGTAGTTGTGAGGCCACTCTCAATTATCTTTGACTGATTGTAGTGACTGGGAGAGGTTCCTGAGACCTGAAAGAAAAAAAATGTCACTCCTGTCTTGCTTGTCTTCCAGAAGGACAAGAATGAGTTTCCAGGCAGCTATAGGTCAGTCACCCCCATCCTGACTCATTAGTAGGAGGGATGGAGTGCTCCCTCAGCAAACTTGCCAAGTGGTGCTGTTGACACTCCTAAAAGGACAGGATGCAATCCAGAGGAACATGGACAAGCTTGAGAAGTGGGCCCATAGGAATCTCATGAGGATCAACAAGGCCAAGTGCAAGGTGCTGAACCTGGGTCAGGACAACCCNGGGGAGGGAGAACATCTCCCATGAGGAAAGGCTGAGAGAACTAGGATTGTTCAGCCTGGAAAAGAGAAGGCTTTGGGATGACCTTACAGTTCCTGGTGGGAGCCTACAAGAAAGACAGGAAGAGACTTTTTACAAGGGCATGTAGTGACAGGACAAGAGGAAATTGCTTCAAATTGTAAGAGAGATTACATGTTCGATTACATGAGACAAATGCTTTCCTGTGAGAGTGGTGAGGCACTGGAACAGGTTGCCCGAAGAAGCTCTTGATGCCCAATCCCTGGCCATGTTCCAGGCCAGGCTGGATGGCACTCTTAGCAGCCTGGTCTAGTGGGAGGTGTCCCTGCCCATGGCAAGGAGGTTGGAACTAGATGATACTTAGTGTCCATTTCAACCCTTTCTACGGTTCTCTGTCTCCTGACATGATGGTGAAACAACTTCCTGGAAAGAAGGTGATTTGGATTAGCCAGTGTGGATATACAAAGAGGAAGTCCTGCTTAATGAAGTCAGTAACCTTCAATGATGAAATTACTCATTTAGTAGATGAGGGGATAGCAGTAAGTATTGTCTACCTTGACTTCAGTTAGGCTTTGGATAGCCCCATAAAATTAATGGATAAGCTGCTGACATGTAGGCTTGACAAGCAGAAAGTGTGGTGGATTGAAAACTGGCTGAATGACTGGGCCCAGAGGGTAGTGCTCAATGTCATGAAGTTTGAGGCCAGTAACTAGCAGTGCACCCCAGGGGTCAGTGCTGGGTCCAGCACTCTTTAAACACCTTAATTAACAATCTGGATGATGGAGCAGAGTGAACCCACAGCAAGTTCACTGATGACACCAAACTGGGAGGAGTGGTTGATACAACAGAGGGTCGTTCTGCTTTTCAGCGGGACTTTGACATCATACAGTTCAGCCAAGGGAAGTGCAAAGTCCTTCATCTGGACTGATGAAGGACACTTCTTACTGTGATACCTCCGAAGTCAATTGGCACAAAATAGCTTTGTGGAAAAGGACCTGAAATCCTGGTGGGCAGCGAGATGAACAAGAGCCATCAACGTGCCCTTGTGGCAGTGTAGTTGAACAGCACCCTGAGCTACATTAGGAGGAGGGTTGCCAGCAGGCTGAGAGAGTGTTATTTCTCCTCTATTCAGTACTGGTAAGGTCACACCTGGAGTGCTGTGGTAAGCTCTGGGCTCCCCAGTGCAGCAGAGATATGGAGCTGCTGGGACAGTCCAGTGAAGGGCTCCGAAGATGTTTGAGGGCCTGGAGCATCTTTCATATGAAGACAGTCCAAGAGAGTTGGTATACTTTCTCAGAGAAGGCTCAGGTGGAAATCTCAGCAATGTGTACCAAAATCAGAAGGGAGGGCAAAAAGAAGATGGAGCCAAACTCTTTTCAGTGATGCCCGGTGACAGACAAGGAGCACAAACTGAAATGCTTGAATTTTCCTCTGAACATCAGGAAACACTTCTTACTGTGGGAGTGATCAAGGTGGTGGAGTCTCCTGCCTTGGAGATCTTCAGAGGTCATCTGGGCATAGTCCTGGCAACGAGCATGGAGTGGCCTTGTTTCAGCAGGGTGGTTGGACCAGATGACCTCCAGAGACTGCTTCCAACCTCAGCCATTCTAAGATTCTATGATAGACGTCATAAAATATTGAAGACGTAAAAGTTCCTGCAGGTTATGTACTGACAGCTGAAGGCCATGAGGGCTGCTTAAAGGTCTGTAAAATTACATCAGATGCCTACATTTAAATACCTGAGTTACTCCTTAGTGTCTTGGCAGTAAAATTCTACACAGAGCAAACATGTTCCATTCAGTGTTATATCTGTGGAAGGGCAGGAGCAGGATGTGGATCCTGCTGAAGAGGAAGAGGATATTTGTCTTAAAGGTGTTGGCTTGTTTGGTGCGTGAAATGATGCGTCACAGAAAATCCTGTATTTTTTCTCTCAAGAATGAACTTTTTCCAGTTGTTTTTTTCCTTTTTTTTTTTTTTTTTTCCTGGTCAGGTTTTAATTCTATTGTTTTGCAGCTTGTATCCTTGTCAGACCAGATATATGCTTAGATTTGTGTTGGCAAGAGACACTTTAAAACATATGACCTCAAATATCAAGGTAGGAAGGATCTGGGAGCCTGAGTACCCTTACAGATCTGAACCTTGCTGCTTGATACTTCGGAGGTGGAGATTACAGTCTTGGTGGCCCTGAGCCAAGGGCTTGGGTGTTCATGTTTTTAGAGAGGCCTGCATCAGGAGATTTTGGCAGTAGAGTTGAAATCAGGGTTGGTCACTGCTGTCTTTCAGCTGAATATAGGCTTAGAGTCCATTGGGAGTTTGGAGTAGCAGGAAAAAAACCCCTTTACTGATGAGAGGAAATTTTCAGCGTTGTTCTACTGCTGCCTACAGGGATGCTACCTTTGCATCCCAGATCACCTGCAATCTCATCCTGCCTGTTTCTGACTGTAAGATAAATTATAACAGAAAGCTACTGCAGATACCATTTTACTGGGTTCTTCTCTGAGGAGAAATGTAGATTGGTGTTTGATTTGACTTTTTTTCTTGGTGCAAACTAAGATTGACAGGACAGTCTTGCTTGCATGGCCATTTTTTACTGTCCTGAAACCAAAAGGCTGAATTCTGACATGAGAGTTTAAGTGAGGATCTGAAATGTGCTGGATTTACAACTCCAACAGATCTTTGAAAATCCAGGCGTAGGGAAACGAGATGTAAATTATGCAGATTTTCTATATATAAAGGACAAAGTAGAAATATTTGTGGGCATCACGCAGAAGGGGACATATAGAGCCAAATTCAAAGGAGTATTTGTTAAGCAAGCATTCCTTGGAAGGCAAAAAGACAGAGCCATCTTC
The DNA here is from genome assembly GCA_013398015.1 of Oreocharis arfaki. Classification (NCBI taxonomy): domain Eukaryota; kingdom Metazoa; phylum Chordata; class Aves; order Passeriformes; family Paramythiidae; genus Oreocharis; species Oreocharis arfaki. The sequence continues at coordinate 418,078 of VZRR01011967.1, forward strand.
TTGCAAGTCACTCTTCTTGCTAAATGCAAGGGGAGCAACACAGATTGTACTGTGTGAGAGCAGCCCTGAAGGTGAGTTCATACTTTGAGATGAACAGGGGACAGAGCGGGACTTTCTGTTCTTGGCAAATGTATTTGTAATGAGATGTGTGGCTGGCAGCCTTCTGCAAAGAAAAGACAAAGCCTGCTTACATACTGAGGCTATGTTTTTTTTTTAGTCCACCTGATGAATAAGTGAGATCTCTACTTACTTCAGCACTTTGCTCATCCAAACTGTGAGATGCCCTACCAGCAAAGTGCTTTGGTGTCAATGCAGTTCTGTGAATGAATGTGCCATACGCTTGTATCCTTTCACTCCGAGAGCAAAAGAGAGACAGGAAAGCTCTGGAGGACATTCTGGCTTGTATTCTGTTTTTGAGAAAGACTGGGTTTCTACTCCAAGTGAGGACCCTAGCAGAGTCCTATATTTAGGTGAAGCCAGCAGCCAGCTGTAGAGGGAGAGTTTAGGAAGCAAAGATGTAGTGTGCAAGTGGTATCTCTTTCACAATTCTGCAGTGACATTCACTGCTGTGCAGACCCTCTGCACAGAATATCCTAAAGTAAATTCCTCTCTAAGCCTTCGAAGCAGAATCTTTTCCCAATGCTTCAGGTTGTCCATCTTCATAAATGTCACGCACGCTTCTAGAAAGCACAAGAAAGCATGTGTAGAGTGCACAAGTTAAAAAAATTCCTAGCATTAAAACTATTGAAGAGTTTTAGTGCTTCCTATGTTTTACAATTATCCATACATTGACTTGCGGGTATCTGAAAGGTTTTTGAAAATATTCAGTTCTAAATCTTCTATGTTAATTACCCCCAAACAGTCAAACTGAAATACTTGATAAATAAGGAAAATAAATCACCTCTGAGAGACTGGACTGCAGTATTACGGTCTGAAAGAGATTTTGTTTGAGAAAGTACAGTAGAGTAAGTCAGAGGTGCTGAAAACTGTGGAAGGCCTAGCTGGATTCTTCTCAGCCTAGTTTGGAAGCCACTTTTGGCAGGCAGGTCTTGATGGATTTTAATTGAGGAAGGACAAATTTTTAAAGGTACTTTGGCACTTAAAATGTATGAAAACACCATTGGGAATTTTGAATATGCATTGGAAGGGGATAAAAACCCTTAAACCTCCAGTATCTAGCCAACTGAGATGTAACTCAACCAAGACCTTTCTCCACTCGTAGGGACCACAGTGTGTCTGAGAATCTGACAGTGTGATGTCCAGTTTTTTCCTGAAACAGAGAGCTCTGAGGATGTTAAGAAACTATGAGGATGTTAAGAAACTAAGAGTGCAGTCATTCTGGACTTCATCCCTGGCTGAAGGCAGGGAAAGTATTAGCAAACCTGCAGGATGCCTGGCCAGACTTTGGGACTTGGAACCACCCGTGTGGGGTGTTGCCTCTTCTTTTGTGTCAGAAGACTTTTGGGGGTGCCACATGATGGCACAGCAGGAGGCAGAGCGTGGTGAACAGCACGTCTTCTGCTTCCTTGTTTTAACAAGTTGTTTTAACAAAGAGGTACAGTTCGCACTCCAAGCCACAACTCCACCCTCCGGAGCGTGTAGTCCCACGGGAGTACTTTGCTTAGCAAACTGTTGCAGTGTGTTCTGCAGCCTGTCTAATGGCTTGGAATAAAAATGTATATTTGTGCTTTTACTTCTGGTCTATGACTGGCTTTTCTTAGGTCTCTGTTTAAGCCGCAGAACTCAAGGGCACACAGTTCTCTCAGTGAAGGAGCAGCGAAGAATAAGCTGTGTGGCCAAAGTCTGCAGCCAGGGAAGGAAAGCTGTAATACATATGTGAGAATGACATACCTAGAACCTAAATAACTTAAGATCGCCAGTATTTAGCTAAAATCTGCAGCATATAATACCTGGCGTAGACCAGTCTTTCCCGCCTTGAAAATATAGATCAGAACAAGTCAAAAATAGCTTAAAGAGAATGCCTCGAACATTCAGGAGGGAGCTGATCAAATTAAGAAAATCTAAAATACATGGCATCAAAATCTTCCATTGTCTTTTTAGTGAATAATACAATTAAAAAAAGCATCTGGGACTCTCTCCTCTTTCTCCACTTTCCACTGCTCTCCTTCAGTTCACGTGTGCTTTATTCTTTTTTGGAAAATAAATTTCCTGAGACTGTGAGGACCCTATGACCTAAGCAGACTATCAAACAAAACCTGTGCTGTATCTTGGGAGTCTGCATGCCTACAGTTGCAAAAGCAAGGGAGTCCTTCAGTGATTTCTTAATCAGCTAAGCTTAGGGACAGTGAGGAAGGCACGAACACTTTACTATGGCCTTTTGTGAAAAAGATTGCTCTGAGAAGTGCTGTGTGACAGCTCAAAGTGGGGACTACCCTGTCAGTACGAAGTATCCTGTAACTCATCAAAACAACTGATTTAGTGGACTACCACTGGTACAAATCAGCAGGGGAGGTGCTCATGTGGGTCATTTGGGGTGGCTCTGTGAAGTTTCATGGTGTGTTTTATTCAGGTCTTGCCAAATAAACTGTGCTGGGATGTAAGAAGTCAAAGTAGAGCAAAGTGTGCAAGGACTGAGGAGAGCTGTAGCCAAGTGTCCAGAATTCATCTACAGCAGCAGTGAAGGGACCAGAAAGAAATGACTCTAAGTATAAGACGCCAATTCGCCTTTAAATTGGGTAACTCCTTCTTGACATGGCTGAACACAGCTCAGGGCAGGCCAATGGGGTCTTCCCAGAAGAACTCATCACAGCTATTGGGTCTCCCTGCTATGTGGACAGCATTTGAAACCAACAAGGTAAGCATGGCCTCCCCAGAGAATCAAGGGACAGGTTATGCACAGAAATCCAGTTATCAAGAGAAGCTGTAGGCAGCTTCACCTGAATCAAGCTGAGTCTTTCACATTCAAGAAATTTGGGTTGTGTTAGGTGAGGCCCTGCTTCCAAGGAGAATTGCCAAGAAACGTGGTACTGTCAGTGCTAGAAGTCCAAATGCCAGTCCCATGGTATTTGGTCTCTGAACTTGGACATTAAGAAAGTGTCAAAATTAATTTATGGCTTTTGGGAGTGGGATTTCGGGAATCTTCTTTGAAGGTGAGGGGAAAGGTAAGACCTAAAAGGACTCAAAATAATTTCAAAACCCAAAAGTCAATCTGACAGGGACTTGCATTTCTGTGATCCTATTCTGTGTGCATCCCTGGGTGACTAATCCTCATTTCCTGCCCATATGTTCCAGTCCTGACTGATGCAAATGCTAACCTTCAAGAAAAAATTGGAATCCATGTGCCGGACTTTTGGATCCCTGGCACGTACCCGTCTGATATGGAAGAGACATCACGTGCTCCAGGTGTACAGTGGCTCTGGTCACTGGCAGGATGGTGGCACTCACCACCTAGTATGCTGAGAGGAGCAGCTTGTTGTGGGGCTTGCATGCTGGCAGTGGACTAACTCAAACACTTTACCACTGCTCCTTCTGCCAACTCCAGCTGCAAGCACTGCACAACAGGAAAGCTTCAGTGGTAATGGTTCAAGGTTTGGAGGGCGCCGCAGTGTGAAACAATGTGTGCTTGGAACTTACGGGCTAGGTATTCTTTCTTCAACACCTTTCTTCTGTTTCCAGGACAGTTAATGAGCTAAGCAGTGATGGAACTGTATACATACGTGATAAATTCAGCTCTCATAAGTAACTTAGATTTGCAAACAGGAGCTGCCACTTCACCTTCTAGCAAAGCAGAGTGCTTCGTACAAAAATCTGCATCTAAGCCTGTGGAGGCACATGCTGTCTTTGCACATGCTAAAGACTGCAATACATCAAGGCAATAAATTGTTTCCTCCTCCAAAAAATTTAGAACCCGCTGCTGATTTCAGATGTTTCTTTTTGTCTACATTTTTTGCATTGATTAGTTGATCCCGCATGTAAGTGTAGAGCTACATTTGTTTTCCAGTCTGGGTTTTACTAGTCTGGTATTTCTGAATATGATGATGATGGTGTCCTGTGGTGTGGGGAACTGACAGTAAAATTCAGGGCACAACTTCTTCCTCAGACAGCAGTCATACTCAGCGTCAGTGCTACTGTCGTGGGAATAGGCCAGATGTGAGCTGAGGAGAAGAGAATGAAACAACATATGGATGTTGGCAGGGGCCATGGGGACAATGATCAGTTGTTTAGAAAGAGCGTGAAAGTGTTCCAAAATGCTGTGTTTTGCACATTCATTCCTGCCTCTGAGAAGTGTTCAGCTACTGGGGCTATTGTGGCTGCAGGAATCTTTTCACTCTCCTGTCCACCATCTTAGAGCAGTCAATTATTGAACTCCTTGAGTTAAAAATAAACACGGTGCAGTAGTTTTGAGAACACCATCTGTTTTAAACAAGGTGACTAAAAGGTGTTTCCCAAGTCCATGGCACCCACACACGAAAATTTTCTATGTGAGACAGCCTTATCTGATCTTTACAGGTCATTATTTCTGTGCAAATGTTTGTTCAAAAGTTTAACTGTAATTTCTGGATCCGAACCTGGCTCTTTGTCATCTCCTTCCTGGCTGCACAGAGACATGAGGTGTCAGGCCTGTGTTACGCAGACAGCAGAACTGCAGCTGCCACTGTGGTGTGCCAGCCAGCAGTTCCCTCTCACATCCTGTACCTGTGCTGGGCTTAGGAGGACAGGAGCTCCTCTCTTATGCCAAGCAGAGCAGAGATAAGGGTCAAATGCATCAGCAAGCTGGCTGTGCCTGGGGATAAGTAGAGATAAGGGTCATATGCATCCAGGTTGGCATGTCCTGACTAAAGTCAGAAATGTTGAGTGTTTCTTGCTTGCCATATTGGCTGGGTCACATCTTGGTGGGGTATTCAGAGCTTGTGGAGGCTACATCATTAAAGCTCCAGGGCATGCATTTTCTCTTTTCAGCTATTTCTTCTATTTCTGTATGGTTTGTTTGCCATTTCACGAGATTTTTTTGTTCAGACTGTCTTCTTTTCGGACTTGTATTGTCACTGAAGTCACTACAGGTCCTTTGAGGTCCCCATAGTATTTCTGGGAATTAGCAAGTTGGAGCCCTCATTCCAGAGCATGAAATTTATTTTTAGCTTGCAGACACCACAGTTGACCTGGAATTGGTGAACTTTACTAGAAATGGAGTATTATGTAGTGAGATAACTACTCATCCTTGAAAATCAACAGAGATTTTTGTTTTGGTATACCAGCCAAGCTGAAAAATGTTTTCATTTTATGTTGACTGACATCTTATGGACCAAATAAAAATTTCTGTCTTGCTAACCAGCCAATGCCCTCAAGAGTTTTCTTCAGGGACAAAGTTTCAATCAAAAGCACAGCATGTCTCTCATTTTTTGTTAGTTAAATATTCAGCTGAACTAAAACAATGCATCCTGAAAATGAATTTAAAAATTTTTTTTGAATTTTCTTTTTATTTTGGAACATCTTGGGAGAAAAACAAAAATTTCTTTCTTGCAGACCATATAGATTTGCATTTGAACAGACTATAGTTTTTCCTTTCTCAGGAAGAAAAAAGAAGTCAGTTGGATATTTTTGTTTCATTCCACTTTTCAGCTGGGGCTTAAGGAAAACATTCACAAGGTCCTTCTGGGAACAGCTGCTAAAATCCTGCCTGATGTGGCAAATCTGTCTTGTTGAGCTATACTCTAGTCTCTGTAAATTCAGGGATGGTGATGTGATACAAAAAGCTCTCTCTCAACAATGAAAAGGAACATGTGTAATTAACCAAACCAAACCTATGCATTATTTCATATGATTTGCTGTTCAGGAGACTAAGCTGCCAAGTGTGACAGTGGGAGATCAGAGAAAATTCCAGTGGTTGAGACTGTTTGGAAAAATGTTACATTATTACAGGGCAAGGATACCCCCATGGGACTTTCTTTCCTCCTCCTGTAGTCAAATCCTGGCTAAACACTATTACAATTTCACATCTAGCAACCAGGAATTGTTGAGGGGAAACAGATGTGTGAAACCCTGTGCTTTTTATTTTCGTTTGTTCTACTGGTGGACCAGGTTGACTTGGACCAGGTGATTGCTCCAGAGGGGGAATGGTCCTGTGGATTGAAGGAATGAGTAACATGGCAAAGGAGGTAGTGCCAAGGGACACAAAGGAGCTCCACTGTTATTGCCAGATCTGGGAAAAAGTGAGGCAAGCACCCTGGTATTCCTTTGAGAAGTGATCCATGCTCCTGCAGTGGAAATTCTGCAGGCGTTGCACAGCCTTGCTACAGCCCCAGAAGCCAGTCCTGCAGGTGCTGGCTAAGCTGCACACCTTTGTAACCTGAAGCACTATGGCAGTAACAACATTCTCCCAAGTTCCCATTTCTTCAAGTCTATTAGAGAGCCTGTCTTAAGAGGTTTTTTTACCTCCTGATAGGCCTGGGGTATTTTAACTCGGGAGTTTCAGTTTAGTTTGTTTTCCTTTATTGTTAAGATTGGTTTGCGTGTCAGATGCTCCAAGAACATTCACTACCAGTATTAACCCCGAGAGTATGTGCCACAAAATAGTGTCTTGCTCAAAGTTTGTGAATGGGTCTGTTGTAGTCTGTTGTTCAGAAGAGGGAAGACTTTTCAAGCACTCTGAAAAGAGCATTTAAACTGTGCTTTTTTCTTGTGTTCTGTTTAAAGGGTATCACAAAATTTGGCCTAGAAGCCTTTATCTATAAACTGAGAGTCAGCTTACAAAGTTTCCTAGAGGAAGTTAACCTTCAGTTCCTACTAAAGAAATTGGGTAAAACTGTGTGGCTCAAATCTCCAAGAGTTCAGAAAACATCAGTTATTTTGCAAAGTAATTTTAAATTCTTTGCTTTGAAAAGTATTTTCAGTTGTTTACCTTGAAAAGATGCTGATATTTACTTAGAATCACAAATCAATGTATTTTGCCCTCTTAGCGTCTTTTTTTTGTTTTTGAGTCTTTTGTGTGCCCCTATGTGTCATGATTTTTTCTGCAACTCTGAAGACCAGAATCTTAGTTTTTATTAATAAGGAGTAAGTCAGATAGAGTGACTGCACTGGCTGGGACTTAAAGCAAAAACATAGCACTTGCCACTATCGTTAGTTGAATCCTCTGTCTTCAAACTGTTACAACTGTGTATTTGAGGCTCCGCATCAGTCTCCTGGAATGGCCTGAGTTATCTGCTCTGTAGGCAATGTGCCTCAGAGGTTGGTCGTATAATCACAAATCAAGTGACTTTGCATGAAGCACTCCTTTTTGTACATGGGGCAGACATTCCTGCTTGACTGTGGTAGAAACCAACCAAACCCTGACACTTTCCCAGCATCCGCTGAACAGAAAGATGAAATGACCTTGTTATTAGTCCATAAGGGAATTGGAGAACAGTGTCAACTTTCTCTCAATTTTTTTCTTGACAGCTGAGATAGGAATCCACTCCTCCAAACTGAGTCTCATTCCTGTAATTCCTCTGTTAACCTCCCCCTGGGTACTATGTTGTTGCAGACATAGCAGGGTTGGTAGGCAGAGACTTCGGGGTGTTACAGATGATTAGGCTCCTTGACTTACTTCACTCTTCCGTTCCTACTACATTCTTCAGTGACAACCTCATTCATGTATCAGTCTAGAAGGAATAGGAACAGGCCTTTCCCAGGAAGATAAGTGGGATTCCCTCCAAAATGTTCCGCAATGTGTGTGAGAGAAATTTACAGACAAGTCCAGTGAATCATACATGAGAATTATTAATATCTCCAGTGCTACAGTATATTTTTTTGAAAGCTTGTAATGGAAGTCTGTTGTTGTTCTACTGGATGATATAGCTATGAATAACCAAGCCTTCTGAAAATGCTTCATTTTAAAAGAGAGAAAAAAAAAAGAAGCGAGGAATAGCAGGAGGGACATAAAGCCATAGAGATTAATTCATTTGTCCCAAAATTCAGCAATCATACCAGGAGCATGTCCTGCATTCCTAGACTTCAGTTATCGCCCTCTTGGTTGAACTATGCTTCCCCATGGTTTTGTGTTAAGATTGGGTCTGAAGCCACTATAATCACATGCACCTTAAGAAATCAGTTATGTTGCTAAATCAAATTGATATATTTGGTGGCCTAGGTTTCCAGCAGAATGTCACTGAGTTGACTAGGCAGAAAACCTTTGTTTGTGGCCTTTTTTTCTACCATGATAGACATAGAACAGAACTATATAGAACATTTGCTTCGGAGTAATACCCTGTGGGAAATAAAAGAGAGGTAAAATGATCCACTAAATTGCAATAGTTTCAACAATGTTGAGTTGAAAAAACCCAAATATAAATAAAAGTTGACCCTAAAAGCTGTGGCTTTCCATGTGACTCAGTTTTATTTAACCAAATTCAGTTGAAGAAATAAAAGTAGGTGGGTAAATGTTGTAGAAAAGTGCTTAGAATCCATTGAAACTAAAAGCATAAATTGGGTTCCTAAAACAAATTTTCTACCTCAATTTGAAATGAATATATGAACATGAATTATGAAATGTCTAGCATTTCCTCTAGTTTTCTTTCTGTTGTAGCTCTGAGTTAGAATAGCAGTGTACCCTGAAAATTCATCTGCTTTCCTGGAAGTGAAGGCCCAGTGGAACACTCCATCATACAGCACTTAGAATAGCAGCACGGTTGCAGCAAGTGTCTCACGTTGCAAGATTTAATGCAGAATTAAGTTTTAAGCCCAGAAAGGCTAAGTCCTTCGAGCAAGGAAGGAAGCGCTCAAACAAGGGTTGATTTTTCTTTCTTCCCTGCTTTCTATGCTGTATCCACAGCATTGAATATTTCCTTTTTTTGCCAAAATCCGTTCACAATATTGTGCAGCAGCACACAGCATTTCCAGCTAGCTACTCATGTAGAAAATGAGGCTGTCATTGGTTTTCTTGTTCTGCTGAAAGTAGGCAGGCTAGGCAGTGATGGCAGTGATGCAAACGTGATGGGTCTGTCATGTTGGTAGAGCCTGGGTAGTACTTCTCAAGTGACTCTGGGGTCATCTTTCGAGGGTGATCCTCACAACCGTAAGTCCTGGACGGTCACACTTGATCCTAGCAGAGCTTTTTCTGATGTTTGACACCTGTGTGTTAAAGCTAGAGCTTGCAGGCTTCTTCAAGGGATTACAAAAGTCCGAAGGTTGGATCAAATTAAACTCAGTAGAGGTAACATCAAAGCACGGGCAGAAGACTTCCTGCTGTGCAAGAGGGTTGACTGGGAACCCGCTGCTGATGTTCTTTGGTGAAAAGCAGGGAATGGTGGCAGGTGGTCCACACCTTCTTATGAATACATAGCTTTCAGATACACAGGTTGTCTACGGGCCAAAAAGTATTTATTTTCCTATTTTTTTTTTTTTTTTGCCAAGAAAAGCACCATACTTCTCATATGTCTAAACAAGGCAGAAGTTGCAAGGGAAAATGTTTGGTTATCTGGAACAGGCCCAGAGAAAAGCTAACCTTTGTAGGCAGGACACCAGCTTTTATCCAGATGGACCAGTGAGAAAACCAGACAAGGCTCATTTCTCCTTTTGATAGAGAGTTATCTTGTCACGTGACAATATCAACCTGCTTAGTGGGTACCACCTTAAGTCCTTCAAGGGGTCCTGAGAGAGCCAAATCCCTAAATTTTTGTTGGATTTTATCCCATTCCTCATTTTGCATGGAGTAGTGGTATTCTTTCAAAACTTCTGTTCTCCTTTGTAGGCTAAACTTTTTTTATAAACTGGTTTCTACCATGAAATACTGACATTGAGAAAAGAAAATATTGTCAAAGTCAGGCAATGATTTTATTTTTCTTTGTCTTATTTTCAGCGATACTTTGTTCCTTCTTCTTTGCTTCCTATAGTTTATTTCTCGTATGCAGTCAGCAGACAAGTCTGTTTGCTGTCATAAATTTCCTTGAGAAATGTGACTGAAACTTGGGGGTGGTTTTTTTTCAGGCCAGAGCTGGCATGCATTTATGCTCAGTGTTGCAGAAAATGCCTCAAGTAATTTGTGCCAGCCTTAACAGAGATAAAAGCATGAGGTGTGTGCAGAGGGTATGGCAGTATCACGTGCACTGGGCTCTCATCATAACTAAACTGGCTCAACTGGTCTACGACATCCTAGTGTAAATATTAGGCCTTATCGATACCATCAACCCCTCCTTATCTAATGAAAATAAGAGAGTGACCATAGGGAAGCAGCCCTGTGGAAGCCTGCATGCTGAGTGTTCCAACACAAGGGGAAAGGAAAAAAACAGTGATGCTTCCAACAAAAGAGCTTCTTAGCATGCAAGTCTCTGAATCCAGTGTCAGCCTTTTTTAACCCTGCAGGTACCACTAGGGATGGTGGCTACTGCCCACATGGCCATGCAAATGTTTCTCTATGGGTGAAAGGCTTTGGGGGTGCGGTGGTCAGACAGGATCTAAGCCTACTTCAGTTTAGCAAGCACGGGGAAATTGCATAAGTGCTTGAATGCTGCTCTGGTTTTCTGATGTTCGGGTGTGGTTTAGCAGAAGTGGTGCTCATCTGGGCCACATTATCATCATGGGGGCATAAACAAACCCCTGCCATGGGGACAGGTGGGGGATGGAAAGAGCTTGTTCAGTGCAGAAGACCTCAAAGGTTGAGGGGATTCATCAGTTCGCTGTGGTTTTGATCTAAGAAATGCTAGACCTCTGGAGAGTTGGAGTCAGCAAACCTCTGTATTGTAAACTAGATGAAGAGGGAGCATTTTCAGAGATTTCTTTGCTCCTTGCTTTAATAAGGTTGTTTAAACGTGCATAAACTGAATTCAAAATAATTTTAAGGGGTAATTCTAGCAAAATGGGACAGTTTGGTTGCGAATTTGCTTTTGTCCTATTCAGTTTGTTGCTGCGAGTCAAGAAATTTTTTGGTTTTGATAAAGTTGAAACTTTTTATTTGTTCTGGGAAAGCTGACTTCCTGCCCAGCTGGCAACTTGTTTTTCCTGCCACCTCAGCCTTTCAAAAAATCTTGAGGAGTACTCAAAAAAGACATTCAGTCCACCTAATTCCAATCTCTCAGAAACTTACTCTACACTGCCAGCTGTGACAAATCTTGTCTTATTTATTTATTTATATTTTTTTTGAGGAAGCAGAGTTGTTCTCCAAACTGGACCTGAGATTTTCTTTGAAATTCACATTATTTGTGAAACCAGTTGCAGACAGATGAATGTTGTTGTTTTAGGGGACTGTGTGTGTGTCCTAATGCTGCGCTTGAGAAAGGTGGTTCTGTTCCCTTCGAGAGTTAGCTATTCTTTGAGAATATTAAACAACACCTGGATTAGGGAGCTGGGGTGGGGACTCACAGGAAATGTCTGTAGAGGAACTTTTAAATTGTAGAGAAGAGACTCCTGGGTGGGACGGAGCAGCTTATGGGACACTGGGAGAGGTGTAAGGCACTTCGGACAGAGAAGGAAAAGTAAGACTCACTCAGTTCCTGTGAGTTAGAATCCTCCCTTGGCACACTGAGTCTAGGGATGTCTCATTTAGCTTGCAGCCAGAAGGAACAAGCAATTAATCCTCATTTCTGCAGCAAAAAGAAGCAGGCAGGTTCAGCCTGCTCTGAATCTGGGGAAGTGCAGCAAAACAACACGCCAAGACAAAGTGGGTACAGGAACCAGACAGCTCAGGCCAGTGCAGATCTCTCCTCTTCCTTGGGTTTCCTGCTGTTGTAGAAGGGGTGGAGAAAAGAGGGGGTCTGGACAGCAGACCTGCATCCACCCATCATCCCGAAGATCTCCTGGCCTGGACATTACTTGGACCATGGCCTTTAACAAACCACGTAATGGCTAGACTGGGCTTCAAGGCAGTTCTGGTCACCACCCTTTTCTGACAGCCACACTCCCTGATGGAGTCAGAAAACTGGAACAAAAGTGGCATCCACCCTAGACAGGGAAACCTTCTGACCCACAGCCCAGGCAGTTTCTGGGAAAGGCAGAACTTTGCCAGTACAGAAAGTCCTGGCTTGGGAGGTGGGTAGGGGTGGGAGCGGTGAAGCAAGAAGAAGCAGAGAGATTATGGTTTAAGACCTGGCTGATGTGAATGATTTTATAAACACTCTCGTTCTTTATCTTGTGTTGTGGTTGAGGATAGGTGTTCTTTGTGTCTCCTTTCGAAATGGAGTTTTCTTCCCTCCCATGTCCCTTCTGTTTCTAGTGCAAATACTTGTCAAGGCTCTAGGTTTTAGCAAGCTACTTCAGTTATACAAGACAAACATCTACTGCCAGAGGACGTAGGTAAATAAAACTCAGGAGACGCTGGAATGAAAGGCTGAGCTGATCCAAACTTGTGAAATTGAAGCTAGGCTGGCTCCTCTTAGGTGACAATTTGGGTTTATGTGTTCCATCAAGGATTTCAGTCTTACATTTCGGGTTCTTCTGCCTCCTTATGCTCTGTTATTTAATACAGTAGTCACCTCTGATCTCCCAGGGACTTTGGCCCCCAAAATAAGGTTTACAGCTGTGGAATTAAACTGTTGTCAGGAAAAGAGAATCCACTCTACATGCCAGTGTTGGCCACCTTTAGCTTCTCACATAACAGAATCCAGAAACAGCACTCGGGCTTGTGTTCATTCACCACAGAGGCAAATTCTACCCTGTCACTCTAAGTTGAATGCCATTTTGAGATCTGCTTGGTGCAAATAAAAATTTTGATTGCATGGATGCTGCCCTGCATAGCATTATACTTAATTTGTCAGAGTGTCACTCTCACCTGAGTGATGGGCATCTCTAGGCTGTTGAACCCTTGTTATCAAACTTGACATAAGGAGGGCATGTTTAACAGTTAAAGAAGGATATATAGAAAGAAGATGGTAGGTCATGGGCAAGTAATGGTAGATTCACAGTGCCAGATGCATCTTGTAGGGTCTTCAAGAGTCACTTGAAATGGCAGGACTCGGGGCAGCAGGTTAGACCTTTTGCTCCGTGGCCTAGACAGGCTGGTACAGCAGCTAGATCTGGGCTTGAGGAGACACAGGCTGCGTCCCTGTGATGAAGAGGCCAGCCTGAGCAACAGCATGGCTGCAGCCTGTCTGGGTGAGAGACAGCACAGCTTGTGCTCTGATGGGAGGTGCAAGCACACACAGGACACTGCGCAGTGCTGAGAGCAAGGCTACAGTCTCCTAAAATGTGTCAGTCTCCTAAAGTCTCAGCTTATCTGCTGGTGACCTGCTTGAAACCCCCAGTCTCTAAGCTAAGGTTAACATTTACCTCACCCTGAAATCCAGTGCTCTCTGGGAATCCCTCCACCCCATTCCTACTTCATAGGGAGCTCTCTTTCCTTGGAATGCCTTATTCCTTTCCAATTCGCCTTTACTTCTCATCAAGCTGTCATAGTCCTTTTAAAAAAGGTACCTGCTTTCAGCAGATGCAGAAGTCCCTGAACTACCTTGTCTTTTTCTTGTCTTTGACTGTGACAACATGAGCACAGCTGAATTTCCAGACTGGAATTACCGATCCTGGTTACTGCACAGACGATCTTCTCTGGCGGAGTAGCAGTGACACCCGGTGGCCATTAAATAAATTCGGAAAATACTTCCCATGTGAATTCCACCTTCATCCGCCTGCCTTCCCGACCTTGGTGCACTGGCTGGTACCTCAAATACAGGGTGCAGTAACATGACTCTCACAAGCTCCACAGACAAATTCTTTCAGCTCCTTCTCACCTCTCTCAGCTATTGAAGACAATCTGTGAGCAACAAGTATCTTTGGTCGCCTGGGAACTGTGGAATCAAGTGCCAGCTGTAGGCTATATGAGAATAAAACATCTCTGGGTCAGATCTGTGCAACAGGGTGTGTGCAAAGGAAGTGACTCTCCTAAGTTAGCTGCACACAATTCATAATCTCCAGCAAGAAGCAAAAGGTTGAAATGGCAGTGATTTGTAGCAATGTACTACAGAGCTGCCTAGAACATCTTGGCAAACCTTGAGGAAGACAGGAGTTACACTGTGCTCAACACAGGCCAACTTACGCTTGCATTAGCAGGCAAGTATTGAAGCACAAATAGTCTGATCATCAGTAGATTTTATCCCTTTCCCGTTCCAGTTTGAGAAAATTGTTATGTCTGAGCAGGAGAACATCTTTCTACAAAATTGCAGCCAAAGCTGGCAGATTCTGTGCAGCTTCCCTAGCCTACAACTGTTCACAGAAGTGTTGAGGCTGTCACACATCACTTGAGATGATCCACTCCAACCCCTCTGCATAAGCAGGGTCAGCTGAAGCAGGTTTCCCAGAACTGTGTCCAGTGAGATTTTGAAGAACTTCAGGGGGCTAAGATTCCAAACTTCTCTGGACAACCTGTCCCAGTGGTTGAGCCACCTCACAGCTAAAAACTGTGCTCTTGTGTGCAGTAGAATGTAATGTGTTTTCAATTGTGTGCATTGTCATTTGTCTTATCAGCATCACTGAACAGAGCTTTGCTCTGTCTTCTCTAGTCCCCTCATGAGGTATTTATTCACAAACCTCCTCTTCTCTGGGTTGAACAGTCCTAGCTTGTTCAGACTTCCCTCACATGACACATGAACCAGTTCCTTAATCTCCCTATTGGCCCTTTTTTTGAACTCTTTCCTCTGTGTGTGTGTGTCTGTCTTGTACTGTGTAGCCCAGAGGAGGATATAGTATTCCAGCTGTGGCATCACCAGTGCTGAGTAAGGATGGAAGAATCACCTCTGTCCACACACTCAGGTGCCCAGGGTTGCTCTACATCAGGTGCAGAACTTCATGTTTACCTCTGTGGAGCTTCATGAGGCTCTTGCTGTCCCATTTCTCCAGTCTGTCTGTGCCCTTCTGTGTGGCAGCATAGCCATCTGGTGCATTAGCTCCTTCTCATGCTTTTGTCTGTTCTGCAAACTTCATGCAAGTGCAGTCTACCTAATTGTCTAGAGCATTAATGAAGGTATTAAACACTATTGGCCCAGAGGATTTTTACCTTCCCAGAGGATACATGAGTGGTGATCAGCATACAGATGGACTTTGTCCACAACCCTCTGGGCCAGCTCTTTGACCAGATTTTAATCTACTTCAGTACCCACTTATTTAACTAGTTTAGTTTTTTTTCCTTCTAATTTCTCTTCTAGGATATTATGGGAGACTATGTCAAAAAACAGCCTAAGCCAAGACAAACAATGTTCATTGTGCTCCCCTCATCCACCAAGCTATTTAACTCCTCGGAGAAGGCTATCAAATTAGTTAAACATGACTTCCATTTTGTAAGTCCGTGCTGACTACTCCTGATCACTGTTCATCCTTCATGTGTCTACAGGTGGTTTCCATCACCTTCCAGGGACTGAGAAGAACTGATCTGGCCTGTGCTTTTCTGACTCATTCTTCTTGCCCTTCTTGAAGACAGGATTGACTTTTTTCTCTGCTAAGCCTCAGAAATGCTCCCATCTGCCCTCCAAGGACTACCAAGAGTGGTCTCTTGATGATATCTCCACTTTCCCTCAGCACTTGTGAATGCAAGCTGTCAAGTCCTACAGACTTCTGTGTGTCAAATTTTTCTGTTTCTTAAAGTCTTCCCTGCTCAAATTTTCTTTCTGGTCTCAGAAATCTGGGATTCCTGAATGCTGGTCTTACCAGTAAAGGCTGAGGCAAGAGAGGATTTGTGCACCTTGGCCTTTTCCTTTTGTATCATGGTCTCTGATCCATCCAGGGACAAGCCCACATTTTCTTTGTCTTGGTTTCATTTATATACTTGTATAAAAAATTCTTGTTGCCCCTCACATTCTTGATCAAATTTTACTCCAGATAGCTTTTGGCTTTTCTATTCCCACCCCTGCATGATCATATGGCATCTGTACCCTCTTCTTTGGTCACTATTTCTTCTGTTCCCAATCATCCTCACAGAGGAGATTTCTCAATGCCTGAGAAGAAGCTGAAATGAATACTTTTAACACTGCTCAAGCTGGTGGTATACCGAGACCCCAGCTGTTGAAACTCACTATCTAAAAATATTTTGTTGCTGAACCCCAAGACGTTTGCTGCCTCAGGCTTAAATGGTCTTTAGGGTTAGGATGACATTTTCTTATGGTTTTATATTACAAGGAACAATAAATAGTTTATCACTTATTGATGTAGAGAAACAACAGACAAACTTGCTCCTTTGCTCTTGTTTTCACTTGAATCATAAGCAAAACGATATTTGTTCATCTGTGTTTCTAGACCGAGCCACAGAGTCATCTGACACATCTCAAATGCAGTTAATGTCCTGGTGGACAACAAGCTGTCCATGAGCCAGCAGAGTGCCTGTGTGGCCAAGAAGGCCAGTTGTGTCCTGGGATGCCTTGGGAAGAGCATTGCCTGCAGGTTGAGGGAGGTGATCCTGCCCTTCTTCTCGGCCTTGGTGACGCATATCTGGAGTGCTGTGCCCAGTTCTGGGCTCCTCAGTATAAGAGAGACATGAAGCTCCTGGAGTGGGTCCAGCTGAGGGCAACAAAGATGATTAATGGACTGGAGCATCTCTCTTATGATGGAAAGGCTGAGGGAGCTGGGCCTGTTCAGCCCCCAGAAGAGACGACTGAGAGAGGATCACATCAGTGTATACAAGTATCTGAAGGGAGTGTGCCATGAGGATGGAGCCAGGCTCTTCTGAGAGGTGCTAGTAGGACAAGAGGCAATGGGCAGAAACTGATGCACGGGAAGTTCCCTTTGAACGTGAGGAAGAAGCTCCTTCCAGTGCAGGTGACCATGCACTGGACTAGGCTTCCCAGAGAAGTTGTGGAGTCTCCCTCACCAGAGACATTCAAGAACTGTCCGGATGAAATTCTGTGCAATGTGCTCTAGGATGACCTTGCTTGAACCTTGAGCAGGGAGGTTGGACCAGATGACCCACTGTGGTCCCTCCCATCCTTACTCCTCCTGTGTGAATACCAGATGGAAGAACAGAAAGGACTGAGGTGCTGGGGGGTGCTTTTGGCCAAAGACCTTCCTGGGAGCAATTCTCAAACTGTTCTCCCAGGCTGCTTTAACCTCCAGGGCAACTTCCTTTGCGATTCTTCAAAGCAGGTCCCTGAACAGTTCAAATTCTGTTCTTCTGATGTCCAGGATTGTGATTCTGCTCTTTATTTTGCTCATTCCTCTCAGGACCTTGTATGCTGCAGCTAAGAATGCTCTCAAACTCCTTACCTGTATCTTGTTTACCCTTGTTTGGAAGCTGCAGATTGAACAGGACATATTTCCACATCAGTTCACTGCCTACTTTCATCAGAAGTTGCCTTCAGCACATTCTGTACATATTGTGGTTTCTTACCACCAGATGTATTGCTGTTTCAGCACACATCAAGGAGGTTAAAGTCATCCATTGGCATTAAGAACTTTTGATGGTGAAGCTTTCTCCAGCTGCCTAAGTAAGGTGTCATCTGTCTCCTTTCCCTGATCAGGTGGTAGCAGACACCTACTACAGTATCACACTTGCTGATTTCACAGAATCATAAAATATTCTCAGCTGGAAGGGACCTACAAGAACCATCAATTCCAACTCTTAAGTGAAAAGCCCATATAGGGCTCAAAGCTGTGGCATCATTAGCACCATGCTAAGCTCACAGACTTCTAATTCCCCTTGCTTATTCCTCATGCTTCATGCATTAGTATACAAGTATTTGTGATAGGCTGCAAGTCCTACTGCTTTTACAGTGGAAATGCCAGAGATCTCCCCCTGGCATGCTGTCCCCCCCATCTGCTAGCCCCTCATGCCCCCTCTTCCCTTCAGGTGAGCCCTCCCAGACACAGCTAGTTTAAAGCACTCCTCACTAGATTGGCAAGTCTGCTTACAAAGACAACTCTCGACACTTGCCTCAAAGGTCTGTAGTCACTCCTGACGTGCTTCAGATTAGTTGCCCAGGCAGATTAAAATATTTTTCAAATATATGGTTTTGCAGCCTAAAATAGTTCACAAAATATCATAATATTATGTTTTGAAAAAAACCACAACCCAGACCATGACCAAATTCCTCAATATCTGTGTTTACTGTGGAAAAAAGAAAAAAGAAGAAAAATCTTGGGCCTAAAAAGCCATCTCTATTACTAGGCTAGATGGGCAGAACATGACTTTAACTGTAATTATCTATAAGCTGCTCACAGCAATTTGCAAACAGAAGAAGAAAATAAAGTTCATAAAGTACAATATTTACTCTGAATTATTGGCTGTGCTCCATAGAGGGAGCTGATATTCCTTCTAACACTCTTTAATATCTGCCTGTTATTTCTCCCTGCCAGAGCTGTATCTTCCAGATATGAGTGAATAATGATTTACAGTGTAAAATCTATATAATAAAGTAAAGTCATTTCCCCCCCACTGTTGTTATGAATTGTCTGTGAAATGATAATGAAAACCTCATTATTTTGGCATGTGCTTCTGAATTTTCTGTACCTAATCTTGATTCACTGTAGATATTCACAGCCCTCTTTGATCAGTCCTGAAGGCCTTATAGGAATATTTGAGTTTTTTCTCAGGTGACTGAAACAGTGAACAGAGTTTATGAGAATTTCAGATGATATGCATGCTTGATCTCTGAAAAGAAAGAGATCTAAAAATAGGTTATTACATATAAAAGTAAAAATTAATCTCCATAAATGGAGTTTGAAGGCTGATCAGGAGTATTTATGGAAAAAGAGATGGAACTTTAATAGGTTTACACAAAATGTGCTGTAGAAGAGTGCTGAAATATAGAGAAATAATTAGAATAACAAATAAACTCTCAGGCATTTATGAAGGAATGTGAGCAAATTCCCGAGATTATATTACTTGATAGAAAGGGAACGCCAAAGAACTTGCTGTGGTGTAATAATTTTCTGTCTCACATTCTCTCCCACTCCAGATCTCTCTGCCTAACTTTCTCTTCCTTCACAGCCTGTCTTGTCCTGTCTTTCTCTCTTCACTTTTTGACTCTTTCTAACCTGTGCTTTTTTCTTCCTCTGTCAGCCTATCACAGACTCTTTGGCCCCTCACCTTCCCGTTCTCTTTCTCCTCCTACCCTCCCCCCTTGTTGCTCTCTGTCTCTCCCTTTCCTGTCTCTGTTGTGTTCTCTGTCACTTGAAATGACTATCCTAAAGTGAAGTAGGACTTGTCCCAAAACCTTCCCTTTCCTGCAGTATTGTAGTCGAAAGATATATTTTCCTCCTCATGTATGCTGCCTGTCTAAGTGCAGTGTAATGAAACCACTAGTCACAGATATTTTAAACCTACAAGAAAGTCAGAAACAACTATTTCAGTCAAACTACCTGCATTAAAGAGAAAGTTCTCAGCAAGAAAGGGATACTCAGGAGCAAAATGCTACAGCTGAATTAAATAGTTTCAGAATTTATGAAGCCCAAGAAAGGGTTTATCAAAACATTTGTTGTACGATCCCCTGCTCTCACTTTCCACGTGAAGGTAGGGTTTGAATAAGCTAAACACAGCAGATCGTGATCTCGGTGCTGATCTAAGTCATTATTTAGAGGACATGCACTGCCTTTGTGATAGCCTTGTTCAGATCTGTTCTTACTCACACAGCTTCGAGCTCGGAGTTGTCTGAAATTGGCACCTCAATTTCAGGTGGAATCAACTCAGTGGAACTGAATTGATGTCTTAAAATCTACCTATTACAGACACTCTAATTCTGTCTTTTTTCCCTGTCTCTTTTACAGACTTTTCTTGTACTCGATAAACCCATGAGATGTTCTCTGTGATTTCACAAACACATTAAGCTGGTATAGACTGGGACTCTAAGCTGAAGAGGTTGTCCAAGACACTAACCCAGACCACCCTCCTGATTCTAGCTCTCCATGTGTTTGAAAGCATGCTTTTTGCCGACAAAACAAAGGAGTCAGTTTTTATGATGGTAGCAGAAAGTAAGAAGTAAACGGGCAGTTTCTTTTAAGCCCAAATTTTGACACATGACCTCATAATCAGATTTAATTCCAGACCCATATTTTGACTGTGATGAAGACCTTGAAACAAGCTTGTATGTTCTCTCTGCAATGTCTTGTGACAGTTAGTTTGTCAGTTCTTAGGTGCTGTGATCATGGCTAAGAAAATGGTGAAAGACGGCATAAAGCTCATTTGCCTTCTGTAGAATTAGAAAAGGATTCAGTAGTATGCTTTCCCATGATAGCTGGATTTGTTTTGGTGATCTGTGAAGTTGCCTAATGAGTCTTGTTTCTGTAGCCTTGAAAGGTACACCTGCAGAGATCTGGCCTCATATTAGGTTACAAGTTTGTAGAACTAGTCTGTTGACAAGAAGGATCAGAATGATGATCCAGGGAACCAGATCAGAGCTTTGCACTGGTCAGGTGAAGATCCAGGTGACTGGAAAAAGGAGAACACTGTACTCATCTTTAGAAAGGGTAGCAATGAGGACCCTGGGAGCTACTGACAAGTCAGCCTCCCCTCTGTGCCTGGGAAGATCATGGAACAGATCCTGCTGGAAGCTGTGCTAAGGCACATGGAGGACAGGAATGTGATTTGGGACAGCCAGCATGGCTTTACCAAGGGCAAGTCCTGCTGGATCTTCTGTGATGGCGTGACTCCTCTGGTGGACAAGGGAAGGGCTGTCAATGTCATTTGTCAGGATTTCTGTAAAGCCTTTGACATGGCCTCCCACAACATCCTTGTCTCTGCGTTGGAGAGAGGTGGTTTTGATGAGTGGACTTGTGGATAAGAAAGTGGTTGGACAGTCACATACCGAGTGTAGCGGTCAGAGTCCCAGCTGACATCAGTGACAAGTGGTCCCTCAGGGGTCCATCCTGGTACCAGCATTATTTAATATCTTCATTAATGGCATGGGCAAAGGGATTGAGTGCATCCTCAGCAAACTCGCAGATGACACCAAGCTGAGTGATGTGGTTGAGAATCCTAAAGGATAGAATGCCATCTAGAGAGACCTGGACAAGCTGGAGAAGGGGCCCGTGGGATTCTCATGTGGTTTAACAGGACCAAGTGCCAAGTCCTGAACCTAGGTCAGGGCAACCACCAGAATCAACGCAGGCTGGGATGAACAGATGCAGAGCAGCTCTGTGAGAAGGCCTTGGGGGTGCTGGGGGATGAGAGGCTGGACATGACCCAGCCATGTGCACTCACAGCCCAGAGAGCCAAACGTGTCCTGGGCTGCATCCAAAGCAGCACGGGCAGCAGGGGAGGGAGGGGATCCTGCCCTCTGCTCCGCTCTGGTGAGACCCCACCTGGAACACTGCACCCAGCGCTGGGGTTCCAGCACAGGAAGGACATGGACCTGTTGGAATGAGTCCAGACTAGCACATGCAGGACAGCCAGGCAATCCGGCCCTGTCAGCATGGGTTTAGGAAAGACAGGTCCTGCTTGACCAACCTGGTCTCCTTCTATGACAAAGTGACCCACTTAGTGAACGAGGGAGAGGCTGTGGGTGCTGTCTGTGTGGAGATCAGTAGATCATTTGACACTTTCTCTGCCAGCATTCTCCTGGAGAAACTGACTGTTCATGTCTTGGGTGGGTGCACTCTTCTTGGGGTAAAAAACTGGCTGGAAGTCCAGGCCCAGAGGCTGGTGGTGAATGAAACTAAATCCATCTGGGGGCTGGTCTCTACCAGTGTTCCCCAGGGCTCAGTATTGGGGCCAGCCCTGTTAAATATCTTTATTGATGATCTGAATGAGGGGGTTGAGTGCCCCCTCAGTCAGTTTGCAGGTGACACCAAGTTGGGTGGGGGTGTTGATCTGCCATAGGGCAGGAAGGCTCTGCAGAGGGATCTGGACAGGCTGGATCTTTGGGCCAAGGCCAATGGTATGAGGTTCAACAGGGCGAAGTGCTGGATCCTGAACATGAGCCAGCAATATATGCAGGTGGCCAAGAAGGCCAATGGCATCCTGGCCTGGATCAGGAGTAGTGTGGCCAGCAGGACCAGGGCAGCGATTGACCCTTGTACTTGGCACTAGTGAGGCCACACCTTGAGTGCTGTGTCCAGTTCTGCGCCCTTAACTAAGAGAAGAACATTGGGGTGCTGGAGCATCTCCAGAGAAGAGCAATGAAGATAGTAAAGAGTCTGGGAAACTTGTTTCATGAGGACCAGCTGAGGCACCTGAGAGTGTTTAGCCTGGAGGAAGCTGAGGGGAGACTTTGCTCTCTACAACTATCTGAAAAGAGGTTGCAGCAAGGGGGTCAGTCCGTTCTGCCATGTCTCAGGTGAAAGGGCAAGAGGAAATGGTCTTAAGTTGTACCAGAGGAGGTTCAGATTAGACACTAGAAATTTCTGTTACGGAAAAGGTGGTTAGGCATTGAAATAGATTGCCAAGGGAGCTAGTGGTGCCACTGTCTCTCTAAGTGCTCAAGTGGCATCTGGATGTTGCACTTCTGGCACCTGAATATAGTCTGGGGTGATTATGGTAGTGCTTGGTGGATGGTTGGACAGATAATCTAGAAGATCTCTTCCAATCTTGGTCATTCTGTGATTCTGTAATACTGGTTGCTGTGTAATTCCTACTGAATTGAAAGCTTTTTTCTGCAGTGGTGGTCTTGTGATCTCTGACTGAGGTTGGCTCCTGGTAGGCTTCTGCACCACTGCTTCTTACTTCTCCAGGCACTAGCCAGAGCAAAGTGCTGGAAAATCACTCCCCAAGTAAGTGTAATCCTGACACCAGTTTGGGCCTTAACTCTTGGTGAAACAGTCAGTGACCTGAGCCGGGACTCAAAACAATATTCCAGTATGGAAACTGTAGGGCGACCTAGTCTTCTTCCATCTGTCTCTATTGCTCCTGAGAGATATTTGTTTGTGGAAGGGTGATTCTCTCAGCTTCCCCTTTGCAATGGGATGGGCTTATTACCCCCTTCCTGTGAGGAGCCTGAAAAATCTCCCTGGATGATTGCATCTTGGCAAGTCAAGTGCCAAGGCGACTGAAGCGTGAATGTTTCAGTTTGGGGATATTTTGGGAAACAGCTGCTCCCACACATGCCAGCAGCCTGTTGCATGTCCCTGAGTTCATCCATGCCAAGAAAGGACATGAGTATTAAAGATGCCTTCAGGAACAGAACAGCAACTCTGTGAAGGACTCAGCCCCATCTTTCTTTCATCTCTGCGCTGGTCACCCAGCATTGGGTGAAACAGCACAAGGCAAGGCTCTCCTTTTCCCACTCATCACACCACACCACAGGAGAGGTTACCTTTTTATACAGAACTCTTGGGACATGGATAATCAGATAACCCTTGACTTTTTAAAGGAAACTTCCCTGTTTGACCATCCAGGGACCACTCTGGCAGTCATGCTTGCACCACCTCAGCTGGAACCAAGGCTCTTTCACAATGGGTGGCTCCAGGGACCTGGAGGTTGCCTTATCTGACTCCTTACACACCCCACACTCATACAGCTGGATACGGTTTCCTTACTGGCTTGACCCCATGCTTCCCAAAGCAGTCTCAGACCTCTGGATCCTGAATTTAATTCTCGTGCAGCAAAAGAATCACAGCTTGAGCTGGTGCCTCCAAGGAGGGACCCCGAACAAAGGATTACCTGGGTTTTTATACCTCACAGTCTGTGTGTGTGAAAGTCTGCCATCTTCCTACTGAGTCCTCGGCTCCTGCAGTGCCTCAGTGTCTGGTTTCCTGGCTGGTGCCACAGGTCCCTGTGCCCTTTATTGTCTCACGGGTTGGTAATTCCTGGCTTCTTGCCTCAGGCTCTCATCCAGAGCTCAACATGCAGGTCCCACCGCAGCTGCAGCCTGAGCTACCCACACTAATTATGTTTTTCAACAGCTTACAAGTAGTGATCCTAAATCCTATATTCAGTGAAGGATTTCTATATTGTATTTGTGTTCCTGGTAGCAGCCTCACCCATGCTGGCAAATGTCAGACAAACATGCAGCTGTTATGGCCATGGCTATGCAAACTTGCATTTGGCAGGATCTTCAAGATTATTTGTCCAACCATCAACCTAGCATTCCATCCATGCAACATTACCTTTGGTCATTCTGCAGTGGCCAGTCAGGAAACAAATCACACCTTGCAGAGTTCTGGTAACACAGAAAGACACATATCTTCAGTGAAATTGTTTAGAGGACATCTAAAAACTTTGTGAATTTTTCAAGGAGACGCATCATCACAGAAATCTGTATGAGTTGCAAAGTCACCCTTATACTACAGTTGAAATTGTCACGAGTGATTCTAACACCACTGTACATACATCCCCATCTTTTCTCTGAAGGGAAAGAATAGTTTCTCCCCAGGGTCCCTCTTACTGTTCCAACTTAAAAAATCTTGACAATCCTTTCAAAAGGAACTATTATTTGTTATGCTTTAGTATTCTTCAACTGAACTATGCAATTCATTTTTATGTTGTGTGCAAGAAATACAAGAGGTCCCTGAAGTCTTTTGAGAAAGAAAACTTTGTGAAAACTCATAGACTCAGGAAGATGAGATCTGTTGGCAGGAAGCATAAAGAGGGGATTTTCTTCTTTATAAAAAAAGGGATTGGGATTCAAGTACATTCATTCTATTATTTTTAAGCCGCAATAGTAAATCGGAACAGACAATCTGAAAGAAAGGAATTTATTTAACACAAAGAAAAAGTGATTTTTAAGAATGTCTGCCTCTGAAACAGCACCTTGCTTTTCAACTTCTGAATCATTATTCTCTAGTTGCTGCAAGTGCCCAGTGTGATGGAAAGTCACCATGACAACCACCACACCTTATTGTATTTTTATATTGAGGGCATTAACATCCTGCTATGGTTGTGATTTTTGATACTTGGGTTGATACATGAAATTCCTTTGGATATAAACCACCTAATTCATGGACTGTATCAAGCCAGTTCTTTTTATAAGAACTAAAAGTTGTGTTCCTCCCAGGACATCATTTGTTGCCTGAGAACAAAGATACAAAATGAAAGACAGGTCATTTCATAAATTCATTCTGAAAGCAAATTTTGAAACACTGAATGTGCTTTGTCTGAAAGAAGAGGTGCAGATTGAGACTTCAGCAGTTTGGGATCTCCAAAGACTTTGGTTATCCTGTCTGCAAACATCTGCAGATTAACAGCAAAATCTAGGCCCTGGCTATTTCTGCTTGTCTTCTCTGCTGAGGTGTCGCTGCCTGTTGGGAGCATTCTGTCCTCAAACTGCACATGGGTCAAATCCAGCAGAAAGCCTGTGTGTAGCTCCTGGCACTGTCCAGGTATATAAATAAAAAAACAACAAAGAAAAAAGTGGTAGAAGAACTCCAAATAGGTCCTCTTTTGAGAACCTCCCTGATATGGGAAAGTGACACAGCTGTTATTGTTTTCCACACTTGAAAGAAATGTAAGTACCGAATTTGAGATTGCTCCTTAGCTATCACCTTCCTTCCACTTGAAGAAGAAGCCTAATGTTCATGCCAGCAGCCTTAGGACATGTAGATTTTATTGCTGGAAATTAAATGTAGATTTTGTTGCTGGAAGCCCAGACACACACATTTTAGAAGACTCAAAGAATATTCTGGAGAAGGATGGCTTCTTACTTCCTTTGGTTTTGAACTGTTCTGCAGATATCCACTTCCGGCCATCATGTGAGATGAGCCACTGGGACAGATGACCTTCTGATCAAAGAGGGATATTGAGGTGTTGTGTTGTACTCTGTTACTGTGTAGTCCTTTAATCTGGCATTTTCATTGAGACTAGCCTTTGGTAGTTAGTTACTGTAAGGCTTACTTCACCTCGACTTAAAGAGGCATGCCAACAGTTTATTTCACCTAATTCAGTTGTAACAGGAATTTTTCTGATTTACTAGATGCTATTTTTTTTTTCTTAGCTTTGTGTGGTTTACTCACTAACATAATGATTTAGTGTAGAGAAAAACAGATTTGGTATGACAGCAGAACCCTTGATAAATGGAGGCAGAGGATGTTGTGAAGAGAAGGACTACAGGAATGAGTGATAAGAGACAGGGTACGGGGCTGATAGTGGAGATACCACAACTGTGTGCTCTGCCCCCTGAGTTCCACTCAGGAGGCCCCAGAGGTAAGGGAAGCACTGTGGAGGGAAGCCTGAGAGTGTCTGGCCTGATGCTGGCCATACAAATCAAGCTGTAGTCCTGCAGTGCCACAAGATGAGGCTGCATCAGGGCTTTATTGTCTGGGCTGGTCTGCTGTGAAAGCACTTAGCTCCTGCGTGTGCGTGCACGGGACGTGCTGACAAACACTGAGATCTCATCAGACAGCCATCCCAGTGTGAAATGCAGCTCATGGTCTACTTTATGGTGTCAGAAGTCACGACTCAGGGCGTGTGGATGGGATGACTGATATTTGGTCTATGAGTTCAGACAAGAGCTCATTTAGCCTGTAGCTTTTCAAGGCAGAATTGATTCTTTCTAAAGCAGTGCTGACAGTTGTTTGTCTAACGTTTTCTTTCTACCTTTTCTAATGGGGATCATCCTTTACCAGGAAGGCAGTGTTTGACTCTCATTGTTATTGCCATTAGAAAATATTTACCCAAGACTAGTAAAGCTCTACCATGGTGCAGTTGCAGCACACAGGATTAGTCCTTTCTGTGTTTGTGTGTGTGTGTGTGTTTGTTGTTGTTTATGTGATGTGATATTTTATTTTTATTTCTGTTTTTTCTTGTTTGCCTTTTTTTGTTTGTTTGTTTTGTTTTGTTTTGTTTTGGTTTGGTTTTGTTTGGTTTTTTTCCCACTCTGAATCATTTAGGGCTTATGTTTCTGCTGGCTTTCAATCTAAATCATGATCACAAGATAATAATTTCATCTGGAAAAAAAAAAAGAGTGCGTTACATAATATCAGGAGATAAGAGCTTATAGAAAGACTTCCATGCAATGCTGTAGTCAAGGCCACTTGCAGGTGTGTCAGAATCCTGATTTGGCAAAGACAATCCCTTGGTGTCTGGAGCCAGATCTTTTAGTTGTATTGTTTCTGCTTTTGTCTAGCAAAGCACGTGTTCCTCCAGCCTCCTGTTTGAAGAGAGCACAAGGCCAGTGAGAAACAGTCCTATAAACAACATAAATAGGCCTATATGTAGGAGTTTAGCTCCTGTTTAGATTCCCAGCTCCCACTAGAAAGAAACTCGGAGAATATACTAGGCAGGAAGATGCTTCCAAGTGTCATTGTCTGACAATGCTGCAGGGGCCATTGCCATATGTCAGTGCTGTGTTGGGACCTGTAGTGAAGGGACACAGGAAAATGTTGGGGGGTGGGTGAGGTCAGTAGCAAACTGGATCAAAATGGGTCAGTCTTCTTGACCCCAGTGTCAGAAGTACATGGACACATCCTGATAGCTCCAGCCCTTGGAGGAAAGGAAGAAAAGAAGGAAGGAAGGAAGAAAGGAAAGAAAAGAAAGAAAGGAAAGAAAGGAAAGAAAGGAAAGAAAGGAAAGAAAGGAAAGAAAGGAAAGAAAGAAAGAAAAAGAAAAGAAGAAAGGAAAAAGGTCACCAGGAATATCTTAGACTCTAATATTCTATCAAGAGATAGGAACCCCAGAAAATGGGTTTGCCTTTATCTGAGATTAGAAATCAAGATGTTTTCAGGAGTTTTAATGCAGAACAGCTGAATGACCTTCATGTCTCTATGGAAGCTAAAAATTAAGATATGTCTAATAAGAAAAAGATACAGTGATGTGACTTTGTTTGATATTGGGCAAGTAGGCTTGATTAGAGCAAGAAATACAATGTTGCAATTAAATTGTGCACCATCAGTCATGGACTAGGAGTAGGAAAACCTGTAAGAGTAGCAAGGCAGGTGGACCTGGAGAGCTGATCATAGGGTTTGGATGGTGTGTTGGGAACCCTGCAAAAGGCACTGTGTTTGATGAGTTAGTGATGTGGAACAGGCCCCGTCTGCCCATTCGGCCCTGTCCTGAAGGCACAAGGAATCCTATGCCAGCTCGAGTAGCTGCTGTACAGGAACCTGCAGCAAGGCCAAGTGCTGCACTGGGCTGTGTGTGTGGGAGGTGCTATGACAGACATCCTAGCCTGCCAGGAAACTACCAGCTGAATGGGTTGCTCACATAATCCACAAGTCTCCCCTTTGAGAAAGGGGAGCTGTATCTGAGGCAAGGGGCGGGAAATATTGATCCAGAGGACCACTGTATGTTGTGGAGGTGGTGATACAGCTAACCCGAGCACACGTGTTGTGCTGCACAGTCCCCTGGCTGCAGGGTAAGTTCAGCCAGCTCATTGCAACTGCAGGCAGCAGTGATTGCTACACCTGCATGGTATAGCCTTTAGCAGAGAAGCAAGAAGTTCTCATGAGAATAGGTTTTACCAATAAAATAGTTTTCTTCTAAGAAAATAATGTTATATCTCACGAATATTTCGAGTTAGACGGGACCCACAAGGGTCATTGAGTCCAACTCTTAAGTGAATGGTCCATATGGAGATCTAACCCACAACCTTGGCATTGTTAGCACCATGTTCTGACCAACTGAGCTAATCTCAAATGACCAAAGAGGTGAAGTTCTTTCCAAAAGTGGTTGGCACAATGAGGTATGTAAAAGAAAGCTTTCCTCTGAAAATTTCTGTCAGGAATGAATGCTAATAAGTCAGCTGAGCATCTGTACAGTCACCTACCAAATCTTGCATGTTTTCAGTTAGGTGTGTATTGACATATGCACACACAAAACCACACACAAGCACACTCACACATACACACATGCTGCTTTCTAGAAAGATAAATTTGGAAAGCGAAGTCATTCAGCTAGTGCAAGTGAGAACAATTGGTTTTAGTATGGAAATTGCTTCTCTGCTCCTTTGTCCTCCATGTGCGAATATATCTGCATGGTAACTAAACAAGAGCCATCCATTAGAAAGCTGTTCTCCATGACGCAGTGTCATTCCTGAGCCTACAGCAGAGAGGGTCTCTATACAGTTTTATGCAATAAGCAGCAAGTGTTAGTTAGTACCTGATAACTAATCCAGCTTGGGAGCACTGTGGACAATTTTCCTCTTTCTCCTTCATTGACACAGAAGTTGCTACTGTGATTTTGTTTACTCTGATACTTGTTTTTTGAGGGTGTTTTTGCGTTATCACAGCAGAAAGAGCCCCTACTGGGAATCCTACAGGATAAGAGATATTAAACTCTTAGACCTTTAAACTGTTCTTTGTAGTCTTGCTACCTGTCTTGAAACATTTAATCTTGTTTTGTGTCTGTTTTTTCCAGGGAACTAATCCTCATTGTGTTTCATGGCAACTGAAATCACACAGCAAGCCAAATCAAGGCTGGGTGCTGTATTTTCTAATATGGTTTGGGCTCAGTAAAGCACAGCAGATCTTGGGGATGGGGATAAGGCAGAGCAGGTAGGCAAAGGAGGTGCCACCATGGGATCTCTTTCCCAGCTTGACTTTCAAGTGACCTTGAAGCCGGGCCAGAAACAGAAATGCTGCCTAGCAGAACAGAGCTGGACTCAGTGTTGAGGAGCAAGTCTTGTGCTCCTCCCCCAAACTGAGCTCAAACAGAAAAGGACTTACTAAACCTGTATCTTCCCCCTTGGACAGCTATGGGCACAGAAGATCTTCAGAAAGGCCAGTTAATCAGAAGAAGTGGTGCTCTGAGGCACACTCCATATATTTCTGGGGCAAGTGGCAAGAGATGAGGAATGAGCTGAGCTGCTAGGAATTGATGTACCTGCACTGTAATCTCCTACCATTTCTGGGGAAGCTGGGTTTCTGATCATCTCTGGCCTGTACTTCCTCCTTGCATGTGGTCATTGCCTACCAAGACAAAATACTCAGGCCCCATTTTTCTGGCATTTCAAGTGAATGAAGAAGGCAATTGTGCCACTGACAAAAAGGAGGCAGAGGAAGGCACTGGTCTTCCATATGCTGGGAAGACTTCAGTGAATGCTCTGCAAGCTAGTCTGCTAGTTCCAGTCACTCAGCTGGGAGCTGGTACCTTATCCAGGATCAGCATCCACTCAGGAATTCCTAGTGGGTTACCTGCTGTAATGCTCCACCTGCTGCTAAGGAGAGCTATGATGAACCCACAGGGTAGTATCACAAATAATTATGGGTCCACTGTGTTTTTCCACTGTGTTTTTTTTTGAACTTTCGTGAATGGGATACAATAGAAATGAAACTCAGTTGTGAAAAAGGGACATTACAAGACAGTTGAAGGCTGAATTATTATTCTTTTGAATCTTCATATTGCTTTTAATTGCAGGTGTTTATTAGATGCATAGGCAGCAGAGAGCAGTGATTTAGGAGCCTCGGGCTCATATCAGGACAGCAGTGGACAATTCAGTTTGCCAGTGACAAGCAGAACTGGTGACAGAGTGGTATTCTGCCTTCCACTGTGTTCCTGCTACTTTTACAGGTTTTTCAGTTTAACAGGAATTACTCTCTTCCTAGAAGGAACAATGGGGTAGTCTTATAACAATTTATGTAATTTAGCCATGACTAATAACTTGGTCTTATTTACATACTTTTTCATCCTCAGGGGGAAGCTGAAACACAAGCATTCTGATCACAGTTGCTAAGCTGTGGTTGCTGTCTACTGATGTGTCTTCAAGCTGTTAAAAGCCATCAGAATTTTTCCACTGCAATACCGGTTTAGCACAAAAAATTGTTTTGTTTTGTTCCTTTTTTGACTGTAATTGATTTAGTTTTACTAGATGTGTCTACTCTCTGCAGACCAATTCAATTTCTCAGCTGCAAATCTAAGCATAACAATATAGGAACATAAGCGTATCACTGCTACCTCAGATGAAGGCCCCCCTTAGCTCAGCAGCCTGTCTCTAGACATGTAGAAAGCTGAGCAAAGCTGAGCAAATATCTGATTTTTCCTTTGAGAATTTCCTATCTTCCTGCTATTTTTTGCTCAGGAAAATCCATGAACATCAGGGAGTTTTTCCATTTAGTCTCACACAAATACCTAACTATTCTTCCTTTAAATGTGTACCAACTTTTTGGACTCTCAGAATCCTTCAGCAATGAACCCCACTAACAGCCAACTTGTGATTTCAGCTGTAAACATCATGAAAGCAGTGTTGTTTCCCCCATTTTATTCTGTATTTCTATGTACATTAAGGTTTTTTTAAGTGAATAAAATTTCTACTGTGTAAACACTGGAAGTCTTGTATGCTTCAGGAAAATGGTGACAAAACCAGGCAGACTGAAGTGAGGAGAGTATGAGATGCAATTTCCACCTTTCATAAGTCCTTAGTATTCATTGGCGAAAAGGGGAAGTTTTCGTGATGCTTCTGGCTCTCTTGTTGTCCAAAGAGCAGCAAGAGGGAAATGGTTTCACATGGAAAAGGAATTCAGGAGCTAAGAGTGAGCACAGCAAAGGTGAGTATGTCCCTGGCAGGGAGCACCTGAAGGAGGAGAGCAGTAGCCAAACAAGAATCCATTGATGGCCAGACAAATTCACAGTGACTAGGTAGGTCTCAAGTCTAGCCAGATACATGGTCAGGGCCAGCAAGACAAATGGTCAGGGCACGAGCCTACCTACTGAGTAGCTTAGGCGAGGATCGATGTGGCTCTCAAGCTGAGGGGTGAAGGCTGTGTAGCTGGAAATACCACATGAGGCTTTTCATAGCCCTTTTCATCCAGCCTCCACCCGGCAGTCCCAAGTAAAAAGCCTGTACCATGGCAGAGCTGGATTTTCACACAGGCAGCCAAACCACTGCATAGCAAGAGATGGCAGAATCTATCAGTGCACTCAGGTTCCTGATTGTCATTTTCCAATTAGATGGACATTTTTCCTTCCCTTCTAGGCCTTTGACATGAGAGACATCTAACCTTCTCTGCCAGTGTGATTTATTGTTTTTACTGAGATCAAGAACGATCTTCTCTGTCCAGCAGGGATAGTGGAAGCTCCTGTTGTCCTGGCTGGCTGGCAAACCCACACAGGCTGATGAGCTGACTCACAGAACAACAAATTGCTAGAATTATGCTTCTGTTTTTTAAGCAATAGCAGGCCTAATTTTCAACTCCCTTACACTCTACTTATTTTCAAGAAACCTGTAGAAATTTTATACATTGGATTTGCCAATGGCTGAAATAAGTTGAGACAGACAGCTAGGTGAATTCTCATCTGGTTAAGGAATCAGGACATCTGCCTCATAAGTGTACCTTAGGTGTCTCTTTTAGTGGGTTGAATTTTGCTGAAAAGATTAAGAAATTGCAGTAGGGAAGAAAGGGCAGCTCAGTTTCTACCTCTTAAAACAAGCTTCTGTCAATGTGGAAACTACTTGGGATCTAGGCACTTTAGAAAATTCTCATCTTTAAACGAGGAGTAATTGCTTGGTCCTGTGAGGAACAGTGAAAAAAAGGGTCCTGACCATTGGCTGGTTATGCAGTCTGTAAAGATGCCAGGTTTTGTGAGCACTTTGACAGCTTCACACCAAGTCCCAGCATATTAGCAGCTACTTGGCTCGTGTGGCTTCCTCAGTATACATACTAGCTCAAATCACAACTCTGGCTTTGCAAGACTGCATCAGGTGAGCATTTTTCTTTCTCTATGTCTGAACCTGTTTCTCCAGATCTGAGAGATGAAAAGAGTCAGCTAAATTTCTGTATTACCTTGGTGGCCTCCAGATCAGTAGAAGATGCTAAGTGGTCACTCACAAACACATGAGTGTTACAGTGATGAAAACATTTGGCTTATGCAGGTCTTCATCCCCCATCACTCCTGAGAGTAACTGAGAAACATCTCTTGAGCTGCTGAGCATTGCTCTGAGCAGACAACGCTTGTTTGGGATTACAGATACCATTCCCCGGGCTTCTTTCCCCTTCTCCAAGCTCCTTTCTCTGGGTACCCTTTCTTGTGCTCCCTTTTGCACTTAATGATAAACATCTTTGTTCTTGGAAGGTCTGGACAGACTTTTCTCTGTTTGAGGATCTCAACTTGCTCATTGAAGAATTTTTCTCTTCCCGCTCTCTTCCTTATGGCCATGAGAAGGGAGTTTTCTATTGTGACATGAAACCTAAAACAAGTAGTAATTTCGTACTTTTGTATTTTGCCATGACTAAAAGTAGGTTTAGTCTCTGGTTGGTAGAGCACACTTGCACACACTGCAAATACACAAAGAAAAATAGAAGGAGAAAGTTTTTCAATTAAGCTGCAGCCCTCTCTTTCTACAGGAGGCTAAAAATGACCAAGTTATATTAGGAATCACCTGAATTATGCACAAGTCTAATTTTATAATTCCATTAATTTTATTGCTGAATAAAAGTGACATTATTTCCTCAGCTTTGAAAGGTTTTCTATAACTATATTCTTTGCCTCTTTGCTAACTATTAATAACTGGAAGAGCATGGTTATAATGAGGATGTAACTGTGTCTTTTCATTGGAAATGTCATTTAAGCAACCTCCTAAGCAGTATATTAAAATTACTAACGTGGTATCTTGGTGGGAGTTAGAACTTAAATCCTGTACATGAGTTCAAAAATAGTTTAGAGAGTGACCACTGCCACCTTTCACTTTTCTCATGACACCCAGTGCACATGTAGGGAAAAGACCATAGGAAAATAGTTCAAGTATTCTGGCTGCCTGCATGCTAAACAAGTCCTTTTAAAGCAAATTGTCAGGGGAACTGAAAGTGCTTTGCTTTCAATGCCTGTTGCCTTCTTCCTACTTCAGAAAATTTCTCACCAACTTTCATTTTCTTTGTTTTGCTCATATTGTCTGTGGTATGGCAGGCAGAAACCCATTCATCTTTGGTAGTGCTTCGCAAGACATTCAGGGATGCAGGCACACCATACTTCAGGTATGCCCATTTCCAGCAGTAGACGAGAGCTAGCCCCAGTTTTCATATTATCTATAGATGACATGTGGCATTGATCACAGAGGATTGAGATTTCAGTGAATCAGAAATCAGAATTCAGACCGTCCACCCACAGCCTGGAACAGCTGTGCAGAAAGAAAAGTCCTAATATTTTCTGCTCCTCTTTGCATATGCAGCATCTCATGCTGGAGATCATATTTGTGTGTTAGCATGGTTTAGGTTCTTGAAAACAGTTCCATGGTATTAATTTTGCATTTTTGCTTTGATTCTATGCATTCTGCTTCATGTGTACTTCACACTGACAAGAAGTGGGGAAAAATAGTAAAACCACAGAAACTGCTATGACCCAAGCTAAATGAAAATTTTATTAAGATATTCTTGAAATACTAGGTGAAACTAGGGGGAAGCAACAAATGGTTGCCTATAGAAGATGAATAGGAGTTGACTGCTCACTAGCCAAGTACTAGCTCTTTTCTAGCGCAGAATCCAGGGTAATGATATGAACGTATTTGCTAGCAGCTCTAATATAAATGAAGCAGATAGTTCTCCATTCACTTTGCAGTTGGGTGTGGAAATCCGTTCTGTAGGATGTCAACGACGCTGGAAATGTACGGGGTTTCAAGAAGGATATTGGGCAGGTCAAGGGAGACAGATCTTCAGAGGGTTATTAAATAGTCATCAGCTGCAGTTTATGATTTGTCCGGCCTATAAACTGTTGGAAGCTGGGGAAGTACTGATGGGCGGTAACCTCTAGGGCCTGATCTATTCTTCTGCTCCTACAGAGTCACCTGCTTTTAGCTACTGTGCAGAAGAGGACACAGAGATAGTGGAATTGTCAGTGTGCTCTAGCACAGCCTTTCTGAACAAAGGTGCATGAGAGATGCAGAACAGCAGAGAAGAAGGGGTTATTTGAGATGCCTGTAACCAGTGTTGTCAAAAGGCACACTTAACTTGACAATGAAGAAAGTGAAGGGGGTGAAAAACAGACTGAAAGTATGCCAGAAAAAAAAAAAAAGAGGTAAGTCAAGTGTCATAAAGTATGACGGTATTTGAATAGGCCTTGAATAACCAAACACTAAGAAGGCTTGGTGGATCAGCAGAGAATATCCAGGAACTGGGAGCTACTGCAGCCTCTCTCACACCAAAGCGGGAGCAAGAAGACAGCAGGGATACCAGGAAGGTTTGTTCAGGATTGACTTACCTGGGGGTTCTCATGATTTAATAATAGAAAGGAGACAATACAGGACTTCATCTTTTCTAGATGAGGGGGATGAGGAAACGCCACAGTAGAGCATTCTTGGCTAATTTTGATTCCGGTGCTCAGGACTGGGACTTGAATCACATGTCATTGAACAAACAGGGCTTTGAATCTCTATGTATAGGGTTCTGCCCCTTCAAAACAGGCATCTAGTGGTGCTTTAGAGGGACGTGTGTATACAACTTGTCCTCAAAGATCTAGAAAGGTGGCTGTTGCCCTTAGCCCTTTGTCATGTCTCCTGGGCCCTTAAGGGTGACTTAAAGACACCCAAAGTGTCCGAACATTGGTGTTTTATGGTATAGTATTGACACTATGCACTGTACCCTGTACCATATATTTAGGTAACAGTGTGCCAGCAGGTTGCACACCGAAGCATGGCTTTTTGGTAGACCTGTGTACACACTACCCAATGTTCTAAAATGTACCTAGGCCTCCCAGTTTTGGAACTCTGCTGGGAGGCTGATTTGCTGTGCAAAAGAGAGTTCTATGGTTCTGTGTGGCTGGGGAAGTGCAATAGTAGCAGAAGGGCAGCAACAAGCAGAAACAACAGTGTTAAACCTTCTAGAAGTAAGCAGGAAACTCAAGCCCTGTAGGGGACCCATGTACTGAGAGGTTCACACAGCCTTCTTTGGCTCACTGATCTCATAGAATATACTGCCAGGATTTTTCCCAATGTACAAAGGGAGAGGGGAGTCACTTGGATCCCTCAAGCCCTTTGTAATGAGAGCCAGAGCAATACAAGGGGATAAGAATGAGAATAAAACTATGCTGATACCAGCATTTACGAAGTTTGGAAAGGTTTAAGGGCACTGTGAACGTACCACAGTAAAATGTCTTCGGAGTCTTGAATGCAGATCCACTACCTGGGCTCATGGATGCATGATAGCATTTGGGTCTGAGAGTCTTTTTCAATGTGAGCAGAGTCAGGTAGGTAGAAAGAAAGGTAAGTGGAAGTGCCAGCACTAGAGAATAGGTACAGGATAACGTGTTCCTAGGTCTGGACAGAAGTGATAGGAGTGGAGATCCCCTCATGAAAGACCGCAGCAAAAAGAATTTCAGAGTGGTGCCTGGTGACATGATACGGAAAGAGCTGACCACGTGGCCAGTGAAGCTCTGATATGGGATGTTTTGTCTGAGAAACAAGGCAGAAATATAAAATTAGGTACTGTTGTGTCACCTGCAGCCCTATGCTGTCTCCCAGAGGAGGACTGTCTGCTTCCCACGCCTGGCACTGAAACGTGGGTGAGGAGAAAGGGTTTCCAATGAATGGCCTATTTTCTGGAAAAGTGATTTTGAGGGTCATGGCCTGGGACAAAGAGAGCATTAAAGGATGATTTTTTCTCCAACTTTTATTTTGATTTGTCAGTTTCAGTACTCTTTTCACTACATAGATTACCTTGGCATGTTCCTGAAATGAACGCAGACATGCTTAGCAGATTCTGAAGATATTTCAGGGCTGCTTTGAAGAGTAATTTAGACCAATTTTTGTCTAGCTTTTCTGAAGTCATGAGACAGAACTCTGTCTCTGGTTATTAAAAGAGTGTACTGGCAGCTAGTAATGCTTCATTAAAACCTCTGATTTACAAAAAGAAGTTTTATTTAAAATACCCTTGGCAAGGTCGAGAGGGTTGATTAAAACCCAAACAAAGATTAAAGCCACATATATTCTTTTTTTTTAATAACAAATGGTTGTGGATAATTTAAATAACAGATGGGCTCTTTAAATAAATTGGCTATTTAAATAAATTACTTTTAAAAGTTCAAATAATTATTTACTTCAGTTATCTATTGAATGTGTAAACTCTTATGGTTACGTTGCAAGTACAGATTTATTATTTTGGAAGAGAAATCCAAGTTGATTGGAAGAGTGGTTTCTTTTGTTCTTCTTCTGATTTCACTTTCATGATCCTAGCCAAAGATGTTAGTTAAGTTAGGGCACTGGACCAGGAATGGCAAGAACTTCAAAGAAATCCCTGAGTTCCTTGGACAGACTGCCTTCTCATCCCATGGGTGTACAAAAGACTATATCTAGAAAAACATGCTGGGAATAGAACTATATACTTGACAGATACTGACCTTTAGTTGCCAGTAATGGGAGTGGGATGTTCAAGGCACTTGGGCCTTTAAACACAGCTTATGAAAGCAGCAGAGGCACATCTTTTTACAGTTACCTTCTCCTTTCTCTGTTTCTGGAAGACAAGATGACCCTTAAAAGGATTTTTAGGAAAGAATGGGCCCCATGTTTATTTATGTCCTTTCCACAGCTGAAGAAACTGGTGAGAAAGGAGAGTTGGGACGACACTTGAGTGCCTTACACTAGGCAGACAGAGATTGCTCTTGTATCTCCAGTACTGCATGGGAGAGTTGTAGGTCTGTCTCCTCTCCCAGTGCTCATCTGCCTTCTACCTTCTTGGCTGCTCAGCCACAGATCTGTGCCCATCGCCCTCGTGATACCTTCCTGAACAAATGGTCTGTAAGTCTGTAAGCCTGGCAGTACAGTCTGCTTAATCCTCCTTGGCAGATGGGGAACCCGAAAGAGTTAGGGATTACATCATCACCCCTGTCTTCCCTTCTCCACCATCCAAAGGGGTGACTCATGGTTGCAAAATAAGAGCAGTTTGTTCTGTCTGCTCCAGAGACAACTCTGCTCCAGGGGAGAGAGCTGGTAATAATTAATGTCTGTCTTTTCCCAACAGAAAACTTAAACCATTTTGGAGGGGAGACTAGGTGGCAGGCTGTTTTCTTCCATGTAGATGTAGGAGCATGCCACAGGCTGCCCAGGAGCTGAGTCAGCACAGAATGCAGGTGTCACAAGTGCCAGAGCACTAGAGCGAGGAGACAGTCATCCTGCCTAACTGTGCAGACTGTCTGGGCATGGTGGGAGCTGAGGGCTCTCAGGAGCTCTAGGGCTGGGTCCTGAGAGGAACAACACCATCAGCACCCATGGACAAGCAGGAGGAGCCCTGAGGGGCCAGGCAACATCAGCAAGCCCAGTACCCTTCAGACCCTCGCATAGACACTGACACATGTTTAATTGTTGGATTCAAATGTCGGTGTAGAGGCTTAAAGACTCAATTGCAGAATCGCAGAATCTACTTGGTTGAAAAAGACCTTTGAGATCAAGTCCAACCAATGTAGACGTCAATGGCAGTAGTGTGAAGCTGGCTGGCTTCTGAGCTGTATTTTGTGCCTGCTGTTGAGCTGGGTGAGCTGATTTTCCCATATGATCACACACATCCAGGTGATGAGGCTTTACAAATTCTTGATGAGCTTGACATTTCTGAGACAGCAAAAGTGTAAACATAGTAAGCCCATATAGTGCAGAAAATGAGGGTTTAGGAAGCAGCAGATTGTGTGTTTCTTTCCTGGTGCCAGAGGGAATACAGCAGATCTTTCACTTTGAGTTAACAGAACTACAGAATGGGTCAGGTTGGAAGGGACCACAGAGGGTCATCCAGTCCGACCTCCCTCCATAAGCAGGGTCACCTTAGTGCACATGGCACAGGCTTTCAAACAGACAATCTTTGAATATCTCCAGTGAGGGAGACTGCACAATCTCTCTGGGCAACCAGTGCATGGTCACCTGCACAGTAAAGAAGTTCTTCTTTATTCCTTCTTCCTCATGTTCATGTGTGTGGAAATTCCTGTGCCTCAGTTTCTACTCCTTGTCCTCTTGGCCTATTCCTTCCCAAAGCTCAATGAAGTAGCTGGAGAAGCTTGTCTTGTTTGCAGCAGGTGTTGTTTGTTTCCTTTCTCAGTTATACTTTTGTAAAGCATTGGATCTTTAGCTTTCTGCTCAGTCTGTTTTCCAGTGGAGAATGCAAGTGGTCTGGCAAGGCCATATGAGGCTGGAAGGGTGTGAGCTGCATTCCATACCTCTAGCACAACTGTGGGAAATCACTTTCTCTCCTACTCCATTTGTTTTTCTGTTTTGCCTGAGGAAGATGTTGCTGTAGAGTTGTAGCCTTCAAACCTTTCATTGCGGAACATGGAGGGTTCTAATAAAAAACAGGGATGGAAGTCTGCAATAATATGTTCCCATGAAAGGTCTGTCAAAGTAACCAGTCATTTCTATTTGAATAATACAAACAGCAGAAGTGAATCCTAAAGGAAGGAAATCCAACAGTTAAAAGTGAAATGTGAACAGATCAGTACCATGTCTTCTGTCTTTCTTCTATTCAGTGACTTTCCAAGACAGATGACTCTCAAGAGCTATCAACAAATTCAAGAGTTAAATTTTGCATGATGCAGAAGGAATGTTTCACCTTAAATTTCAATGTTCTAACAGCAGGACAGCTTGCCTGCTGAGGTCCAGCATCCATGCCTCCATAGCCAGCCAGCCAGCTGGCTTTTCTCTTATTGACAGTGTGATTTCCTCTCCCCCAGATGGTGGTTACACTGTATGTCAGATTCACTGCCAGAAGCTCCAGGCAGCAAGGTGCAGCATAGCCTGGGGAGGTGTGAAAGCTTTCAGTCTCCAGGGGTGTCAGCTCATCTCAGGCCACCTCTTGCCATAGAGCATAAATTTACTGCTTAGAAGGAAGGAAGGGAGCCATAGCATAGCATGGATATTTCCTAAGGGAACAAAAAACCCCCAAACCCAAACAGCAAGTAGAGTGTTGTCCTTACAAAATTATTTGCATTATGTGTCTGAGAACTGGAAATAACCACCTGTAGATAGAGTGTGATGTGAGGTAGAGGACTTCAGCTGAGAGAGAACTGAAATTTGGGGAGAAAATTCTTTGTGTTTGCTGGTTCTGTTCCTTTTGTTAATAGCTGTAGGAAAAAAAATACCTATGAAGTCATGGGAGGTGTCTTAAATACCTATGGGGTTGAGTCCATGATTGGAATGAAGGTATGAGATTCCTGAGGAAAACAGTTTTTTCCAAAGAAGTTAGAGCAATGCTTTGTTCAGCAAGATTTGGAGTGCCATTTAATATCCTGTTCCTGAGATATTCTCCATTGGAAATATAAAGTGCATATATTTTTATATCATGCCACTGTTGTTGTAATGGTCACTCAACAATTGCAAGTCTGAAAAGATTCCAGTCTTTGAATGAAGATGAATGACTTTCCTCTGCTTTTTTAGATGTCAAGTCAAAACTGCAGAGGTTTCTATAAAAAGAAAAAGAAGTGCTTCTTCTGGGTAAGCACATTCCCTCTATCAGTGGGATTACTTTGCAAGAAACATGTTCAGGGCTTAGCCTTGATGCTTTGGTCTGTTGGTCATATTCATATCACTTTTGCCAAAGTCCCTGGCATTTATCCCAGCATTCTACCAAGGAAGCTCAAGGGTATGCTGAGATACTGGTGATGATTTGAGTGGAGATAAAGCAGCTACAGATTTTCATATTGCTGGTGTGCTCCTCTGTGAAAGAGCTCACCTCTAGCAAAGAAATTGGATGTGATATTGTGATCCTAACCTATTTCCCATGCTGGGAAATCACATTAATAAATTGTATTATTGTGATTGGTGCCTCTACCATGTACAACATACAGAATTAATGTTTAGGGGAGGCATGTATCTTTTTTGGGAATATGATCTGAAATGCAACAGGCTATATCAGACTTTCACTTCTAATTGATCTCAGCAGGTTTTCCTGAGTAAACAAACTGATTTCATACTGATATATTCTCCCATAGGACTAACTGTTGTGTTTACAGCTTCTCAGAGCAGGATTTCCCACTCTTCTTCTGTCTCATTGATTACCTTGCTTTCTATTATTTTTGAGAAAATGGTCAGCACAGCTTATTTTTAAAAAGACTGCTGCAAACTGGCAGTTTTGTTTTTCCTGGTGGTATAAATGGTAGAGCTTTTAATAAATCTGGTTCTGTAGTACAACCCTTTTTTCATTCTTATTGCCCTTTGATGGATTGATTGCTGCATAGGGGGATGCTTGGTTAGGCCACTGGTCTGAGAATAGCCAGCACCAAAGATTGATGTCAACCAAACTAGATACCCAGACTCCCAGACCAGCAGCCTGACCAGAGGAGCATGTCACTTGCATTCAGCTGCTATCACTGGGGACTTACTGGGTCCTACACCTTTAAAAGAAGTGATTCCAGGCTTAGCTATCAGACTGTGTTTTTTTCCCCCTGCTTCCAGATCAAATAAAGCCTGTGAAAAGTGCTTTGTTGTCACAGCAAGAAAAACAATGTGCTTTCATGGTCTCTTAAAACATCTCAGGAAATACTAGCTCCCGGCTGCCCTGAAAGTATTTGCATGAATGAGGAATCTGAATGTGTGTCTTATTAATGCTCTAGATCATGTTAATTCTTATCTCATCCTGCAATAAGTTCCATCTTTTAAATACAGAACTAGAATTTTCAGGTTTCATCCTGCTAGCAAGAAAAAAATGTTTTGTGTATAATAGAACTTGTAATAATTATGATTAAACATAAAAATGGTACCTTGTACACTTATCCCCCATTTTTTACAATTACAAGATAAAACTCACCAGAAGGAGAACCAAAAGAGAGCAGGAAATGTCTTTACCTTGGCTGTGCAACTTGTTTACCACTTCAGAATCCAAGCCTGATGTATGAATGAGAATGATCCCTATGCCTTGAATAGAACTCCCTGCCTATAAATCTAAACACAATTTACATAAAATGGGACTCTTTTTTTGCCATATCACTGTGGCAAAATAGCAGCACAGATTAGGTGACTCCTGTGAAGTCACCAGTGGGGCAGATCTGCCCTGCAGTCTCCTGGAGCCCAGGCTAATGTCCTGTACAGTCAGATGGAAGCATGGAAACAATGCTGGAGTCTTGTGGCAACCAAAGGATCCCTTGTACCTGACTCAAGAGGATGCTTCTTGTGATGCAGGAATGTTATCAGCTATTGCCTCCGTCAATGGTAAGAGGATGTGATTAGTTCTTAATGAAGCAATATGAAATCCTCTGATGTCAGTGGCTGCATTTGAAAACGTCTTGAGTAGCAGGGATGTGTTTGTTCTGTACCTGTCTATATTGTCGCATCACAAGCTGATCATGAAAAGGATGTGAGAATGCTTGGGGTATTTTGACTTCTCTGCTCTGCTGCATATGACAGAGGTAGAAGGTAAGGATCAGCTATCCTGTGGGGAAAAATCAATGGATCCACATGAAAGCTTTTATCAATTTATGATGCCTGGGAACTAAAACTTAATTTTTTTTTGAGAGACACAAAATTCACTCTGAATTTCAAATGTAACAAGCCAGAGAGATGCCTGTGTTACAAGGTAGCTATAAAACCTATGAAGTTTCCTGATGCTGTGATTGACTCACTGTAGATCACACGGGGGTGGAAGAATCAACTCCATTTTGGAATAGCTTGGGAGGATTCTGAATTTGGATTTGTGCATCAAATGAGGATTTTGTAAGCATTTTTAAAACAAACAAGCTTTTTGTTTGTTTTAATGCGTTTTCAGTTATAAGGGGATCTCCTTTTTTGCTTTGCCTTCTCTCCCTCTTCTCTTCCACCCCAGAAGTTACCAGGGAGCTGGTCTGAACTTTGTTCTATCAAAAATCAGAATCTCTGTAAATTTTGTAAATGTTTACAAGTATGGTATTAAGCCTATCCCATCCTTCTTCTATTAAATTAGATTATTTCTGGTCACAATCATGCTCAGTATCTGGGCTTTGTCAATTAGATACAAACCAAGGAAAGACAGAGATGTCCATTTTTAAAAAGTACCTTAAAGTATCTTTTGCACTGAAAAGTATCAATGACATCTGTAAAAGCCTGCTGTGAGTCAATAACTGGCTATTTGTCTTGTGAACTACTAAAGAAAAAATAATGCCATTTTGTGTTCTTTTGCACTCTATTTTGAATCACAAAAGCATTTTACCCTTTGAAGATTGCATACAGATTGATGGCAGCATACATATGGACCTGGAGTTTTTTCAAAATCAGGGGGCAGTTACTGAGGGACAGACAGCCTCCAGTATCTTTCCAACCTTGTTTATACATGTGGTGAATGCTTCGTTATGGGTTCAGAAACAAACTACCACCTCTTGCTTGGCTGTTATGTTCTTTGAACTTTCCAGGAGCAGGCTGTTCCTACATTATCAGTTAAACGAAAATTTCACTCTCTATGCTAGTAAACATTTCAGTGCAAATGTTTTCATCCTCTGAGAGCTGATTACCAAGCTGTTATTTATGTTATGTTTGAGAGAAAAACGAAGTGACATTTTGTTTCTGGCTTTTAAAAATAAACGTAGGGCTTTTTTCTTTTGAAAAACAAAATACTTCACTTTTTTTTTTTTTTTTAAACTTTCCAGCAATGTGTACATCTTTTTTTCTCAACAGACTTCTTCTGGAGAAGAATTATTTAGGTAGGTAGTTATTCACTATATTCAATGGAATTGAAATTCTATTCTCTCTCAGTTGGCTGTGTGTTTAGGTGTTGCCTTCCCAAAGCAAAAGGGACTTTACGGAAGAAGATGCTTTGGGATCACTTGGGCTGGAATGTAACACATGGTGTCTATATTTGGCACAACAATGCTAGGCAACAGAAGACATCTTTCCAGTCTGCTATCATTACTTCAACCTACTCCCTACATCAGAAACAGGCTGATTAAACCCTTTTTTTAAAAGCTCCAAACCATGACTTGATTTAACAGAGAAAGACAGAAGCAAAGGTAGTTAAAGAGAATTTAAATAGCTGATGTTTTCCATTTGGATGGCTTGTATTTTCAAACATATAGCTGCCTCCACTGTGTTGTGCTATGTTCTTATTTGGTATATCATACTTGGTGTGCTCCTGGTTGTTTTT
This sequence comes from Oreocharis arfaki, assembly GCA_013398015.1. NCBI lineage: Eukaryota > Metazoa > Chordata > Aves > Passeriformes > Paramythiidae > Oreocharis > Oreocharis arfaki. The sequence continues at coordinate 461,728 of VZRR01011967.1, forward strand.
GCTGGACTACTTGTTTACCTCTCCTTCCTTTAGCTGAAAAGTGAAACTCTAAATATATGGGAAGCTGAGATCACATGTTCTTCTTTTTATATCTGTGTCCCTATGTATTTACATAATTGCTGGAAGTAATTAGCGGGACGAATTGCCTAAAGAAGAATATTTTTGTGCAGAGAACATGTAAACCCTTGTGGCATATTTCATGGAGAGAGATCTCTGCTGTATAAAACATCTAGTTGAAGCTCTCAGAGACGTTGAGATGGGTGCTTCTCAGCACTGTGTTTTTTCTGTTGATGGCTTAGATCTTGATGAATTACTTCTTACCAGGGAGAGGTCCTGATGATGCCTCAGTCAAGACAGCAGATGATAAGGTGCTTACTGCTCTCTGCATAGAAAATTTGGTAAACTCCTGCAGCTGTCACTCAGAAGTTATTGCACTACGTTCAATGAGTTGACAAATGCCACCTGGCTGAGAATAGGGTCTCATGCTTATAGATGTTCTTTGAGATTTACAGGCAAAAAAACACTGCAAAAGAATCAGCTATTTGTAGATGAGAGCAGTTTAGAATAATTGACTTTCTGGTGGGAGGGATTTTTGAATCTCTGCATTTCATACAGGTTTATATAATGCCATGTTTATCTTTAAAACCACTTGGAAAAAAATATAATTTCAAGACAATAAAGTAATGTTTTAAGAGGGTTTTATTTTGGATAAACCCAACTCAATACATGCAAAGTAATATGCTACGTGAAATGTTCCTTTACCCTGTTTTCCACTGATATCAGGACAAATTCTTACTCTTTTTAATGGTACATGTTCTAAAAGCCCTTCTTAGAGAATCTCATTATTTGTTCCATAATGGCAAAACAGGTGTGAGAATAAAGAAAATCTGTCATGGAAAGGTTAATGGTATTTCATGCTCCTGCAGTTGCACTGAGGGTAGTCAATTACCATTTTTAAAGGTAGATAAGGAAGTTTACCACAGAAGGAAGCCTATCTTACTGGATATTTCTACTGCTTCACACCCTGTAATTTATTTATTATGTGTGCCTTTATGTCAAACTCCTCCACTGAAACACAGAATAGGGATGGGAAAATGGAGAAAATCCAGTCAGTTCAAATCCTTCTTTGATTCTCTGATGCCACTAGCTGATGCCACACATCATTCTGAGGTGACCCTGTGAAGAGCTGCAGTTTTCAGAAGCAGATGCTGGTCACGCTGTGCACCATCAGAAGCAGAGGCCTGCACCTGTGATGCTGACTGACGTGAAGACTATTGGCATTTCTATCTGCCCTATCCCTACACAGTTGAGGTTTATAAACATTGTTCACAAGGTATTTTGTGTACACAGTGCTCATTTATGTAATGTAAAAGCCTAGACAGAAGAAGAGAGATACAAAAAGACAAATATTTACTCCTTCTTCAGGTACTTTCCTTAAGACAAACATGCGACTTTGTTTTTACAGCTAATCTTCTATAAAATCCCTTTACTGAACATTTAACTCATTTTTCACACCCACTACCCAATGCTCAGGGGCAGATCCTTCTCCTTACTAACTCCAAAAAGCCATTATCCCTTGGTGTTTCTGAAAGCATAAGGATAGCCCCCATCTGCAATAAAGCCTTGTGGTTTGAGGGGTGAGCTGGGATTTGTCCCGCAGCTGCAATGAGCTCCTCCAATGAGCCCCCTTCTCTTGCTAGGAATGATAGAGGGAATATCTACTTCCTGCTGATTTATCCCTGCAAGACAAGTGCTGAGGATGTGGCTCTTATCTTGCAGCTTTCTGTTATTTATGCAATTGTTAGAAGCACTTAATTCCTTTCTGCAAGTAAGTGAGTTGCCAGCAGAGCTAAGCCTTATGGGGTCAGATTGATGAGGGGAAACCTATTTTTCTGACTGCCCTTCTGTTTTTCTGCCTGCTAGCAAACAACAGTCAATACAAGTAACTGCAGGAAGCAAGGTGATCTTTTATCTCCCCAGAGGAAAGTTGAAAGCTCCAGCTGAGTAAAATGATGAGGAAATGGAAACAGAATTGCTGGGTGGGACAAATCCAGGTAAGTGTTTCACATTTCTGAAACATTTCACTTTTTGATAAGTAAAATGGGAGTTGAGAATTCAGATTGAATTGCCCATGGCATCTATTTAAAAAAGATTTTCTTAGGAATAAAGAGGTACCATTCAGGATTAAATACAAGCTATAGTTTAAGAAAATGCTTGGGAAAAGTCTGTTTTAAAATGCAAAGAACAGTGTGCATCCAGCGCCAATTCAAAAAAGGCTTTTGTGTTGCAGGAGATTTGTCCATCAATGCCACACAGACTTGTACTAAACTTCATACTTGCAGAGCTATCCTCTTATATTTTTTCCTTGGTCTTGGCAGCTTCACAATATGTTCTTGTTAGCAGTCTTCTACACCTTGAAAATAAGAGTGAATGCAATTTTTTTAAGCTAGAAAATCATGTGATGTATTTAGGAAAAGCCTATGGATCAAATTTTTCAGCCTAAAATGTCATTGCTTACATCTGAATTCAAGCTAAGCTAAGCTCTGGGTATTGATGGCTTAACATCTATTTTCCTCTTTTGCTTTGACTCCACAGGAACATGCTAACACACAGGTGTGAAGGCTGAAACTGCATTCTAGTAGGTCTAGAGCTGGGGGAGGGAACTAAAGTACACCTGCAGAATCCTTTCAGAGATGGCTGTAACCATCGCTTTGGCTGGGGTGCTACACATAAATGTTGTGCTCTGGTGGTACGTAATATTAGAAACACCAAAAGCATCTCTGTGGCATGGAGAGAGCTTTATGACAGGACTTGGGTAGTCTTAGTGCCTGTTTGTTGATTTAGACTTGGGCCTGATAAGAAGCAGGTGAGAAGCATTTGGGAAAAGCCCAAGGATTTATGCCTAAAGACTGTGCTTTTAGTCTGTAATTTTGTGTGTGGGGGCTATTGACTTGGGGCACACAGGCTATGACTGCAACTGGCCAGATACTGGTGTAAACAGACTCAGACCGAGCAGAGGAGAACCTGACTACATGTTTGACAGTGAAGGCTGGCCTGCTTGTGTCTGAGCTTGTTGGATGGGCAGTGAGCACCTGTGTAGGCAGAAGATCAGCGTTAATGGAAACTGCCTGGGTGGAAATTGGCAGTAAAACAGAGCAGAATGCTGGGACATGCTCTTCACTGCAGATTAATTTTTGTGGCCTGGGATATAGCTAAGGTTCTGGAAGAGTAGGATAAAATGCCTGATGCTTTGTATTGGGGATGTTTGTCCTTTGTCTGGAGCCTGGCTTAGACGCTGGGTGCGCCACAATTTAGGGGCAGTGACCTTACAGAAGCACAAGAAGTAGGAGGATGCAGAGTTGACTTTAAAATGCAGGTCTGAACTACCACCTTTCCTCAAGGAAGTCATATTCCCACATCCCAGCCCCAGTTCTAGAGCAGGAGAAATTAAATCATTTATCTGATGAAACTACAGAACCAAAGTCAAAGTCACAGCAAATCAAGGATATAAGGGCAGTCGGGATCAGGTGACATGTGCTGTTCCTAACTTTCCACTTACTGATTAGACACTGAGACACACGGTCCTCCTTTCATCTCCTGTCAGTCTTGGCTTCTCCAGCAGCACTGAAAACACGTGTATGTTACTAGTGACAGAGACAGGGTAATATGAGGGAGAAACGGCTCACTGGATTCAAAAGGTAAGCTTTTCCCTACCAGGTTGCAATGGACAAGACAGTGATGATCTTTGTCCCTGTGCTTTTCCCTCCTCTTTAAGCCTTTGCTATTCAGCACTGAGTTGTGTAGCTGTTGCCTTTCCCTGGTGTTAAAATTAAGAGCCAAACACGATTAAGAGAAAAAGAGGTTTTTACCTCAGTATTTATTCAGTGATCCTTAGGTGCACCATGTCGTCCAGGTGGAATGCACCAAAATGCACCCCGAAATACACACACACAATAAATCGCATTTATAATTTATAGGCCTTGCAAATTAGCATATCTGTTGAAGATTCTCCAATGGGAGACTCGAATGAATCCCTCATCCCGAGAAATCTTCTCCCTGGATGGGCCTATCTTAGTTTACAGAATGTGTTCAGGAGAGGACCTTGGTGTCTGAGGCTTTCTGACCCCTGACTGTGAGGCTCCCAGGATGTTTGGTCTCCTGGCCTAATGGGATATTGGGTCTCACTAAGTTATCAGACTTGAAGAATTACAAGTATGTGTGTTGCAGTGCTGGGTGTTAGCTGCTGCAGCTTTCCC
>VZRR01011967.1:466040-528364 GCA_013398015.1 Oreocharis arfaki
GTCACATGGCCTGGAGCCTCAGTTTACCCGGGTGCCAGGGGGGCGGGGAGAGCACATGGGCAAATGGTTTCAGGGCACAGGGGTGGTACATGGGCAGAGTTGGGATACAGGAACCAATAGGGAGAACTCGAGGAGTGGCCAGGACTAGGGGGAGGGGAAGGAGGGAGACCCCATGGAGAGGGCAGGAAGCGATCAGTAAGAGGGGGTACAGTGCCACATATGTGGGCTAAAAGCACTAAGAACACATAAAAACTATATAAAAGGGTATATAAAAGGGATACCCCTTTTAAGGGGTAAAAAAAAGAAAAGGCAAAAAATCATCATGGCATTATAGCTGCAGACATTACTGGGCTTGAAAGCATCAAGTATTAGCAGAGCTGGTACTTGAATAAACTCTCTTTCTCATACGTGCTCTGTCTGCCTAAGATCTGCTTGGTGGTGAACTGGAAAGACCAGAAGACTTAATTAATCTGCTGCTGCTCTTTGCAGAGCTGCAAAAGGGGAAGCAGAGAAAAACTCCCACCTACTAAATGAGAAAGGAGTGCCTCCCCTGGCTGCAGTAGCATTATTGTGGTGTGCATGGGACATCAGTAATGGCAGAGCATTCTGACTTCAGCCAGTTCTCTAGGAATGTCAATGGACCCTGGGAAGTGCTATGCTCCTTGCCATATGTAGAAGGAAGCTTTGTACAGTTCTGTATGTGTTCTGAAGCTTAATTCTACACCCTGTTCTCATTGAGCTAGCCTTACTCAAAGCTTTTGCTAGTGTTGTAAGTCCTTCTCAGGTGTGGCATTCTGTTGAAGGTGACAAGGTTGCTATCTTCTGGCTCCTCATCTTGCTGAAACCCCAGGCTATTTTTGTGTTTGCAGGCTTTGAGCTGTTGGAAAGATTGGGTAGGCTCTCAAGAGGCCTGAAGAAAGGCTTTTTTTCCTGGCACCCAGCAGTGACACTGCCACAGGAAACCAAGAAGACACCATCCTCAATGCTTTGCAGCCTCAGATTTTCTCCTGTTCTGTGACTGGATGTTGCTGCCCCCACCCTTAGCTCTCACTTGATGCAGCAACTTGGAATGCAAGTGAGAAACCACAATGCTGCTTGTGTGTGGGGTCTGGCTGTGTGAAGCACAGAGATCATAAGATCATAAGAGGCTGAGTGCCTCAGATGGGACAGAAGAGGTATGTCTTTAGATGTATCATAGCCAGTAACTTACATTTATTCTTTCTGCCAGGGAGGAATGGTATCTATCCAGGGAGCAGGGAGGACTACAGGTGAGGCTTGATCCAAGCAAAATCACGTCTACAGCTAACAAAATCACCAAAATGTTATCCTTGCTTTTTTTTCTGGATGTGAAAATGTGTTCAGTGAGACTACTAAACATGTGATCCATGTAATACAAAGATTCATTCAGGACTGATGACTCATTTCATGACCTGATAGAGAAAGCTTCAGTCTTCCCAAAGCCCACAGCAGCTCCAATTTGGCACACAGGGAAAAAAAAATTCTCATTGAGAGCTGAGTAGCATGGATAGCACTGCCGACATGTTACAGCCATACCAGATGTTTCACAGCTTTACAAAATTGACTAGTATTGCCTACAGTGTGCTTCAGAAAACTGCTTGCTAGGTCAGAAAAGCATAAAATATTTATTGGACAACAATGACAGCAAATATGCAGTGTTTGTGTGATGAGCAGCCAAATCTGTAAGGAAGTTTCAACTTACGCATTTTTTACTTCCCTCCAAGAGAGAAAATGTAAATATGACATGCTGCTAATAACAGGTGATGAGTCAAGGGAGTAGATGAAAGAGAGAGCAGAGAATGAGGGAAAAAAAAAATCTAGCTTTTCTTTCTTGTCAATGTCTTATTCACAATGTCAGTCTTGACTTCTGCTGAAGCTTGGTTCTTGTCCTCCATCTCAGCCTAAGAGAAGATCAAAGCTAGAGAACACACCTAAGGCATATTCAGCAACAAATACAAACATAGGGGTTTAGAATTTTGATTAAATGTTGGGAGATGGTTGAGCTTCCTAGACTACTTTTGCTCAATGTGGCAGGCAGCAGAATAGAGCATAATGGGCAGATGGGACCTCATGTCCTTGCTCTGTTTCTAGGGTAGTGTAGCTGAGGACTGCCTATTTTTGCAGGCTGCAGATGCCTCTGTATGCCTGAAACCGAGGTCCATGGCATTTTTTCCTTCTGGAACTCTGGTTAGTGCTCTATTTAGATTACAGCTTAGCTGAAGCAGCATTTCAAAAAGTAACCCACAAACTGTTGATGAATAAGGACCTGAATTTTCCTTAAGATATATTCTGTTTACTGCTAATAAGTGTGCTCATGTAAATGGACCAGTTCAAAGAAGACATTTCAGAGGTAATGTGTATGTGAAAATGCTGTTTTCTCCCAAGAAATGTACTAGATTTCAAAAAAGAATTTTTGAAGGGGTGCCTGCAAATCCTGATTGGAATTTTCCATCAAAATAAGAAAAATTGAGTAACCTCTAAGAAACCTTATGGTCTGTAATTACAAAGTCTAGCTGCCTTGACTGGCCTTGAGAAGGACACCAAAGTCACATCCTCTGTTTGGTTGGTATATCTGTGCAAGCAGGTAATTGTAGTAGAGAAGTCAGGAAAACAGACTCAGGTTTCCAATTCAATCACTCCAAGAACTTCTAGTAGTGTGTTTCCAAAATGTGGTCAATAGGCACCTGCAGATTAATGAAGCACTAAGTTTGGAAGTGTTGGTTCCTGGGTTGGCAACTACAGCTTCTTCTGAGACCTTGACGTGAGCAGACAGCTTTGGAGTTTATTGCTGGGCCACCACAATCAGAAAAGAGAGGCAAGGTGAAGACCCATCTGTTCCTTAGTTTTCCCATAGGCTAGCCAGCCTGGCTTTGCAAGGGCAAACATTGAATGTATCAAAAAATCAATATAGTCTAAAGCTCCAGACTCACTATTGATTGTGTCTTTGAAATTCTCCTCCTGACTGGTCTGCTATTTTTGTTCATAATTGAGGTTGAAGTCACTCTCCTTGGTACCTGTGGACTCTGTCAGTTCATTCCCAGGTCCTCCCACCCACTTTACTTCTGCTCACTTTGCAATTACTTTTAAAAGGAATTCTTTAACATTCTGCTGGAAGTAGTAGGAATAATTTCTGTGCCCTGTATCTATGATGGGCAAACAATGCAGTCCTACCAGAGGTTGTCTCAATTACAGAATTTCGTTTTGCTAAGATATTGGAGCAAATGATTATGAATTCATATAAGTAACATATACTTTTTACAAGGAGAACCTCAAGCTTATAAACGCTGTAATACACCTGCCTTCATTTTCATCTGGTGAGATTTAAAACCCTTTTCTTAATTTTATTATTTACAACTTGCTTTTTGTAGGACTGTAGTAAAGGAGTTGAAAACTTCTGCTGTAGATGGGTTCTGCATTTCTTCTGCCGTTTGTATTGTGGATGCAAGAAAAGCAAATATTAATTGACAATTATTATAAATTGAACAATAACTGAGTAACTAATATCTCCAAAAATATTTTTTTTTCTGGGAAATATGTTTAAGATTTAAAGCAGTACAGAATTTAGATGGTCAGCTCGAACTTTCTGGGATTTCGTTGTCCATCACAGTCTCTATTAAAGAAACTCTGACTTTGAAAATAAAGCCTGTTTTTCACTGTGTTTGTAGTGTTATCTGTATTTAAAGCATGCAACAAGCTAAAGTGGGTATGTTGTTCAACTCTGTGGAACAATTTTCTTGTGTGAAGCTGTACCTGGTCTACAACAGACTGCAGGGGAGGACAGTTTGTGCTCTTCTTATGCAAAGAGACTCCACAGCTTTGGGAAAAACTTATTTTAAAGATCAGGCAGAAGCCTTTTAAAAAAATTCTTCTGATATATCTTCTTTGGATTCAGCAAGCCAATGAGAATAGGAACTAAAGCATGATGACTAACCCTCTGGAGAAGACCACCCAATTTTATACTGGAGATTTTACTCTTCAGCAGGTTGCATGGATATTACTTACAGATAAAGTGAAAATTCTCTTGTCACTAAAGACAGAGAAATGGAAAGTATGAAGTGTGAGAACTCCTGTTTGTGTGGTCTTTGGGTCTGATCATATCTGGTGAATATATGACTGTCTGTCTCCTTGGTCTCAAAGACTCCAGGATCACCAACAGTTGTTCAAAATTTGGACAAAGGCTTTTGTATTTAAGAACTAGTATGCTGACCTCTCTAGCTGTCAACTGTAGTCCTCACATCTGTGAATTAGTCACATTGCTCTCTATAATATACACCTGAAGTCCTCCTCTAGTAGAACAAATTTTATCCCCTTAGCCTTTCTTCATGTTTCAACACCAGTACTGCAACAATTATTTCATTATAGAAACTCAGAGATGGTCTTACTTCACTAAGGTCAATGCAAAATTATTTATTCTCACTGGTCCTTACGAGTATTTGCAAGTGGTCTGGAGCGCCAGACATTCAGCATGCAATGCTCCAGGTTCCCAGCTTACTTTCTTTTTCTTTCTTTTTTTCATCTCCGTGTCTTCCAGTGGCTCATGAAAAATAAGCTGCCTGGTTTCTTAGGAGAGTCATGTCTGTTGGGCAAGGAGCAGTTCCCAACAGCTATCAGCCTTAGCTATCAAGAGATTTGCATGCTAACACATGTCCAGAAGAACACAACATTTTGTCAGGCCTCATGACAGCTCTGTTTTTCAGTCTTGCCAACGCTGCTACTGATTATTATGCCTCTCTAGTTCTTTGTGTCTGAGGCCAGTGAAGTAGAGCTGTTCATACCTACCATGTTACCACTTCCCAGAGCACAATGGAATCAGCTTTGTGCTCTTCTCCTAAGCACCAGGAAACAAACCTTTGTACACTCTCTATTACCTGAGATTTGACTCAGAAATCTCAGTAGGATATCCATAACTAATTTCTGGTTTTTTGCCCTGAGGGTACAGTAGAAGCATGTGCAGATCAGCATCCTTGATTCTTTCCTCATCTGTGGCCACTGTGACGTGCCAGATAGGATTTCTGACTTGCTCTGTTTGCTGTGAGGAAGTAGGACAGAGGCCATGCTGTGGCTGGTCCTAGCAGTGCATCACTCAGTAGGGAAGGGGAGACAGGGGTTGTCCTCCTGGCTGAAGTTCTGTTCTTGGCTGCAGCAGGCTTGTGTGACATGCCCTTCTGCACAGGCATTTGCCTGATTTGTGACCTCCTGGTCAATAGACTCCTATGTGGCCAGCAGAGAAAAGCTGAGAGTCATTTAGCAACTGAAGCCTGCACCCAGCTGGATGCTGACTGAAAGCTGACCAGCAGTGTGTCCTCTCTGCACTGCAGATCCTTTCAGGAAAGTGTGAGACCACTGTGAAGGCACACTACCAGGACTATGTACAGCATGTGCCTCTGAATGCCAGCCTATCCTACCTGGTGAGTTAGATCTGATCCTTTCCTTATAAGAAAAGAGAAGTTTATGAGCCAAACCTTGGGGCTACTGGAGTGGTCAGAGGCATAGATCTGGCTTGATAAACACATTTGTAGGCAACCTGTTCCTTTTAACTCTTCTTGGCTATCCTCATTAGATGCAGGAACCAGTTCCCTTCTGAACATCTCAGGCCAAGCCCACAAACCACTCCATGAGGTCTAACTGTCCACATACACCATTTAGACATCAACCATTACTGAGACCAGCAAGAGTCATTTATGGGTGTTAGAATTTGTGTTTGTTAAAATATTTTCACTAAGGAAGTTTTTTTCTGGGAACAGATTAACCAAGATTTCTGCAATGACATTAAATAAGCTTTAATAGAGTTAATCATACACTGAAGGGTCATTGGTATTCTTGACAATGCACTGAAAGTAATGCAATATGAAAAAAAATTGAAATAATATATTTGACAGTTCCTCCTTGGTGCAAAAAAAAGTGGTATATTTTGTATCGAAGAGCAATTTTCATCTAGGATATCTCTTGTTGTTTGTAGAATAATCAGTCTGTACTTGATTTAATAGAATTATAGCTGTGGTGAGAAGAATGGTACATGAAGTTCAAAATGGACCATCTTTGTGTCATCAAAATTACACCTGAGTCATGAATCTAGAAAGTAATTTGGCAGGAAAATAACACATTTAATAGCAACAGAAAAAGCCTACTTCTTTCAGCACTTAGCAAAATTAGTGGTGATGAAAAAGATGTATATACTGGTACATAGTTCCTTGACAAAACCAAGGCTTTAGTTAATGTCAGTGCTGAACAACAAAGTGAAAAGCTTTTCTCAAACTTTGCAATTTGTGACAGCCTCAGAGACTGAAAGAGTCAACAAGTTCCATCAACCTCTATTGACACAACCTTGACCAATAAAATGCAGTGCCCCCTATAGTTCTTTTGCTGTGTAATTACACAGAGTGTAATTTGCCACTCCTCTATTTGCAGTGACATCAATTTCCAAGGCAGTCTGTAGCCCAGCTTCGAATGGTACTATGCATGGATTTGTATGTGCTGCTGGATTCTATCTTTTCCATGACAATCCAGAGCTCATCAGAGGATGACTCGTCACATTAGCCATCACCAGTAGAGTAACAGGATACCGTTTTGGGGTTCCTTTGCTAGAAAGGCTGGAAAAGGGCCCAGTCCTTGCTGCAAGAAATAGACCAGAGAGTCCAGGCCTCCGCAGGTAGGAGAAGAGGACTTTGTCCACAGGCACAGAACCATCGTTTCCACTTTTGCCCCTGAGTGGGGCCTGCTGTCAGTGCCACCTGGCAGGCAGGCCCTCACCCTGCTGCCTGTGAGTGGCACTCGGCGTGCCTGTGCTCTGTGAAATACCACAGCGAGCTGCTGACACACAGAGATCGACAAGATGAAAAGATGCCAAAATGAAAGATGGGTATACAAAGCTACTAGGTCTGAGGCTGGAGCAAAGTATGAGGCCCAAAATAGGTCTCTGGTCACTGCAGAGTAATAGTGAGCTGGTTTCAAGTATGGGTTGTACATGCAAACACACACAGCTAAAATGCTGGGAAGAAGATGTTGCATTACTACTGTTATCCATTTGTCATGTCCATATCACTGGGTCCTCCAGAGAATTTGCAGGCTTAAAGGATGTGATAACATCAATCGGAGGAGGCATCAGCACAATCCACAGTTTTGTCCTGGTCCAGATATGTGTCTGCCAGAATCAGTTCCTGAGAATGCATTTGATGTCACAAATGTGAGAGGGCTATTAACAGAGGAGATTACACTGATTTTTGCTAGAAGCATAGTTAACAGAACCTTTTACTCTTGTTCTGTGGAAGGAGGCTTGCTGATATCCCTTACAATGATCTGTGGTATCACAGTTGACCCAGCTAAAATATCTGTTCAAGGTCATTGTAGCACCTGAATGTCTCTAACTTTTGGAATATTGATAGAAGGGGTAAACTTTGCTGCAGAGAAGACATTGGATCTACAAATGCATTACCAGCGTCCTCCTCCTCCTGAGCTGGGGGAGAACTGTCTTTGTTTTAGAACTGGGAAAATGTCTTCTCTTGCTTCCCTGCTGTCATTTCAGTCTGCTGGCACTTTGAAATCCATGTATGCAAACCGCTTGCACACCCTCATCCTTTCTCATCAGCATGCAGTCCATTTGGCCCTGTTATTTTAACATCTATTCTTCACTGAGGTCCATCTGGGGTGTGGCTGATACCAATGCTTAGTCAGACAGGTTTTATAAACAATGAGATGAAATGAAACAAGCTCCGTGTTTAAAACATTTTTCTTTCCCTGTTGTGAAGTTCCTCCTTTGTCTTTTGACTGTTTGATAGTATTTTCTTTGAGAGGAGAAAAGAGAGATACACTTCAATGGAGACAGACATGCAGGCAAACAATAGCATTCTTATTAAAAATCTGAGGTGTCTTGATAGTGAAGTGTTTGGTACTCAAAAGTAATATCCTGAATTATATAAAATACTTATGCAGCAATCATCCACTATGCACAAGTCGATGTGGAACAGACGTTTAAGGACATTGTTTGTACCAATCTTGTCCAAGTGTACTAAGATAATCTTGCTCAGAAGTGCTAACAGGAGGCATTGCCGTCTTCTGCTCTCCTCTCTCTGTCTCTCATGAGAGCTTGGATCTTGGTGGGCATGCTTGGTGTTGGATTTGCCATAAAGGATGTGTTGTGGTCCCATACATGACCGTGGGCATGTTGTAGCATATCAAACTAACCACTCTGAAGTACTGCCTGAGAGTCCTGTTGCTGCCTCAGGTTTTTTATCATCTCCAGGACTCTGTGCTGCTGCTGTTGCAGCTAGTCAGGATGCCCAAAAATAGTTGCCCAAATATAACACAGTTTCTGTGCTTTCTGTATTTCTGCATGGAGAACAAAAAAGTGCATCAGCAGAAGCAGCAGTCTACTGAATTTTTCATGTTTTCCCTGATAAATTGTCCTCCACAGCCATGATACATTAGGGAGAACATTTTCATATGCCTCCTAATACAACATAAATATTTCAGCCCATGTGCAGAAAAAGGAGGGAGTTTTCACAAGAGATTATATTTTTTATGTATAATATGTAAATATTATAGATAAATATAATATTTTACATTATAGATAAAATATTATTTATATATAATACAATATATTTATATTATATACTATATAGTATATATAATATTTATATATTATATAAAATATATTTTTATAAATATAATATTTTTTATTCATAGTCAAAATATCTTTTGACTACAGATGCATACAGAAATTGTTCATGTTGGACAAAATTTCGTGCTGGTCATTTCTTAATATCTGACTGTACAAAGCAGCTGTCATCACTTAAGTGATTTTGAAATTCGTCAGACTTAAGAGGACAATGCAATCTGGCTTGCTTAGTACATCCTTCTAAGAGTGAGAGAAAACACTTAGGCAAGAAAAGGAACATTTTTGAGATAATTTCTACTAAATAAAACATTTATTGTTTTCTTTGGCAGGACAGCAAAGAAATGCTCATCAGCATAAGAATACAACCAGGAGCTAGAGGATGTAGACACTTCACTATGAAGAGGATTATTTGGGTCATCTAGCCTGTTGATGTCCATAAAATTGTGCTGTTTACAGCAGTTGAGTGCCTTATTCAATATCCTGCTAAAAGTTCTTAGGTCTCCCACAAAGAAGGTTTAAATGTTTATCACTTCAAGTGGCAGACCTGAGCTACTTAATGCAGTTTATATTAACCAGGTCTTTAGGTTTAAGAGGAAAATGATTTTATTTTCAGCATTTTGAATGCAGCTACTTACTGGGAGACCCTCAGGGTCCTACTAGTTCTCAAGGAGAAAAATTGCTAGATCAGAACAACTGCTTCTCCGGGAGCATATATTTTGATCAAAACGGAATCACAGAATATGCTGTGTTGGAAGGCACCCGCAAGGATCATGAGTCCGACTTCTGGCCCTGCACAGCACCAGCCCCAAGGATCCCACCATGGGCCTGAGAGCGTTGCTCAAATGCTTACTGAGCTCTGCCAGGCTCGGTTCTCTGACCACTTCCCTGGGGAGCCTGTTTAGGGCCCACCTGCCCTCTGGGTGAAGAACCTTCTCCTAATACCCCAACTAAACCTCCTCTGACACAACTTCAGGCCATTCCCTCCAGTCCTGTCACAGGTCACCACAGAGAAGAGATCACTGCCTGCCCCTCCTCTTCCTCTCACAAGGAAGTTGTAACTGCAATGAAGTCTCCCCTCAGTCTCCTCCAGGCTGAATAGACCAAGTGACCTCTGTCGCTCCTCATACGGCTTCACCTCAAGGCCCTTCGCCATCCTTGTCACCCTCCTTTGGAAGCTCTCTAATGGCTTAATATTTTTCTTATACTGTGGCACCCAAAACTGCACGCAAACGTGACTGTTCTTCATGTGGAGACCACCTAGTCCCTGCTTCTCTCCAGGATTCCACTTGCAGCAAGACAGGGTAAGAAGCTGGCTGTTGGTTGAATGGGTGGAAGTTTGTCAAAGCAGATGCTGCTCTCTGCCTTCCTGCAGCTGAGTGGTTCAGGACAGCTGTCTTCTAGTGAGACTGAAAGGAAGATGCTCCTGGTGAAAGCTTCCAGATAGAGTTTTGTAGCGTAAAGGAGTCAGCCTATGGAAAGATCAGACTGTTGAATAACAAGGGAAGTTATTCACATAATTATCAGTCCTAGGGAAATCTTAATAAGAAATCTCTACCTTCCTTCTTGTCTCTACCCATTGCTCCTTACAAAAACATGGGAGAGAATAGCAGTAAAATAGAGGTTCTTAGGGAATAATTCCACCTGATTTCAAGGGATCTCAGCAGTTCCCCTAAGCTGTGAGTGTTGAGGGAAGTTAAATAGCTCTTTTGGCATGGAAGACAAAAATCAGGGTAATGATGGATGCTAAATCAGTGTCTCTTATAACTGCAGAGGTTCGGGCACACTCTGCACTGTAGAGATGTGTAGCAGGGCCACAGGAAACTCATACTTTTAGTGCTGGTGTTAAGAGGCAGATTCCAACGAGCATATTTAGGAGTGTGGAGGAAGGTTGACTATGTACACCTTGAACTGTCTTGATATTCAGAGTAGTTAAGATAATTGCTTAATCAAAAGCCTTTGCGTTAAAAATGAGACCAGCCAGTATAATTTGTAGAACATTCAGGATGGTTGGATCCAGACAGTGGTGTTCAGGCTGACTACAGGGCAATTCCCTCCAGATTGCAGGATTAAGAAATATCATAGAGAGTAAGATGGATCATAGAATCCTAGAATCATAGAACAGTTAGAGTTGTAAGGAACCTTCAAGATCATCTAGTTCCAATCCCCCCCCGCCATGGGCAGAGACACCTTCCACCAATCCAGGTTACTCAGAGCCCCCATGCAACCCAGCCTTGAACACTTAAAAGAATAGGGAGTCTCTAACCTCTCTGGGCAATCTGTTCAGTGTCTCACCACCCTTAGAATAAAGAATTTCTTTCTAGCCTCTAATCTAAACCTAGTATCTCTTACTTTAAAGCCCTTCCCTCTTGTCCTATCACTATGTGTCCTCTCGAGCCCCTGCAAAAGCACCTCTCAAGCCTTCCTTTAACCCCTTTTCAGGGACTCTATGGGTTGGGAAGATTTTCATATTTTCTCTTAAATCCAGGTATGTCTGTTGCTGCAAGCCATCAGCAGGATGGGAGGAGAAGACATTTTGATTTCTCCCTTTCTTAGATGTGATGCTGAAAACATGCTGTGAAGGCTCCCTGCACCTTGCCTGCAGCTCCCCCACATCATTTCCCTCTAGGGTCACTTGTGCCCCTGTAGGAGCAAGTGACATTGCAAACAGTTGTATGTGCCTCATCCAGCCTTCTGGACTTTCCGTCCCAGCCCTTTTTCATTCTACAAGACAGGAAGGCTGGTCTGAGAGCTGCCAAAGACTGTTTTATGCACCATGTCATTTGTGTGGCAGAGAAATTGTGATGGAAGGTGCAGTGTACGAAATGGTCTGGCTGTTTTATGCTGTTATGTGGCTGTCAGGGGGAGAAGGTTGGGACTCCCTCTTCTTCATTTGAGCATCCCTGATTAAGAACGCTCCAAAACTTCTGCGAATACAAGTATGTACCTCTACACCCTTAAATCCTAATTGCAGGCGTGGTTGAGTCTGCAGGATTTTCTCAAATTTGGCATTGGTTCCAGATTATCCTTGGGTTTGGCAGCAGGCCAGGTAGATGTGTTTAGTGGATATGGATGCCTGCAAGGCTGGAGCAAAGCTATTACATGAAACCAGTAGAATTCTCATGCAGGGAAGCTGAGTGTGCCAGCCCCAGACAGGGTGCTGCATTCAAAATGAAGTGTGCACTGCCTTGTGTGCATGGGATCCTCCTAGCAGTGTTCCCACTGAGGAACACGGATCTTTGCTGCTGTCGAAAGAAGTAAGAACGTGGCTGAACTTTTTGTAGTTCTTTCTACAGGAACACATTTGTGCTTAAATTATGGGGAAGAAATTACCCGAGAGGCTTAATTTGTAGCTCAGGTATTGGGTGGTGTACATCACAGAACATGGTCCAAGGCTGCTGCTCTATCTGGCTTCTCAGCTCTGCATTGAGATGAACTGTGCTGAATTCAGAACAAAGGCGTCACTTCTACTCTTGTGCAAAGTATATACCATCCCTTCAAACACAAATGGCTGAAAAGTCTGTGGGGAAGCATGTGCCTTGGCATACCTTACTTCCCAGTCTTCTCTCCCACTGCACAATGGACTTCACACAGATTCCTTGCATCATTCCTTTAATCCTGCTCTTACTGTACCATCTGTTTCTGAGATGTAAAATTTCATGGATTCTTTAGAAGACTCTGGTTCCATATTCCAGGAGATACCTGCTATAAATTTAATTAGCATATGACATAGCTTTTCTTTAACCATCCACAGAATAAATATGATCTTGATCCTGAACAACTGTTGCCACCTTCATAATACAGTTTTAACTCTATTTTAAAAAATGGCTAGAAAACAGATTTTTTTTTCAAAGTCTGTTGTAATTTTATAATGTTGCGTACTTGGCAAGTGTGATTTTGTTGCTATAGTGATCTTAAATTATGACCAGAACGAATTTTTACTCAAGGCTTATTTAGAACTCATCTGGCTCAAAGCCATCTTATCTGCCTCTCTGAGCCCTGGAAGAAATATTTGGATCTCCACAAACGTTTTCCATGAGCCTTCAGTTTTACCGTAATCTCATTGGTGTAATTTTGAAATAATGTTCTTTAAATGGGTTCTTGAAATACATTTGAATTAATCAAAACTAAAACTTCTGAGAGGTACAGTACCAATTTCAAAAGTGTAGCAAGCAGGAAGTTTTCTCCTCTTGTTGCAGGAGAAGATGAGATGTTAGACACATGCTCAGATAGTTCTGAAGTCAGAGCAGTCGATCCTTTAGTTGGACAATGGGAAGTGGCAATAAGAAGAGTACAGATTTTTAAAGAGCTTTGGGGTATGTTTGGGGACTCTCAGTATCCATGTGTCAAGATCCTCTGTCTCATGGGACAAGAGAGTGAAAATATGTGGGGCCTGCTCTTATAAACTCCAGGCAGCTGTGTCCTTGGCTTATCATCCAACACTGAGATCCCTGTCTCCCTTCATGACAGTGATTACTGGGTTGTATCATGAGTATTGGATTCTCGACTTTCACTGTCAGAAAGTCCTGGGATGAAAACTCAAAAGCAGAGGCTGGCAGTTGTTGTGGTCTTGCCCAGGATTGTCTATACCTAGAATCTTACTGTGGGGCTTTGGAAATTAGGGAGGGCTAAGTAGAGTTGTACCTGTCCACATCTGGGCATGGGCCTGGACACTTCTCTAAGTTTTGCTGTTCAGGAACTGCCTTTTTTCATGGGAGTACAGACCACCAGAAAAAAGTTTTGGGCCACTGGGCTGTTCCACAGATGGGAGTCTCACTTTGCTGTGCTTTATATTTATGATTTTGTACACTGAGATCATCTTTTCTGTTCAACTGACTTTCTTAATTTCCTTCTTGAGCTGTAGGCTGTCTGCTTGTGAGGCCAAACCTTCTGGCAATAACTCTGTCCTGTGTAGCTGCACTGCAAAGTATATCAAGGTGTCATTAGTTCTGCTTAATTCTGTGCATACCATTGTGCTTGTTACTGTGTTGGAAAGGTCAATTTGACAATATAGGATTTATGAGGGATAACATGCAGAAACTGTTGACTCCCACAAGCTCTATACAAATGTGTTTAGTCCAGCAAAACTTGCAAGGAATA
This sequence comes from Oreocharis arfaki, assembly GCA_013398015.1. Taxonomy (NCBI): domain Eukaryota; kingdom Metazoa; phylum Chordata; class Aves; order Passeriformes; family Paramythiidae; genus Oreocharis; species Oreocharis arfaki. The sequence continues at coordinate 479,770 of VZRR01011967.1, forward strand.
CCAATACATCAGCTTACTTACAGAAGCTGCATACCTGATAATGTCATTGATTTCAACTTGGGTTTGATCTCCATTTGTGTATTCTGTTGCACATCTGTAGGACATGCAGTAGGAATGGCTTATGTACAGATACAGGACCACTTACAGCCCACAGTAAGTTTAAATGTGCATTTAACAGAATGCTTACCCCTGAAGTTGCTGGGGTGGAAGGGAACTAGTTAAATCTTGTACAAGGTATACTGTTAACTTTCTTAGGTGAATTTAGCTACATTCCCCTTTTCAACAGTTAATATTCATATATTCATGGAACTTATGATCCTTTAAAGGAATGAGTTCAGCAGAAACATCGTTTTGTACTAATGCTGTTCTTTAGTTAAGTTTTAATACTGAAACTGATTGACTGTGAATAAACTTGATCATTTTTGTGCAGATTGAAAAATCAATCAAACAAACATTAATGGTTTTGTGAAGAAATAAAATTGGAGATGTGGGGAGTTAGATTTGACTGGCTGCCAGATGCCCACCAAGACACTCTCTCACTCTTCCATCTCAAGAGGACAGAAGAGGAAAATAAAATTAAAAATCTTGTAGGTTGAGATAATGACAATCACTTAGCAATTATTCCTAAACCCACCTTAGGAGGGAAAGGAATAGTTAAAAAAAGATGTATAGAGTTCTCCTTCTTGTTTTGCTCTTTTTTTAACTGGCACCTTCAAGAATTTTAAGTCTTAGTGTCAGAATTGCTATTGCCTTACATGCTCATGCTCAAGTAAATGGTGAAATATGGCAATTGTAGCTGAAAATAGGAGCTGAGTTTTCCTGTTTTAAATGCAGCAAATTTGCCTTTTGGTTGATTTTTAAAGCTTTACCAATTACCCCCCAAAAAAGTAGATTTATGTAATTTAATGTATTACTTTATGCAATGTTTAAATTGGGGACCCGAAGAGTCCGAACAAGTATATGCCATGGAAAGAAGCAACAATGCCCATGCTTTGGACAATGAGGAAGTCAGGGCTCTGAGACATGCTGCAAAGTGCATGCAGTGTAGACATACCCTACATCTAGCAGACAACATTCAAGCTTAGAGGTCTCGTCCAGGCTGAAATATGGATTATAATATTACTGGCACAGCACAGACTGCTCCAGGCCTAAAAAATGGCAAAGGCTTCACAATCCAAGCTCAAGCAAGCAATGTATAAACCACAAGGCATGCAGAAATTAAGTGGCTTATCAAGGTCATCTTGGAAGTTGGTTTTAGAGCCAGGGATTGTAGCCAGTTCAACAGACTGAATTGCAGTGCCCCTGGCAAAATTCTTGAGCAGCTTGTTGGCTGAAGTCAAGGCAAGGACACTGCTCCCATGCAGCCTCCTTCATCAATACCACACGTAAGCTGCTGGCCTGGTAAGATGTCAAGGGGTGGAAATCTACCAGCTCTTGCCAGGCAACCCACTGGTCTGAGAGGCGTCACCTGAAGTTTTTTACCCTGAGGAGAAGAGCTACTGCTTTTGTTACCTGTTCTTGCTAGCTGCTGGTAGCCAGCAAGCACACCTGCCAGCTCATCCACCCTCTTGCTTTACTCTCAACTTCTTGGTGAAGGGAGGGTCTGTGGATAGCAATAGCTCAATAATGACTGTTGTTTGTGCCTTTCAAGCAAAGAATCTCATCAGCAGCTGTTAAGGCACTTCCAGTCTGGAAGCCTGTAGTTCTAGAACACCCATTTTACAAGTCAAGGAACAAGTGTGGGAGTTAAATAGGGGAATCAATGCCTTGACAAGAAAGTATTTTCTTCCCGATACAGTTTCTTCCCCAGGCAACTTCCATTTGAGTCTCTGCTTGGTGAAAGAAGCTGCCTTGTGCAAGGCAGGTCAAGCGCTGTGCTTTCTTTGAGAGCACTGAGCAGATATGCTGGTCCTACTCAACCATTTCAGAGGGTTTGGTCGCTACTTATTCTCATGTCAGTCTGAGGAAAAAGGGGCAGACAGAGAAGCAGAAGCATTGCGTTCAACAGAGAAACAGTTCTCATCTGAAACCTCAAGGTGGACAAATACTCAAAGGTTTTGGCATTTCACTTTAAAACACTGCCTTCACTTTCACAGACTGCTGAAAATGTGAAGGAAGAAAGGTGTACATTGGACAAGATACAGCAAGTGAGGAGCTATTATCTGAGGAGCTTTGCAGATCCTAGTGAGGTGTTGAGCAACTTTTTCCTATGAGTATGTTCGTATTAAGGCTCTTGGTAGCATCCTTGCTCTAGCATCAAGTGGCTTACTTTAGGTTTGCCACTTAATTACCATTATAAATTGGTTTTGGGTATTTACAATGTTTAATTAACTGTCAGATTGAAAAGGTATATAAGGTCTGTAACACTTGGGTAGGAAGGTGTAGGTCATTCTTCTGCAAGAGTATTCCACTTAATTATCTACTGTTAAAAAACTTTTACCAATAAAGCTAATTGCTAAATGAGGACAGAAGAATGTGGCATTTTTTCCTGAAGGTAAGGCAAACTGTCCTTATGTGCAGGCCTCATGCAGGGGCAATTTGTTTACTTTCAAAGTCTCTGCCTTCCATCAGATAAGGGACAGTGAATAACAGTACCATGGGCCTGTCCTGTGTCCATCCCTCTGTTTAGAGGGCAATGATTCGCCTGTCTCTGGACATTTAAGTGGGAGGTAACCAAAAGAACGAAACCACACCATCAGTGACACAAACTTCAGATTTTTAAATGGGATGCAAAAAGCAGGTTGTTAGCAACTTCTCTTCTGGGACTGCTGTTCTGTCGTAGACACACACACAGCCGTGTAGGTGCTGTCCCCTCCAGCCCAGGCTACGCTGACACCACAGGGGTAGTTGACACTTGTGGTGACTTCCACGTGCTTGGGCACTGCTGGGCAGCACTACAGGAACAGCTCCGTGTGTGACGCTGAAGGTCTCTGTGGGCCTCTGGTCCACTAGAGGCTCTTGTTTTCACTGGGTCTTGCTTTCTAATGTAGCGGGCATTGACCTCTAGAAACTTCTGGCAAGTTTTTATGGGTTTAACGACAATGCATCAACCTATCAGGTGCATATGGCAAAGAGCAGCACACCTGGAAAAAAGCCACTAAGGTGCTTCACCTTGGGGCGTTGCCTGTCTCTCCCCTTTTATGTTGCTTCCACCATGTCTCCTAGCTCTGGAAGGCCCTATTGCCATGTAGAATATTCCCCACAGGCACCCTTGAGTCAAAATGGTTCCCTTGTCACCCGCTGGACAGCTATAGAAGTGGGGTTTCTGGTGTTACGGTTGCTGGTGTCATCAGAGGAAACCCCAGGGCACTTGAACCTTGGGCTTCCTGCGTCCACAAAGGCCATTCCCAACTATATCACAACAAAAGTCCTAGCTACTGCCAGCCTCCAGCTCTCCTCTTTGTCCTTCATCTGCTGATAAGCAACATCAGAGGTGATCAATGTTCTCCCTTGACAGTAGCACCGTGTTCTTTCTGGATTGTCTGGGGTTCTGTCCACTGCCAGAGCAGATACAATCTACGTTTCTCACAAGCAGAACTTATGCTCTTTGAGAGAAATAACTGTGTGAGCCAGCATGCCAGCAGTCTTGAATTCAGGTTGTTCCTGGGACTCTAGGAAAAGGAACTTGGTGGGTGCTTATCTGATTTCCCTCCATGGGTATTAGCGGGTAAAGTGGTCCATCAGGAAGGTAGGAGCATTATAATTACAGTGAGTGATCTGTCATGACTCCCCCAAAGGATTGGATAGACACTGACTGCCAACTTCTCTTGCTACATCCTTCCAAGATTGAACTACCTCCTTGCAAGAAGAGGACGGACAGGTTTTCAGCTTGCCCAGGGGATTTCTTCCCAGTAGAAACCTGGACCAGAAAGATAATCGCCAAAGCACATGGCTGAACAAAGATATGAACCCATATTCTTGAGTATGAAGCTTCCAGACAAACCTCACACTAATTCACCTTTTCTTTAACAAGTCTAATTTAAATTAGAATTATGTATTTTATTAAAATCATACATGTATTAATTTAAAAATTAATGTGATCTCATCCAGAACATTCACAGTATGAAGAGCAGGGCTAATTGCTGTGGAACCAGCTCAAAGTCACTTTGGTAGAAGAGTTAGAGTTCACTGTCACAAACACCATGTTTATCCTTGTTCTGCTGTCCACATGGCTTCAGATGTATCCTCCTGTGGAAGTAAGAGAAGAAAAGGAACGCAAAAAAACCAGGAAAATGCTTTTTAGTGTGTGACAGTGCAGCAGAGAGACAACAAAATAGCAGTAGGATGCAGTTTTCCTGATACTTCTGTGCTATGATAGTGTTGGTGACCTGCAGTAACAATTGCTGAATCCCAGTGCTCAAATCACCACTGCCTGGTGCAAATCCCGACTTGCTTATTTGGGTGATTGAGCATTGCCTTGGGGGGAGACAGTATGACTTGTTGAACCATTATATATTTAGTACATTGTTGTGCCCTAATCAGGTCCCCACTTTTCTCAGACATTTATGCCCACAGATAGGTCCTCTTTGGTACAACATGGCTATGGTCGTTTACACTGCCAAAGGTTCTCACGAATTATTTTGACTTTCACTATTCCCTCTAAGACTCCATAGAGTGGGGAGATTGGTTTTTCCCCTTTTTTCAGTTTTTGTAATGTCCTGCATAGTTATTAGGTAGTGAGGCTCAATGGGAAAGACAAACTAGGGTGACTTTTTATAGCTGTTGAATTTTTAGGACAACCTGTATCACACCAGTCTCCGGCTCAGGAAACACAGGATCATTTTTAGCTTCAGCTCATAGCTTAAAAATGACTGAATGTCCCTCAATTCAATAGCAGTTGTCAAACCTAGTGGGAGATCAAAAAGAAATGGAAATCAGGATGACTGTTTTGCATTCTGACTTAGCGAACAACAGTGGGTATATCCTGATTCACATAATGTTTTTTTCTCTTAGTGATCAACACCTTGCATTATCCATACTATGTTTTTGATCCTTGGCTCTGATCTAGAGTGAACGAAATTGTTCTGCGTCTGTGAATCCTGGCATAGTCTGAGCCATCAGGGTCCAGACATAAAAGATGGATACTCCTCATATTGTATTGGCCCTCTCTGCAAGTGAATGGTGCCTCTTCTCTCCTCATTATCCCTTTGGAGCTCATTATGCTAATTTATTCGTATGGTCACAGCTCTGCAACAGTCCATCTGTTACACAGCCATGCTGATATTAAACAACCTGCTCTCCTGCATTGCCTGGGAGAAATTCAGGACACATGATTCCTTACCAGAAATTTTGTTCTGATTTGAGAAGTGTCCGTGTGCTTTGTATCTTTAAGAGAGGGGACTTTTTTAGCCAAAGAACTGGCAATGAAAATCTTCTGATATAGAGCCCACTACAGCGTGACCAATAAGACACACCTTCCTGAAAGCCAGCAGGTGCTTTCTAATGAAATTTGGTAGTGAAAGAAAAATATTGCAGCAGAAGACTGCTGGGAAAAGAAAGAAGGGTTTGGCCGTCTGTGTGGATAACGGGAAGCAGGACAGGGAGAAAGATCTTGGAGATGCTCTACTTGCAGGAGGATTTGAGATAAAACAAAAAAAAAATTGAATATGAAAATCTTGTGTAGATGAGTATGTAGGGACTAAGAGGGTGGTGAGAATGTGGCTTTTAACAGTTACTAATATATTTTGGCAGGGATTTCATATGGTCAAGATGATGTACTGCATTGACCTCTTTAATTAGTCACCTGTGGGCTGATATGATTTCATGCACAGGCCAGGTTGAGGAGCAGGGGACAACTTTGGTAGGATGGATGACACAATGGGACTGACCCCATTTGCTTCCAAATCATAGGCAAGGTTGCCAGAAAATAGCAGGTCACTGTTCAAAACCAAGAAAATGATGTATTGGGTAATTAAAAAAATTACTGGCAAAGTTACTCTTTTGAAAGCAGCATTCCTGTGCTGTTCTGTTAAGTACCCCAGGACTCTCAGGGCTAGAAATAACCTTTGTCAAATGGAAGTACATAGTCTCATATGGCTTCAGGAATCTAGAATCTGGGTCAGAGAAAGGAACAGTAAACATGGTAAAGTTGATGATGTGTCATATATCCAGACGGAAGAAAAATTCTTTCCAGGAGCACTAATACTAAAATTATTCCAATACTCCCTGTCAATTAAGGTGAGACCTCCACCTACACAGAATTCCAGGTTGCTGCTTTCTGTAAACACCTCTTCTCCAGATGTTAATGCAATCTGGAATGTCAAAATCAAGTAGGTATTACGGATATACTTTGTCAGATATATTCTTGTGAAGAACAACACTTGTATTGCCCTGAACCCCCATTGCCTGTAAAATTCAGCATGAAATGAGAACATGTTACAATATCCAGGGGCAGGAAATACCAAGACTTTTATGATAGCTCAGGTATTAGACCCTATACAGCAAAGAGAAAGGATGATGCTCATCACCACCCAGTGCTGGCCACAATACATTCCCATGAGCAGTGTGGAAAAGTTTTTATTCAGTTTTTATTAAGTGTTCTGTCTGTTGGACAGAACAGACTTGCTTTTTGGACTGTGTCTTCAATAATGCAGCCCATGATTTTCCTGCACTGAAGAATAAGTAGAACAAGAATCTGAGATGAGGGAAGACTCACTGCTTAAATGACTCTCAAAGTAAACCTTCTTGAGGTAAAGCTGCAGATTCCTCCCATCAAAATGTTTTGCTACTGACTGCAAGAGGACTGCTGTGGCTAGAGAGGTGCTCTGGTCCCAAGTACTGGGACCAGCAATCACCACCTCACAGTTCCTATCAGAACTAGTTCCCATTCCTGTAAAGACGTGCGAACCATGATCTGGGCTGTTGAATTCTAGTCACTCTTCTCCTTTATCTTGGTGATGTTTTTAAGGACAAACTAGTATCTGAAACTAAAAATGTATGGTTTGTTTTGTAATGACTGCAAGAGGACCAGCCAATAAATGTTTTTGTGAATATTTTCAGTGGAGATAATTTTTCTGCTCTTCTTTTTGCCATCTTATTCAGAAATATCTATTTCATAAATAAGCAGTAAAACTTACAGATCAACATTTAACAGGTAACAGGAAATGTTATAGGTTAGCAATAAATGTTGTGATCTCTCCAGTGAGGAAGGAAGGTGTGGGGTACCCCAGCTCATCCACTTTAACACACGAGATCTTGTCCTACCCTTTTCTTATTTGTCATATTAGAGTTTCTTGTTTGTTTGTTTTCTGGTTAAAATATATGTAGAAAATGCCAGTCTGATCCCAAAGGAAATAATTTAGTCTTACATTTTTCTGCTACCTCCTTTCAATGAAAAAAACATAAACCCAAAACCCAACCATGAAAGTTTGACAAGCCGAGAACACACAAATATTTTCTTAAAAAATACGTCATTTCCTTGTACACTTTTGGTCCCTGTGTCCATGCATGAGGCGCTGAATGCAATTTATCATTTATAGAATGCATAAATAGAAGTCATTAAAAGTGCTTGGACATTGCCAGGTGGTGCCCACCCTTCTCCTGCTGAGGTGGGCCCATTCCTTGTTGTGGCTCACTGCTGCTCTCAGGCTGCTGCAGACAGAAGCGTGCCACGCACAGCAAACAGCTTTCTTACCTGGCAGATTGGCCTGCTCTGGCTGGCTGCAGAGAACAGTATGGTCAAAACAGCTCTGCTCGCCAAAATTCTAACTGTGATCCAAGTAATCAATGAGAAACTTATTTAAGTCCTCTCATGATGCTCTATGTGTATTTGAAATCTCTTTTATGAAGGTCTTTTTGTGGCCCGTGTTGCAAATCTGACACTAAATACCTCTATCTCTGCACTAATATTGCAGCTGCTTTTAAAACGAGAACCAGCTCCAATACATACATCTGTCTGTTTCTGCCCTGTGAGAACAGGGAAACAGAGTCTGTGCCCAGGGCTTGGTGAACAGATTAAAGCATTCCTGTTTTTTCCTTCTTGCCTTAAGTATATCTACTTGAATATTCAGTGTCATTGTGATCTCTCAAGTGAAGTGGGAAGGTGTTTGTGGTCTCCCTCAACCATCCACTCGAACGTGCAGAACTTGTTTCCTGTGAGGTAAGAAGACCTCATCTCTGAATCCTGTTTTTTACCCTCTTCAATCCGGGATGTAGCTGAAAGGCTGGCTTTTCATATCAAGCCTTGACAATGTGATAAAAGTCAGTAGCTATGAGTTAAGAGAGCCATTTTTTATATTGATGTATGAACCGCATGCTAGAATACCATGGCAAACTCTGTCCTTTGGAAGCAACTAATTTTCCTTCACATCTGAACTGGCCTTTCCTTTTTGTCAGCTAATAATTAGGCAGAATTTTGCTTGCCTTGTTCTTACCGAATAAAGGCTAAGGAAAAGAAGTTCTTTCACTTTTGCAAGGTATATGCTAATCTTCTTTTGGTAGCTTAGGAAGTAATTGTGCTGATGTCTGGTTTCTTGGGTCACTTACTATAGGAGTAGAATCAGTTCATACTGCACTAAGATGAGATTTCCAAATTCTGAAGGCAGCTGCCTTGGATCATGCCTGGGAAGAGGAAGGCATTTGCAGAAAAGGCTGCTGGAGCAATATTTCCCTTGCTTGTTAAGGGGCTTTGGGGAGTACAGGAGGTGAAGTATTTTTTTTAACCAATGACACTCAAAGAGCAAAGCCAGCCCAACTCCCAGCTGCTGAAATTGGCATGCAAAGGCTGTGTGTGCCTGACCTTGCATTTTCTAGAGGACACACATGGTCTACCCAGCCACAGTGGGAGAGGCCAGGTATTTAGCACCTGAATAATGCACTGGGAATGGGACAACACAGTCTTTGGCTTCCCTCTATGCATTAAACTGGAAAGCAGCTTCATAGATCTGTTGCTCAGGGCCTTACCATCTCTTTCAGGTGCTAGGTAACAACTGGATTATGCGGGAGTAATTTACTCGTCAGTAATCAATTCATACATGTCCAAGGCTGCATTGTCTTCAGGAATGTGGTGTCCCACCCTCAAGGGGAAGGGAGAACTCAAGACTCACAGATGCTTGTGGTCAAAAGGAACAATAGAAGCCAGAAGGTCTGCAAAAACTCATGAAGTTTTATTGTAAATGACACATTTTGAATGGAAATTTTTAGACATTAGTCCCTGATGTCCTACATAAGCACATGGCAGTGGGTTTTGGGTAAAGGGGTAGGGTGAAAGGGAAGGGGAAGGAAGGAAGGAAGGAACGAGGGAAGGAAGGAAGGAAGGAAGGAAGGAAGGAAGGAAGGAAGGAAGGAAGGAAGGAAAAGAAAGAAACAAAGAGAAAGCAAGCAGTAGTTGGCACGTTCCTAATTCACAAAGCACTGCAGAAATGTTCAGTTAAGAGCTGTGTGGAACGGGAGTCATGGTTGGATTGGTAAGCAGATCATACAGCTTTTTTTTGGTCGGACCTCTCTTCCTGGTGCTTTCATGGCAACCTGCCACCTCCAGGCAGAGGCAGTCCCACATCAGGGTACCTAGTGTTGGAATGCCTGTGGGACCTCACTGGCAAGAGACCTGGCTGCCTGCAACTCCTGTCACCAATGTCCCCAAAAGACAGGTAGCTGTCATCAGGGCTCTTGTACATGGGACATCAGTGCCAATGGGAACTCACAAGTGCTCTTTTACAACCATGGAGAATTGTGTGTCTGGGTCTGGATGACCTTTCACTAGAGATGAAGTGGTAAATTATATTTGCATACACTGAAGTTTAGATGCCACTTTTTTTACCCAACTTTGTTATAACTGTGGTGTCCTTCTGGATCTCCTAACAATGGGATCAGCATTTGTCTACTAAATATTGATGTTCTTCTCTATCAAACATGTATATTTCCATAAAAACTTTGGGTAGTGTTTTCCTTCTTGGCTGTTGCATCACTCAGAGATGAATCTGAAGTGAACTGCCTGTCTCCAAAATGAACAGGCAGGAGAAAGATTTCATAGACAGATAGGCACAGAAATAACCTCTGGTTTTTTTTTATTATTGGAAAAATAGTAAGTCTACATCTGAGTAAGCTTAAGCTGAAAGGAACTTCCTGGGAATGCTTGATCGTTCTCTGTGTAGAATGTTTTTTCAGCAATCTTCTGCTTACAGAAAGAACAATTTTCTGCTGTTGACATCCCAAGAATAGCTATGGGTAAAACCCATTGGATTTTATGCTGTCTGCAAAGCAGGCAAAATGTTAGTTTTTTTCCTTTTGATTCATCTAACCAGTGAGAGAAAATGCACCCTCTGGATCTAGAGAAAATGAATTTATTATTGTCCCCCTGATGTTATAAGAGCTGAAGGGAGGAAGCTAAGTGGAAGAAAATTAATACTGCTCATAATTCCACCAGAAAAGTCAATTTTTAAAGTGAGAATACAGCAGGAACTAGCTAAGTTTCAGTTCTTTAAGACACAGATTTTTCTTGAGGCAGCAAAGGCATGACTATTACCAGTTTTCTTTAGTTGTGTAGTGGGTTGGTGCAGGAGCCAAACACTCACCAAACCCTTTGCTCAATCCCACCACCCAATTGCAAAAGAGGGGAGAGAGTAGGAAGAATGGAAGTGAAGCTCATGAGTGAGGTAAAAACAGGGATAGTGCTTACCAATTACCATTATGGAAAAAACCAACTTGGTCTAGGAAAATGAGCTTCATTGATTGCCAATCTAATAGATTTAATTTGTTCAATATATGCACATACCTGTAATATTTATATTGATAGATGAACTAGAAATAATTTATATAATCTTTTTATAAATATAAAAATAAATATCTTATGAAATTCTGTAGTATATATGATTATGTGACTATAACATTGCTATTAGAATACAATTATATATATATAAAATATATAAATATACAATTATGGAATTATTGATTTGGCCATTGGAAAGCAAGCATGAAAAAAAATCAAGTATTTACCAAGTTGGAGTAAACTCTAGTCTTCCTCCCTTCCCCTCTCTCACCTTCATTTCTTGACCCTGTGTGGGTCTGTTGGAGCTGAAAAGTGCCCATATCTGGGACAGGGTAGTGCAGGCCTCTCCCCACACTGACCATGTTGCAGCCCACTGCTGCCAGAACTTGGACACCTGCATCTAATACACTTGGCAGTGCTAAGAAAGTCAAAACAGACAGCATTTCCCCCCACAAAACTCTAGCAAAAGTTCTTCAAAGATTATGGAGGGTCTATGGAGAGATACATGGATCTGTTTGTTATAAAAATTGTTAAAAGGTCCAAGGACTTAAAAACTGGTAATTGCTAATAAATGTGTAAATAAAAGAGGAAAATATGGTTTAAATAGCAACTTCATTGCCTGACAAGTTTAATTAAACTCATAGCCTTAAGGCAGACAAGTCAAAATTCCCCTTTGTTCTTTAATATCTTTTCAAAAACAAACTTCCATGTACAATCAGAATTATTGGAAAGAAGTGTATGTAGAAACTAATTAGATTGAGCAGAGATGAACAGGAGTAATACTACACAACTTATAACTTAATTAGATCTTTGGCAAGATTGAGTTTCAAGGGAGAGAATTATAGAAGAAGATTGGAGATTTTCGAGAAACAAGCAGAGGTAATATTCAGTGCTCCAGGAAAATAATTGACTCAGGTTTTCCTTCTTGTAATTTTGGATAGGGAGGAATGTAGAACAGCTTTGAGGAGCTGTTGTTTTCCATCCCATATCAACCAAAACTTAAGCCTCTTCAGCTCACTCCTTGACTGGTGCTGGAAAGCTGAGGCTAAAAATTATGTGCTTGGGGAGTGGCATGGAGTTTGGGCACAAACTGGAGCAAAACATAAAACTGATATTCAAAGACAATGAGGAGGAGGATAAAGAAGTAAATGGGAAAGAGAGACAGGCAGCAGGACAAAAAGCAAGGGAGTGTGTTGTGGAGGACATCTTTTACTGAGGCAGCTGAGAATTACAATATGAAGTTGTGAAGATGAGCAATGTTACCCGACTCAGGGTGCTGCTGCTGCAAGCACATGGAACCAGGAATACCTTGGATTTTACTTCTTCCTGCAAATCTAGCAAAGCAGACTCCTCAATGCGGGTGTCTGGGCTTTGGTGGGAATTGCATTCTCTTTCTCTGCATGCTTAAGTGCTCTAGAGGTACCTCTCCAGGTACCTGTCCAGGAGAGACATGATTATTTGATGTTTCAGGGAGGGTCTGCTTTAACCCTTTGGCAAAGGAAGAGTCTTCTAGGCTCTCTGGTACTCCAAGTACACTTGCACTATCAGTTTTCAGTGATACTTCAGGACTGTCTGATTTTCAGGTGGTGTGAGTTGTTGGCCAAGCTCTGAGCCAGGGCTGAAACTCCAAAACTGGCTTGGATACCCTTCTGGAAATAAATAGGCCATTTAGTGTAGAGAGATTATTTTTCCAATGTACAATGACTTCTTATCATGTGGCTACATCACAGTGGTGCATGAGAATTGTATCATTCAGCTGTACAAGGACTCAGGAGTCCTTAGTGTTGAACCAAAACCACTTTCTGTGCCTTTCACTGATAAGTCATTTGAGTACCCAAATTTTGCATCTGCATCTGACAATCTGAGATGATAAATTTGGCAATTTTCTTTTCTGCTGGTGAGTTCTGCACAGTGTTGAAACAAACCCACCCCAAACCAATGTTTCCCAAGCTGGAGTTGCTTGAAATACTGCAGTGATAAAGTTATTACTCACCCTTAGGCACTTTTTAAAACTCTCAAACATATGTTTCCCCTTATTTATCAATACATTTGAACAAGTGAAATGTTTCTTTTTATTCTGATAGATTATTATCTGTTTCCTTTTATTTATTACAGGCAAACCCCTAATACATCAGATTAATTACCTTAGCCATTGCTCTTCCCAAACACTCCTTCAATAGGACACACATTTGTAAAGGAAAATGATTTATTCCAAGAAGCTTTCAGCATCTTAGAGGCAATCTTGTACAGGCACTTCCAATTGTTTTGCCTGTATCTTCCATAGAAAGACAGATCCTCTTTTCTGGAGGAGTTTTGGACTATGTTTCTAAATAAAAATACCTCTCTCTAAGGCCTGGCAGCCCAGTTCATGTACACACAGGTAGCGTCCTCTCATCCCAAAACAGTGAGGATTCAATCCTTGTTAATGGTGCATTTCTCACAGTCCTTCAGACTCTGTTATGTACATACCATCTGCCCTACCACTGACTGCCACTGAACATCCTGTACCCTAAGCAGGAAGACTGGCAGGCACTGTGCAGCTCCTGTCATGTAATTCTTCTGGCACCTTCCTGTGATGTTCTTGTTTCTGGCCTCTGGAACCTGTCTCTGAGCCTGGCTACTGATGCTAGTCCTGTTGGGCAGTCCCAGGCAAGGGTTTTGGCCTACCATGCTGCTGAATGCCCATGGAGGTGACAGGAGCATGCCAAGCCTGGCCTGAGCATGCACCCAGGAGGCAGAAGACTCTGCAGTCTGCTGTCTTCAGGACCTTGGAGCTGTGAGCTGTTGGTTTGCAGAGCAGACATCCAGCAGAATCACCTTGCCGGTTCTTGTGGAAAGTAAATATGTGCTAACAGCTCTACTGAAGACTCCTCCTCCCCTTCTCCACATCTTCGCTGCATCTAACCAAGTATTTTGGGCTTTGTCTAAACAACAGGAAGGACAATGACATGAAAACGTAGTCCTGGCATTGAATAAGGCACCACTGTAAGAAAGTTCTCTAGGATTAGAGTTAACACTGTTAACTGTTCTGCTTTGAGTCAGAACTGACGACACCATGTAGATGCTGTGGCTGTTCTATGTTGGGGTACCAATATTTGGGAGTACTTGCAGCTACAGGGAGAACTTCCTGTCAAGCAAGACACTGTGATGCTCCTTGGAGCTTGTTCACACATCTTTATTGGTGAACACAGTGAACATTTTCAGGACGACAGATTGACTCTGAGAAATGTGAGGAAATTCTACTGAATTGAAAGCGGAAATACGCAGTTAATTTCTAACAACTACAAGTACTTTTTTTTTTCACCTTTTCTTAGCATTATTAAGGTTAGCGCTAAGACATCAAATTCTATTTTCTTGTGTTTCATCTATTTACTCTTTTTCTGTGGTGATTAAGTGAAAGCCACCTGTGTCTAAGGAAGGATTATAATTCATACTTCTGTTGAAGAACTCACTGTCACAGGATTTTGAGAGAATTGTAAGACATCTCAGAACAAGACTGAAAACTCTTTGTTCCTGGGTGCCCAGGAATATGCTTATTCCTGGGTACTTCAACAAACATATTATGATAGTCCAGGTATTTCAGTGCAGGAAGATTTTTAAGGCTCCTCTTGGCAGAGGTTTAGGATGTGTAATAAAATAAAGAGTCACTTTGCCCTTCACTTACACATCTATTTTGGGCTGCAAGTGAGCACAGGATGCCCGAGTAGCAGTTTTAATTTGATTCAAGAAAGCTGGTTTTGTGTTCACAGCTGGATGGTGCCAGCCCATTAATCTTTTACTGCAATATATTCCTTTCCTGAGTTTGTTATATCATGGCTATATAGCCTGAGCTAATATTAGAAAGGATTGTCTGTGTTCTGCCAGATTTGGATGTTACAGAAGTCTTCTGATTGCAGATTTGGCATTTAAATTTTTATATCAGTTTGTCTCAGTACTATGGCTCTTTTGCAACCTGGATAGTGCATGGATTTTCATAGCTCATGGATATTTGCTACTGCAATAAAGCAGGGAACAGTCTTCATCTAGTCAGGAACAGTGGTATTATGATATTTCCATATTCAAAGTACAAGAAAGGGATCTGCTTCTCTTTCCTCCAAAACAATCAGCTGAAAAAAGGTAGCTTTCCTTCAGGTTTTGTTTGGGTGTAGTGCAAGAAAGAATGCAGTGGAAACAGTGAATTTGTCAGCATTTCCATCATTACTCAGACCTTCACATCAAGTGGAACTGACAGTAGGCAGAAAACTGGATAGGTAAGTGGAAGCTGCTTCTCAGAATTATGTTACCAATTTTAGTCTCATATTTCATTTTTTTAACTCAGAAAGGAACAGATGAAATTTGAGGGTCTAAGACTAAAAAAACCCCCAAAAGATTTTGGTTTCAGATAAAGATAAAAAATATAATTGTGACATTGGTAAAATTGATAATGAGGGGTCAAAAATTTTCTCTTTTTTTTCTTTTTTTTCTTTTTTTTAGTATATAATCTCTCTCTGTAATGTTCCTAACATTTGTCCTGTCAGGTGGAAAGACCAAGTGTCATAGTAGAATTTTCTGGTTTTGGTTGTTTCATGCGGTAAGATAACCCTGCTGTGGACCCACAGGAAATTCCTAGCTATTTCATGTTCTTCCTCACATTGTGCTATCGTCAGTGCTTTAGAGAACACATATTCACTGTCATTCTTCTTCCTGAGTATGGTTTGTCTTTGCTATGAGTGCTTGAAATGAACTAATTCTGAGGCCTTTTTGAGAGGGGAAAAATAATATATTTCTTTTGATTTCTGTAGAAAAACAGATCAAAAATATTAAAACCTGAGAATTAGAGGGACTTCCCTGTCTTTGTGTTTCATTTCGTTACTATGAATTGTTCTTACTGTTCAATTGCCCATTATCAAGTAATGCTTTTTATGACACTCTTTCTCTCTTCCCCAAAATATAGACCCCAGTGCAAAAAAGTGAGTTAAGCTTCAGTTTTGACCTCTGAGAAATGTTGCAGAAGATTCTGCAGTAAAAAAAGGTCCCAGCTGGAAATGTAAGATTCTTAGTTTCAAAGTGCTCGGAACAAACATGTTGAACTCATACAAAAGTGCTTTTTTGGAGATTTTCATTCAAGATTATTTATTCTTCTGCCTGAAATCACATGTCTGCATGTCGCGTTTTTGTTTCTACTGCTTTGGTCATTCAAAACCATTTGCTTGGAGATTTTACTGCCAAACTTCAGCCCACTTCTTCTTTTCTGTGTCCCTTTGCTTGTCCTTCACAAGATGTAACCACAGCTCTGCTGCTGAGAGGACGCTCTGCTGACTGTCACTGCTTTCCTACCCTTGTGCTGTACAGAAGAGGTGATTTGCTAGAAGCATATGACTGAACTGGGTTAGGGAAAGTGTGCATTCTGCATAGGAAAACCCAGATTTGAGGTGCTAAGCCTTTCTAACATGCTTTGTCCATAACCTTTCAGATAGTGATAGCTCCAGCACCTACAAACATTTTCATGAATCAGTGGTATTTCAAACACAAATCATTTGGGTGTGATGGTAGGGAAAAAAAAAAGGCAAGCAGGAGAGCTGTCTTGGGGATCACAATGAGCCAGAAATGCATAGAGGTGGGAGGAGAAAGTATAGTCAGCTATGCAAGAGAAAACTTGCAGTGGAAAGCAGGCCACCAGGACCCCAAATGAAATGGGATTTTAGGCAGCCTGCTGTTAACATAACCCATTCACTTTTCAGCTGCATCTGCAAAGAGCTCTGTTTATGGGCTAGGTCCAGTTTTACAGGAGTGCACAAGGTCTGCAAAACTTGAAGGGCTAGCTCACAACAGTTGATGAAAACAACTGGCCAGTGGTAATTCCAGTGCAGAATGGCCAGAGAACAGTAAGAAAGTCTGTACTAAATTACAAGGCAAGTATCTTGTTGCAATGCATGTGGCCATGGCCACAACAAATGAGTCCACAGAACACTGATGCACTGGAGTCAAACACACAGAAGTTTAACTATCCCCTTCTGGTTACGGTGAGTTCCCAAGTCCCCCTTGTTCCCTTGTTTGCATGTTCTCTGTTCATTGCTTTTTATTGTTTACACCCAGTTTTATGTGTTAGGTCATGTTTGTTTATTTTCCCTAGTTGAATATGTATTAGTTCTAGAACCTCGCTCTTTACTGGATGCCCCATTGGTTATTGTATGTTATTGCCTCCTCCAAGCTAACTCTATCGGTTAATGCCCTGTTGGCTCCTCCCCCCTGGTCCCTTACCATTGGGTGTTCCCCTTTTCTCCTGCATTTTTACCCCGGTATAAAATGCTGGAGCCTTGCGTTGTTTTTGTCTCCTCTCCCTGGACCAGGAACTGTGATAAAAGCAGTTAGAACCCACACAGGAGACCCCTCTCTCACCTTTATCTCTGCCATCACCACCTCTAGCACCTCTACTTGGGGCTCGCTCCTCGAGTAGGAGCCAGTTGTCTGCGAGCTGCAGCTTTTCCCAAAGACCTCTGCAGCAAGATGCTGTGTGGCCTCGGGCAGCACCGACAGCGTCAGTCTCTTGGTTGGGCATCAGAAGGCAAAAGAAACAGTGGAAATCCAGTCATCCACAGAAAGCTCTGAAAGATCTGGTGTATGGTGAAGCTGTGTTTCCTCTTGCCAAGCTGGATGACTGATCAGATGTGTCACCGCTAACATCCTTCAGAGCTCTTCCTGTTTTCTCTCCTCCAAGATGTAAGATGGGATCCCAAGCTGCTTGCTCAGGGAAGGATCTGCATTACTACTTCTCACAAGCACAAAAAGCACATGAACTTGGCTAAAGAGAAGTATGTCTTTGGGAACTCTTTGTAATTTCCATCATGCCTGTGTCTGTGCTGCTGCCAGGACTATTGCTGACTTAAAGAAGAGGTGGTATTTTCCTCTAGCCTGTTACTAGCCTTTCTAAAGCAGTTGCTGTTTTTTTCGTGAGGAAACCTCTAGATTTTACACAGGATTTCGTATCCTTTCCACTTCTGATTCAGATCCCTGCATGAACCACATGATAAGAATATGTTTTCTTTGGCTTTAAGAAGGCAGACATCCTTAGTTCTATACCAGAGGACCCAGACTGCTGTTCACTCTGAGCAGTTCAGCTGTAGACTTTCCATGCCTTTTGGCTGCATCTGCCTGTGCCCTCTGTTTTGTCCTCAGAAGACAGAGCACATGTATTAGGCAAGTTTGTTCTAATGTAGGTGCAGCTGTTATAAAGGCAAACAGAACACACTAGCATTACTCACATGGTGCTTTTGCCCTTTTTGCCTTGTCCAGCTAGTGGCTTAGCTGATCTGAGGGACAGCATCAGAGCAGCCTGCTTAGATGCCCAACTGTGTTATGACGTTTGTGAGGAAGTGTGAAAGAAAATTGGCTTAATTAAAATTGAGAAATATTTTCATTTGTGATTCTAATAGATCAAGACTTCTTACTGGAATGAAAATAATTTCAAGGATATTTCCCATGAGACTCTGGACAGTGGCTTTAGGCAATGGGAGAGACACATTTCATCCTCCTTTGAACTTTGCTCATTTCACTGAAGTTTCCCATTCTATCTTTCTGAGAGTAGTTTGGGAGAGCTTATCATTCACAGTCAAAGACTCAACATGTCCCTGAGTGATGCCTGGTCTGAAGGATCTTTGGCATTTTCCTATAGTTGCCTTTAAGGATTTTATTTTACCTGGATTGCTTGTGGTTGATCTGGAATGACTGCATGGACTTGTTCTAGCTAGATCAGTATCCCAGTCTGTCTTGTGCCAGGGCAAAGTCTGTACTATATTTTTCAAAAATACTATTTCCTGCTTACTTCTGTTCTTGTAATACTGGGTCAGATTCCACCTGATTGCTGTGATGTCAATGACATCGTTCAGTCCCAGGAAAGTCTTATTGCTTTGAGATTAAGAATAATGGCCATTGGATTAAGAACAGTGAATGTTTTTAGTTTCATTATGATGGTAAGTGCTGCTTCTGTAGTTTCTGTTCTCCTTCACTTTCTAATTTTTTGAGCAGTTTCCCAGATTTCTGTTGAAGCCTTCAAAGAGTATTTTCCACAAAGAATGGCTTCAAGCCTAATTTCCCCTTCCCAATAAAAAATTCCTTTCTTCTGGCATGGACTGATTAAATATTGCCCAATGACAAGTGTCACTGATGTTTTGGAAAAAAAAGTGAAATCAGAAAGAAGAAAATTGTGCCTGTTTTTGACTTTTTGGATAGCTCTGAGAAGCATTTCTTTTTCTATATTTTTTTAGGCAGAACCAAGCTGAAATAAACAGAGCAGCAGAGGTTGACTATCAGATGTACCAAGTCTAAAATAAAGACCTTGATTTCAAAGATCTTACCATCGTCTTTGTCTCAGAGCTGGTTCTTTTAGTGTTGAGCTTACCCCTGCACTCAGTGATTTACAGGACTGCTTGTACAACTACTTCAGTAGCCTCATCAGGCTTGGCTGGCAGCTCCTTACTTTCCGAACTGGCTAACTCATACTTAGGGAGAAACAGTCAGCACTTGTAAACACTCTTTTTATAGGAATTTCCGTGATTCAGCCTCTAGCTCTCCACCTTCACAAGAACACTGCAAAGTCATATAGGAAATAAAAAGCGTGTAAAGCAGAAGAAGGTGTGACACTTTGAAACTACTCCTTTCCTGAGGTCACCATGGCTTCCTTTCAGACAGCTCTCTAAAGAATGCTCACAAAATGTCTGCAAGTTAAGTCAGGTGACTTAGAGAGAGATTGTTTTGTTTCTTCGTCTTAAAACCTGTGTCCTCTGAGGTTCTTTCAAGATTAACCAGCAAACAGCTACAGCTGGGGAAGAAGAGTGACTATGAGGATGCTGTGAGCTCACTAATTAAGAAACTTTAACAACAAAAAGAGGGAAAAGTTGTATTGTATGGAATGCCGAGTGCCATCCCATATCTGTCACCACAAAGTTAAATGTTTGCAAGGAGTTGAAAAAAGGAAGGGTTAGTTATTGTGGACTGGCAGAAAGCTGACAGATAAAGCTTTGTTATTCTTAATACTCCTGCTTCCTGGAGGAGGGATCGAAGCCTGTCTGATGATGATACAGGAATAAACTTAGGACAAGGCATTTTAAAAGGTAAAATGTCTTCTTTATAATCTGTATGTCTTTTGTGTGCTTCTTTTGTGCTTGTTCCCATTTGGTGCAAATGTCTGTCATAACCCTCATACTGACACGAGCACTTTAAACCTTCAAGGCTTATGGAGAATAAAATTGCCTCTTTGAGATGAGACATGCTAAGTGCACCACTTCCTACAGAGTGGCAAAAATAATGAGCAGATACTGAATTACTCAGGATTGCTATGCACTCTGCCAGCAGTTGCATATTCCCAGGAGGTAAAATTGCCTGCACATCATATGGAGGATTGGTAACATGGACTTCCAGGTGTAGGGGCAGAGATCCATTAGTAAATACTATCTGGCAAACAACAGAAAAATAGGAAGATGTGTCATCATTTCCATTGCGAGTCAGTGGAGGGGACTGAGAGTAGGACAGTCTTTTAGACAGACATCTTTTAGAGAGATGGCTGAAAGAAAAGAAAAGCTCTTGATCAGCCTGTGAATGAGGATGTGAAGGGGAGCTCACATTGTCTCTACATCAACCTGGACAGATATCTCAATGGAACACTGCTCAATTCTCTTAGTTTTAATCAAAGAATATCCAAGTGGTTTATTGATTTATTAAATGCAATTAATGAGGGAGTGATACATTCAGAATTCAGACTGGAGCTTCTGTAAAGGCTTTTATAAATACACAGTGACAAAAGGAAGGCCAATAAAAATGTGGGCCCCATGCTGAATGAAGTGGGAGTCCTGCTGAGGTTGGACATAGCAAAACTTGAGTGCTTAAAGCTGTCTTTTCTTCAGACTTTACTGGCAAGACTGGCCTTCAGGAATCCCAGGGCCTGGAGACCAGGCGATGTCGGGAGGAAAGAACACATGTGGAAAGGTGATCAGGTCAGGGAATACTTATGCAAACTGGAAACAGAGAAATCCATGAGTCCTAATGTGATACACCTGCAGGTACTGAGGAAGCTGGCTCAGCGCTGTTGAGGCTACAACAGTGCTGGAATTGGGTTCCGCTTGTGGAATCACCATGGCATGGACGTATTGGGGGGGTCCAGTAAAGCTCCTCACTATGACATTAAGGGCCTGGGGCGTTTCTCATGTGAGGAAGGATGAAAAAGCTGGGACTGTTCAGCTTGAACAAGAGATGGTTCAGGAGAGAATCTTACCAATGCATGTAGAGACCTGAAGGGAGGCTGAAAAGTGAAGCCAAGCTCTTTTCAGTTGCCCAGTGAAAGGTAGTGGGTACTAAAGGAAACACAGGAGGTTCCTCCTGAATACCAGGAAATAATTTTTTGCTGTAAGCGTGATAAAACATTGGCACTGGTCACACAGAGAGACTGTGCATTCTGCCTCCTTGGAAGTTGTCAAAAGCCACTTCCTGTGGTCCTGGGCAATTGACTCTACCTGGCCCTGCTTGAGGAGAGGGAGTTGGACCAGAGGTCCCTTCCAACCTCAGCCATCCTGTTACTGTTACCAGCATTACAACAGATAAACTACTAAATGTGAATAAACACTTTCCAGCCTCCAAAATAAGAACCTCCAAAAGCCCTCACCTCCTCCACATTCACACAGTTACATGCAGTTCCCTCCTGCACTTTGAACATGTGATTTTCATGCATTTCTCTCTCCTGGTGATGTGATTCTCCTACCGCAGTTCTCCTCAGTGCTGTAGGACATACAGACACTTAACCTGCAGGAGTGCTTAGACTGCTCCATAAAGTGCATATGTCCTGCTCCAGTGGGAAAGGTGCTGTGTGGTCCCTGTGCACACCCAGGGCTGGGGTTGCATGCCATTGATCCCCAGCCATCTGGAGTGCCGCTGCTGGCAGTGGGGAGAGAGATCTTCCAGGCTGTGGAGATGCCTTCATCTGTGATGGAGGGTGTGACAACAGCTGTGCTGCTTCTTGCAATGCCAAACTTGGCCTGACTGCTGCTCTGACCTCACTCCCCATCACCACAATTTCGTGCTTCTTTTCTGCTTTTCTATTTGACTCTCCCTGTCTTCAAAAGCTGCTTGGTAGTCTCCTGGTTATGGTTTGATCTGTCTGATGGTCATCCTCCTCTTCAACGCTATCAGCTGGGTCACAAGCCATTTCAGGCAATTTTGAGTGTGTCATGTGCACACACAATTTGCACTCATATTTGCATGTTACCAATTGTGCCAGGGTGGTGTGTGGTGGGGTATGATCCATTCTCACAGGAAAAATAGAGAGAAGATTGGGACAGACTTCTTCTGGATGGTGAGAAAATAAAAGATGATGGTTATAAATATACAGGAAATCCACATCTGACATGTGGAAAAACTTCCTTCCCTTGACAGCTGTGCAGCCCACGAGAGAGCTGAGGAGATCCTTGGAGATATCCACCCTTTTACTGGAGAAGTCCCTTAGCAAGCTGATCTAGTTGACCCTGCTTTAAGCAAAGGGAGAGTACTGGAAAGTGCTAAAAATCTCTTCAAGGCTACGCTTTTGTGTAAATGGCAAACCTGTGGAAAATGTCAACTTTGTAAAATATTATTCTACAGCAAGTGATAGTGATGGGTCAAAATATTTTGATTCTTCTTAAAAAGAAGATTCTCAGCATTTCATTTTAGAATTGATGAAATATTTGGATTTGATTTGAACAGAGAACTCATACTGTCAGACTCCTCTCTGTGCAATGCTGCCAAAACACCACATTCTGCAATTCTGCAAATAAAGGTTCCCAAGATAAAGAATGCCCTTTTCTCAGAGTAAGGTATCCACAATCCAGGTGGGGAGCTCAAATAAGACTGTGTAAGAGAGCAGAGCAGAATCACAAGAAAACTGAAGGTCTGAAGAATTGCCATACTCATACAAAAACTAAGAGAGCAAGCAGAACTGGCTAAGACAGAAAAAATTTGGCTTGCTGAAGCAAGCCAGAACATTTTCATGTTGCTTGTAACTCTGCGTAAGAGACAACTTTTTTTTTTTTTGGAAAGACAGTTGATAGGAAAACAGCATTTTCTGCATAATTGCACTGCTTTTTTTCACTTTCCTTGATGGAAAAAGACCTGAGTATATCCTGCAGTATATACATCACCCTCTCACAGTGTTTATTAATGTGTCATAATTTTAAGAGCTCAAATGCATTCTAACTGTCGAACAAGAAATTTTAAATTATCTCCATCAGACTGCATAATTCATAAAATATGCTGGGCTTCCAGATCATTATTAATGCCTCCAGAAGAGCTGTGACCTGGTGTCGGGATAGATTTGTCAATACAGAAAATTTTCCTGTGTTTTTGAAGCTGAAATTGAAAAACAGAAAACCTACTAAGCTTTTAAAAAGCATTAATTAGCACTGAATTTCTCACAGTCCTGCAAGGCCTTGGAAATTGCTTCTTGACATAGATGTGAGCCAGTGCAGAGAGCAAAGTCGCTGTCAGAGCTGGCATATATGTTGAATGTAATCTGCAAGGAATTTAATCTTCCTAAATCCCTTGTAAAATGTTTTTTGGGAGTTGAAAGTAAAAATTTGACATGTCCTTGTCTAAAATTAAAAACTAAAGCATCACTTTCCCTTTTTGAAATCTCCAGAAATATTTCACAAAAATCGGTTCCTGCTGACAAATGATTATGGTGTGGGGTTTTTCATGTTGTTGGTTTGGTTTTTTTTCCCCCTGTTAGTTTGTTTTTGTGGGTTTTGGGGGGTTGTTTGTTTGTTTTTTTTGTTTGTTTTTTGGGTTTTTTTTTGTTTTTGTATTTGTTTTTGTGGTTTTGGTTTTGTTTTGGGGTTTTTTGTTGTTTTTTGTTTTGTTTTTGAAAAAAACCACTTATTTATTCATCATCTTTGTATTGAAGATTTTGCTTGCAGTAAAACTGGCCTTATGATTCTTCATTCTGTCTTCTAAACCATGAATTCAATCTCTGGTGCAATGAATACTAACCATACCATAACGAGCTGGTGTTTGTTTCATGGAAATTCAACACACTTGCTATGCATGGTTCTCTGTGATGCTTTGAATCTGCTAGATACCTTCTCAGTAATGGAACTGAACCAGAATTTTCTATTTATGGGGAAAGCCACTGTTGCAGAAAACCTCTGACTCACACCAAAACAAACCAGAATTTTTAGCTCAACATGTTGATGTTTTGCTTTCTTTCTTTTAGGATGCAATCTAGGAGAATTCTGAGTTACCCAGAAAGGATTTCCATATAATTTAATGGATCAGTCTCCAGCACTGCAGTAAGAACAACAGTATTTTTCTGAATGTCTGCTGAACTGTCTTCATCTACATTATGGGAGAAATGTATTGGTTCTCTAAGGATAATGCAGCACTTAGTCTCGCGTCCTAACTTCCTTGAGAAGAGAAATTCCTGTACACTTGGAGTTCGGGACAATTGCAAAGGAAGACTCAAGACAATCCTCTCAAACAGTAAGACCCTGTCAGTTGAAGTCTTCTACGAAGAGAAAGCAATCTGTGTGTGGTGTGTTGTCCTTGTGTAACTTCATGTGTGTCTATCATTCTCCTTCTCCTTCCCTCTTCTTCCTTGTACTTTCACCTCTATCTTTCCTGTCAGATAAGCCTGTATTCTGAACCTGTAATTATGCATGTGTGTTTGTGTGTGTATGTGTTCACATTTTGCCTTTGAACAGAAGCACAAGACCCAACCCGGTCCTGAAGACCAATTTCTATTGCCAGGGTGTGCTCTAATTTCCTGTTTTCTTATGTCCTGACTGCATGTTTTCTTGTTCTGAAGGTTTGTACATTATCTAGCACGAACACTACATGTCCTAAGTGTTAGGCAGTCCTGACCAAAGTACTGTCTTTCGTAGCAACATGCTTGTAGGTTATTCTAGGCCACACTGTCTTTTGTATTTGAGGCTAGTCTTTTTTTCAGACAGTGTTTTATGCTGGACGTACCCAAGACAGTGATGAAGTGTGAGCTGAAGGCTGCATGCTGGCTGCCTTGTGGGAGAAGAGGGCTTCGTTCTACCCTGCTCATTATCGAGAGCCCTAGGATGTCCTTTGTGTACTGCAGACAGCAGTACTAGTCTGGCTTTTCCACACTGAATATACCTCACACTTTCTGGGCATTCTGAGGTTAAAGACCTTTGGAGAAAGTTTATTTTTAGTAATCTGTCATCTCTCAGGACATCTGCAAGAAGAAGAGTAAAGGTGGGGCAGAGTAAAGGCCTAGAGAGCCCAGTGAACTTGACCTTGCCTCTTAGGTAGTACCACCAGAACTGAAAGGCAGTACATTCTGCTTTGACTATGATGTGACAATCTTGCAAAGGAACAAAGATGGCGAGCTTTGTACAGTTGGGTAACAGTTCCATTTCTGCATGGGGAAACACATGGTTCATACCCAGCCTTGGTGTGGTGGGCATGAGCTTAGATCCTATACAGAACATCCAGTAAGCCTTATGCACCCAGATCCTGTGCCTTTCTGGAATTAGCTCCTTTTCTGAGGTGCTAAAGGAATGCAGGATATAGAGAGGTCCTGTAGCTGAAGGTGATTTTTTCCTGAAATGCATAGTCAGGTTAACAAGTCTGGAAATGCAGATATTTAGAAAAAGAAGTGCATCTACTTTTGGCCTTTTGCGTCAAGAAACCCTAAGGCTGTTCAGATGCTCTTTTATCTTCTCTCTTGCGTGACTAGATAATGGTTCTTACAAGGTCACTTGGAAGTGGGAAGCAGCTGTGCTTCTCTTGCCTAAGCACTGAGACATCCTGAAAGAGACATGTAGGTGGTATTAGTGGAATGAGGAAAGACTCCACGGGAAAATGGCCACAAGGAAAAGCATGAATCCAGACAGGAATTTCTGAACAATTCCATAGATTCTGATTCTGGTAGTTAAAAGGTTTCCAAAATTACATATTCATATATGGCAACTACTGAGGAAAACAAAGGTACCAAATAAATGGTCTACCGCTGTACAGGGTGTTTTTTTGATACCTCATCTACTGGCTGTGACTTATAAATGTCTTCTGCTCTGCCTAATTTCTGTTTCTGCAGAGAAAGATGGATATCCCTGCCTGAAGAGAAGCCTGTTGTCATTCTCAGGCTGCTGTATCTCTTTATAGCTCCAAATGAATGCAATTTTTCTTAGCAATTTAAAGGCAAATAATGAATATAAATAAAAAAACCCATTCAAAAGATGTAAGTTTTGTAATATAATAAATACTGAAGGTAACTACATTTGATAATATTTGGTCAAGTGATTTACCTCTATTATGCATTTTCAGGAACAGAACACTGGCTAAACATGGCCTGTGAAAGGCTGCATTGAAAAATGTGGCCATATTGGTGCAGGAAGGCAGACTCAGCCTGATGGCCATGTACATACTGCAGCAAAAATGTCCTTGTGGTTTTCCTTTATATACCAAAATTGTTTCAGTGGCTGGTTTACTGGGAGTTGAGGAAACTGGATGAAGTTGGGAGAAAGAGAAGCTGAATGTATTTTTTCCTGTGTAATATGAGGGGGAACTTATTTTGAGATCTTGAAATCCAGTGATAGCCTCCAGGCTATTAAACCCATTTGCTCAGTAGTTGTATTAATTTTGTTTAAAAAATCAGTTTCAGGATGCAAAACATGTTCTGATTTTTTTCTCCTCTATGTATATTAGACTTACAGCAGATAATATAAGTAAAATCAGATTTTTAAAGATGTACTACAGACTTCTCCTTAATTTCAGTTTCTGTTGAAGCATAACTTGACCTAATAGCATGAGTGAGAATCTGTTTCGTGTTAAGAAAATGATGTATCGTTGTTTGCTAAATAAAATGAAGGTTTTCTCTCCGTGTGTTATGTAATTGCCATAGCTTTCTGATTACCAACAACTCAATAAAATTGAAAAAAAGACCCCAAACCTGTATTTCAAAAGCTACCAAGTGTTTTAAAAACCAGCATGGCCAGCAGGGTGAGGGAGGAGATTCTGCCCCTCTGCTCTGATCTGGTGAGACCCCACCTGGAACACTGCATCCAGCCCTGGAGCCCCAGCACAGGAAGGACATGGACCTGTTGGAGTGAGTCCAGAGGAAGGACCCCAAGAGGATCAGAGGGATGGAGTGCCTCTCCTATGAAAAAAGGCTGAGAAAATTGACACTGTTCAGCCTGGAAAAGAGAAAGCTTTGGGATGACCTAACTGTGGCCTTCCAGTCCCTGAAGAGAACTTAAAAAAAAGATGGACAGAGATTACTTAGAAAGGTCATGTAGTAACAGGGCAAGGGGGAATAGGTTTAAATTGAAAAGTAGTTTTTGATTAGATATTAAGAAGAAATTCTTTACTGTGAGGGTGGTGAGATGCTGGGACAGCTGAAGCTGTAGATGCCCCATCGCTGGAAGTGGTCAAGGCCAGGTCAGGTGGGACTCTGAGCAATTTGGTCTAGACATGGCAGAGGTATTGGAACTAAATAATATCAAGGTCCCCTTCCAACCCAAAGCGTTCTATGATTCTATGATTCTCTGATAAATATAGAACAAGGCTGATACGTGCTTACATCATTATGTCCTACTTCCTCATCCAGAAGATTCTGCTCCATTCTGCTCCATTCTGACCCAGACCAAGTGGAACAACTAAATTGTCTTGGGTCAAAGTCTTCTATTGTTCCCCAGTGAAGATATCCAAGAAAGCTTGCCCGAAATCATGGGAATACCATTTGAAATATTGTGAATTCCTAGAAATGATGAAGAAGGGATTGAGTTTCAAGAACAGAAACCTAGACCTAAGAAAATCATTCATCAATAGAGATAGTAGGGTACTGGGATAGCGGGGTGAAAGGATGATGAAAATCCAGCTGGAGAGCATATTAGCTACGTATCTTTCAGAGGAATGTCTTACATAAAGCCGACTCTCATGATTTCAGAGTGGGAGACAAGCAGTCACAATGCTCCTATCATCCTGTATCTCTTTTCAATATTTGTGTAGCACAATAATGTGAGAAGGGCATAAATCTTTTAATTTCATGAGTATTGAATCTTGATTACAGCTTCATAGTTAAGTGGCCTTCAATGGGCAGGTTAAATTACTCCGTTGAAAAATATTTAGAAGATCTATCCCTCAGAATAGTCATGTCCTGCACATGTGGTCTAAATTCTTATCCCGGTTTGAGACAAATTAAAGGAAACGCTCTGGAAGGAATGTCTCCTCCAAAGAAGGCAGGTTTCTTCTGCCCCTCCCTCACAGGTTTGGGAAGAAATTCCTCAGAGGAAAGTGAAAAAAAAAGTTATTTATTTAACAAGCAGAGTGCACACAGGCACAGGGAAAAAAAATTAAATAATAAAATCTCTTATTGTGGAGAGAACACGGGTAGATTTCAGAGTCCTTTGTGGGTATGCCTCTCTCTCTCTCTGGAGCTGGGGTTCGGTGTGGGCCCCTCTGGGCCACAGTGTAGGGTCTCCCAGTGATGTTCTGGTGTTACTGAACAGTCCAGAAGAGAAGGAGAAGAAGAAGCCGAAGTCCCCGGGCTCTGTACTTTAGCTAATGAAAAAGAAGCTAGCTAAAAAGCTAAAGGGATGTAACTTTCTTCCCTGCTGCAGAAGCCAAGCAGCTGGGCAGAAGAAGCCAGCGAGCTATCTCTGTTTTGAACACAAACCGCTGAAAGAATTCTGCTGGCTCTCCCGCCTCTCCTGGAGCTAGCTTTAAAGACTGAGAACTCATGTCTGGCATAGGGCAGATGATGGGGAATACAGTATCATAAAGTCGCTCAGGACAATCCCTATGGCCAAACCATACCTGCCAAACCAGTACTTCCTCAGGGGACCTCATTCCCCGTCCCCACAAAGAACAATGCAGGAAACGGGGGGTGTGTGTGTGTGTGTGCTGTGTACGCTGAATGGAGGAGACACATGAGAATCCTCGCTTGTAAGCATTTGGATACCTATAATGCCAAGGATACAAGAAGGGAGGAAGATGATCCCTCTTGTGGAAACAGTGGCTTGTGGACGAAGGTGGCTAAGCCCAGAACAGCAGGCCACCTTGGACAGGCACTTCTGACAAGTCAGCAGCTCCTGGTAGCATACTGGTAACATGTTGGATGTCCTCATACTGTGACAGACTTCAGCTCTCTAGAAAAGGCAAGTGCCCNGAGATGCTGGGACAGCTGAAGCTGTAGATGCCCCATCGCTGGAAGTGGTCAAGGCCAGGTCAGGTGGGACTCTGAGCAATTTGGTCTAGACGTGGCAGAGGTATTGGAACTAAATAATATCAAGGTCCCCTTCCAACCCAAAGCGTTCTATGATTCTATGATTCTCTGATAAATATAGAACAAGGCTGATACGTGCTTACATCATTATGTCCTACTTCCTCATCCAGAAGATTCTGCTCCATTCTGACCCAGACCAAGTGGAACAACTAAATTGTCTTGGGTCAAAGTCTTCTATTGTTCCCCAGTGAAGATATCCAAGAAAGCTTGCCCAAAATCATAGGAATACCATTTGAAATATTGTGAATTCCTAGAAATGATGAAGAAGGGATCGAGTTTCAAGAACAGAAACCTAGACCTAAGAAAATCATCCATCAATAGAGATAGTGGGGTACTGGGATAGAGGGGTAAAAGGATGATGAAAGTCCAGCTGGAGAGCATGTTAGCTACATATCTTTCAGAGGAATGTCTTACATAAATCCGACTCTCATGATTTCAGAGTGGGAGACAAGCAGTCACAATGCTCCTATCATCCTGTATCTCTTTTCAATATTTGTGTAGCACAATAATGTGAGAAGGGCATAAATCTTTTAATTTCATGAGTATTGAATCTTGATTACAGCTTCATAGTTAAGTGGCCTTCAATGGGCAGGTTAAATTACTCCGTTGAAAAATATTTAGAAGATCTATCCCTCAGAATAGTCATGTCCTGCACATGTGGTCTAAATTCTTATCCCGGTTTGAGACAAATTAAAGGAAACGCTCTGGAAGGAATGTCTCCTCCAAAGAAGGCAGGTTTCTTCTGCCCCTCCCTCACAGGTTTGGGAAGAAATTCCTCAGAGGAAAGTGAAAAAAAAAGTTATTTATTTAACAAGCAGAGTGCACACAGGCACAGGGAAAAAAAATTAAATAATAAAATCTCTTATTGTGGAGAGAACACGGGTAGATTTCAGAGTCCTTTGTGGGTATGCCTCTCTCTCTCTCTGGAGCTGGGGTTCGGTGTGGGCCCCTCTGGGCCACAGTGTAGGGTCTCCCAGTGATGTTCTGGTGTTACTGAACAGTCCAGAAGAGGAGAAGAAGAAGCCGAAGTCCCCGGCCTCTGTACTTTAGCTAATGAAAAAGAAGCTAGCTAAAAAGCTAAAGGGATGTAACTTTCTTCCCTGCTGCAGAAGCCAAGCAGCTGGGCAGAAGAAGCCAGCGAGCTATCTCTGTTTTGAACACAAACCGCTGAAAGAATTCTGCTGGCTCTCCCGCCTCTCCTGGAGCTAGCTTTAAAGACTGAGAACTCATGTCTGGCATAGGGCAGATGATGGGGAATACAGTATCATAAAGTCGCTCAGGACAATCCCTATGGCCAAACCATACCTGCCAAACCAGTACTTCCTCAGGGGACCTCATTCCCCGTCCCCACAAAGAACAATGCAGGAAACGGGGTGTGTGTGTGTGTGTGCTGTGTACGCTGAATGGAGGAGACACATGAGAATCCTCGCTTGTAAGCATTTGGATACCTATAATGCCAAGGATACAAGAAGGGAGGAAGATGATCCCTCTTGTGGAAACAGTGGCTTGTGGACGAAGGTGGCTAAGCCCAGAACAGCAGGCCACCTTGGACAGGCACTTCTGACAAGTCAGCAGCTCCTGGTAGCATACTGGTAACATGTTGGATGTCCTCATACTGTGACAGACTTCAGCTCTCTAGAAAAGGCAAGTGCCCACCAGAGATGTTTGTGTAGCTCCAGAGGATGACTTAGTTCACTTGTATTAGGATGACAGCATGAACCCTTTCCCTCACTGAACTTTGATGTATCTCTAAACTGAAACATTTTTTATGAGGGAAAGTTTCAAATAAATCTCATCCACATTACCATAGCTCAAAAATAATTAACCTCCCTCCTCCCGAAATATCACATGCTCTTGTCAGGTTGGATTTATTCCTTTAGCTGTGCTTTTCTCTGCTAGGCCAGGCATTTAACAGAAGATGATGGTGCCACACCAATAACTGATAAATCAAGAAGACTCCTACAGCTGTGGACAAAAATGAAGGAGGTTAAAGAATTAAAAGAGATGAAGAAACTGCCATACTCATGGAATTAGAATTGTTTTTTCCCTGACTGCATGACAAGAAGTTCTCAAAGATTTTATTTGAAATGTGTGCCTAGTGACAGCTGTGTCTGTCATCCTTACGTGATGACTGCATTGAAAATCTTCTTGTGCGTACAGGCTACATTCATAGGGGCAAAAAGAAACAGCAATTATTACTTATTTTTTTACAATCATTTTTTAGATTTCAATTTGATTTGAAAGAATATTAAAGTGATGCCTGCTACATCATTAGAGGTACAGTTCTGTGACCATATCTGCTACACAGTCTGATTTTAAGGAAATTGCTTCAGCTATAAATATTTATACTGGGCAGATTCTTGATGAAAGGAATCCTGAAGGATTAGCAAAAGGAAAGTAAATAAAGTTATTCTCGTGCAGGTCTACTGATGAATTACAGCCTGTTTCTGACTGTCTCAATGATTAATAGTGCTTCTGTCACACTCTATGAGCTCATGTAGACACATTGTAGGATAATGCTCCATCTAAAACTGCTGAATTAACAGTGCTGACCTCATTAGACAACAAAGAGGTTTGGGGGCACATCTAGAGCTGTGGTGCCGATATACTGGCGTTCTGGTGACCAGAATCACAGCTCAAGAAAAGGCCAATCAAACAGATCAGTGGAGGCTGGAGAGGGGCAGAGCACAGGGTTCCTAATCCAGCAGCAATGCCGTTGATGATACTAATTATGTTCAGTGTAGTTTGGACCATACTGAATGGGAGCTGCATAACTGAAGTTAATAAATTCTGTCCTTTCCCAAATTATGTGTCAGTGCTGTCTTCCTAAGTTACAAGTCTTCTACCATTAAGTCTAGAGCCATGAAGTCAGGCTTGCTCCCCAGAAAAGCCAGTAAACTATGTTTTCAACACCTTTTCCAACACATATTTCTGGGCATTTTTTTTTTTTTGCATTCATGTTAAAAACACATTCACACTCATTCCCCAGACAGTTACTACTCAGAGCCATTTAATTAAGTCAAACAACAAGTGAAGTGTTAATAACATCCTTAAGCTAGCAGATCTTTTTCTAGCCTAAGTACAACATGTGAACAGCAGAGTGGCAACGAGTGGCTCATGTGCCTTTCTCTTCAGAGATTCAATAGGTTGAGGCCTCCAGAACTGCAGGTAGCGCATTCCTTCTTCCAGGCCTCAAGCACTGCATGAAAAGGGCATCCCAGCTTTGGACAGAGCAATAGGCTTTATTTTGTATTGCACAGAGTTGGCTTGTCATAACTACCCATCTCTAAGGAGGCAACAGGTAGTCAGAATCTGTGCTGATACATATGACTACTTGGATATGTGTTATCAGCCAGTTAGCATCTCTACAAATCAAGTAGATAGATGCCACCCTGCACAATGTCTACACGCACTTGCACAGTGTGATGTGGGCCACAGTCAATCATCTGGGCTGCCAGACACATTCAAAGTTAATTCGGATGCTGGGATCTAGAAATAGCTATATCTCAAAGTCACCTGAGTAAGATTTGCAACAGAGCAATCCAGCACTGCAAATCTGACAGCTTTTCAGACTACTAGGGTCCATTGAAAAGCACATTTTTGCCTATGACATTCACAAGAGATTCTCATTGAAGAAGAAAATATAAACAAAGGCTGTCTTGTTTCCAAGGACAGAACTGAGCAGATGAACTATTCTATTCTTTGATTTTCCTCTGTGCTGAGCCAGTGCCTCCAGACCAAGTGAGCAAGCCAACCACAACTGGTAGCAAAAACTGTTCATCAGGCACAATAAAGCTGCCTCTTGAAGGCACTGCCGTAAGTAATGGGAATTTAGTCTTTCCCGTGGGTTCTTCTACTGTTGGGCAATGTCCACTTTTTTCACTTCTACACAGCTTCCTATCTCTAGGTAGCTATGAAGAACCTGCTATCACTCTCCTAATAACTGGTTTTCGTTACTGTGTCAGGAGAAAAGAAGACTTGGAGTTTAGCAAAAGTGATTATACTCTTGGAAAAATTGAATCTGCATCCTGTTGACAGGTTAGAAACTTCCAGTGTCTCTGGTATCATTAGTTGCAACAATGATGAGTCATAAGTTCTTTGTTTCTGAATTGAGCTCCCTGTATTTTGAAGGGGGGGTATTTTTTACTTGCATTCTTAACAGTAATGCTCCTATGAAAGATAATAATGCCATGAAAGTCATAATCTTTTCTTCTTTTATCTTAAGCCAAGATCTTTTTGTCCAGCTCCAGACAACCACCTTTGAGTGAATGTGTTCCTCCTAGTGCAGTATTTGAACAGGCTCAGTGCAATGTTTCCGCTGACTTCAGCAGCTCTTGCTTCTGCCTTTTTACTTGGAACTTAGTTTCTGAAGGTACCCCTGTGGCAAACTTTCTAGTTCTGTCAGTCAAGACCATTTCCTCCCATCTTCTCTCCCTCAAGAATGGTTTTTTTAACCCACTAAGATCCATTCTTATCAAGATGAAGGTTGAATATGAAGACAGCAGAGAAAAAATGGTGCCATGAAAGTGTTAAATCTTTAAAAGCATTATCTTTCCTTTTGATTTTGACTAAACACATCAAGTGTCCGTTTGGTTCTCTTGTCAAGCAACAAACACGACTGTTCTGAGACTGGCACACACAAGATGCCCAGCCGTGCCTCTGGTGATTGAATTCTTTACTGCCTAACACTCCTTAGGATCCGGAAGGCCCAGAAGGTGTATGCGTGTGTATGCATGAGCTGAATCTTGCACCAGTTGTAAACAAATTTATGAAAATACAGATGTTCTTCTACTGGTAGAACTTTTTGTTAGGTATTTATCTATGACACTAAATGAATGCTGATGTTTGCACAGATTGTAGTGTAACAAGAGACATGATACAGCTTTCTGTTTGTACAGAACGTTGGACCATAATTGTCTCCATGTTCACAAGGCGTTAGCATCAGCCTCTAAGGTACCTCAGACTGTAAGCACAAGTCCCTAAATTTACACTTGTGTTTGACTTTCTGATATTTCCTAATTTTTGCTAGACTTTTGAAAACTGAAACTTCACGCATCTGAAAAAACGCATCTGAAACGCATCTGAAACTAGATGTGATGTGACTGGCTGTAAACAAAATAAAGAAAATAATTAGGTAGGATGCTTCATGTAAGCCCCTTCCTGCACTCTCCATACCCGGTGGGTTGTGAAAAACACTCTTTTTCTCTCAGAGAAACTGCATCACCAGAATGTTTACCCTTCTTCCTCGCTTTTCGTGAAAATTTTAGAAAGCCACAAGTATAGTAATGTGTGTTTATTTTCTCAAGTTAGTCTTTCAATTTTGACTGGGATTCTCTAGAGAGAGAAGAGGGTTATGAATTAATCAAGATTGAAATATAACAATCAGCAATTATTTGAAATATAAACCTTCTATATGTTATAGTCAATGGGAGGAAATAACCCCTGCATCTATAAGTACAATCTTAGAGTCTTAGTGGATTAGAGAACACCTTTTATCAATATTCAGTGACCAAATTTCACAGAAGACTTGTAGATTTTCATTTGCTGCCTTTAATTAATTATTTGCTCCTTATCAGCTGTCCTTCTGCTGGCTGCAAGTCCATATGAATGTGGAAAAGTCTTAATGTGATACAGCATTACCAGTTTTGTGGGTCTGTCAGTACTGCAGTAGAGAAGGTAAAGATTTTACTTCCAGGTCTTGACTCCGAAGACAGACTATGAATTTTGGCACTTCTCTTTCCTGATCTCAGAGGAATGATATAGCCCATGCCTAGCACATTTGAAGATTTCATGATACATTAAACTCCCCTGGGATCTGTCTTAATTGAATTTGTGCATGAGGACAGCAACTGCATAACACATGGACCATTCAACAAAAGTTCCCTCAAATGTTGAAGCCAGTAGCTGAGAAATGTGAATGTTTGCTGGAGTTGAGAGTCCTGGCACTAATTAGAGCAATCAAAGGTAGAAATCCTGATTGGACTTCTGGAATCACTCAGAAGAGTGAGAGAAGCAGCATTTTGTGAGTAGATGTTTTTGAGGCAGCTTGCCAGGTT
The DNA here is from genome assembly GCA_013398015.1 of Oreocharis arfaki. Lineage (NCBI taxonomy): Eukaryota > Metazoa > Chordata > Aves > Passeriformes > Paramythiidae > Oreocharis > Oreocharis arfaki. The sequence continues at coordinate 514,781 of VZRR01011967.1, forward strand.
TACTCAGAGTGCCTCAAAACAAAAGCAAAGCCCTGCTTTCGGGTGAATATCTTGCATCCTGGTTTTGAGCAAACCATTGCTGTGACTTCTGGAACTATAATCTCCTGTTTTATGGCTTCCAGAACAGTGTCAGAACAGTGTCTCTTTCAAGCCTTTACAAGAAATGTAGACAAGATTAATTCCAGGTGAGGAAGGACAATAGAACGGTATCATTTGGGACGTTCTGGCAGAGGAACAGGTTGTGCACAGAAATGGGCTTGCTTGGGTGTACTGAAGTAAGGCCTGGGTTGCATGGGAAGCCAGCCTTTCAAGATGATGGCTTGCTGACTAGAACAATTTTTTTTTTCTCCCAAGAAGCAGTTACATTTCTGGTTCAGTCTTTGGATCTTTCACTGTGCTGGGTAGTGTTTCTAGGGGTTTAAGTATTTGCCACAGAAGTGAAGGAAGACAGAGAACTTTGTACCATAGATAAGAAGCAATGGTCCCCTCCACTCCATGCAACAATTAGCCCAATCAGATGACCTGCCCAGCACCAGGTGGGACAGAAAAAATGCATCTGCTCTTGAAACAGATGCCATTTATTTGAGAAAAGTTGCTGTATGACAAAATGTAGACCTACATATTTAAAGCTAAAGTCCTCTACTTTAGAGGACTTCAGAAGTTTGAGACCCTGTGGGTGTCCTGAGGGAAAAAAAAAAATCTTCGTAGAAACTGAAGACTTTACCAGATACATCAAATCTTGGTCTTTCCAGTTTAGAACCGCAACAAAGGGCTCCAGGGCCCATGCTAGGAACTTATGCTGAAAGAGAAGAAGTTCAAGAGCCAGTCCTTGTGGAAAGGTCTGTCAAACAGTAAGAGTGGGTAATGAATAAAGAAGCTGTGACATGGCACATACACTGCTATGGCGACTGAATACTTTGTGTTAACTTTGTTTTTTTTGCTACCAAGCTTGTATTTTGTTGGGCTTGTGTGAGAAGAGTTCCAGGGACACATTTGTAAAATGTTCTTCACATTTAGGAGTTCGGATTGTGGTCCTGCTTCGAACTTTACTGATTCTTTTTCATACCTGAGAAAGCTTGTGTATACCCAAAATCCAAAGCATGTAACACAAAGTGAAGGTAATTCTCCTCCTCCCCTTTCTTCAGCCAAGACCCTTTTGCAGAGACTGATCCAAGGTTTAGGGGAGTCCTCCACAACTGGAGAAGTAGGAAGGGTTTTTCTGTGAGGGCTCAGGTGGAAACTACAATTGCTGATGGAATTGTCATCTTTGTGCCTGCACTAGTAATAGCCAAGTTCTTTCTCCATCTCGGTTTTATGTGTGACCTTTAATATGCCATTGATTTCATTTTGTTGAGACTCTAAGAATAAAATTAATTTTCTGTTTTTGCTAAAATTGATTTGTGCTTAATAAATACCAGTAGTAGTGAAAGATATTCTTGTACAGAGATAATTGTGTCACAGAAGAGAATTAAGAAACAGACAAAAAACTTTCCGTCTTTCAGAGGTTATACCCGTGTCTCGATAATCACACATGCTCTGAGACTGGCTAATTGATATTACTGAAACCACAGCTAGCAGGACAAATTGTATTTCTGATGTGTTAATGAAAATGGAATTAGAAACTCAAAAAGTCAAAAGCCCGTTTCAGTTCACACACAATTTGCTCCTACTCCTATTTCAGCATATTCAGTAGCTAATCATCATATTCTCTTCCTCTCATCCAGACGGTTTGATGAGGTCAATGAATGCACAGGAGAAGTCCCCATATTTAGCATTCAAAGAAGGCATAGTCTTGGAAAAGGAGGCAGCTGTCAACTGGAGTTTTCTCCTTTTTTTTTTTCCCTGTGAAACTCAGCTTTGTGATTAGCTCTACACTGCTGAGATTAATAAAATAAGGCAGTGGTGTTCTTTAATGAAGATACCCACATCTTTTTCAGCTGCATTTGCTGCATTTTCATGTAAAACTCCTGTTCCAATCCTGACCTAAAATGATCTGTTTATCAAGACCATATTTCTTGCTCTTGTTTTGTATTTGATTTAGTGAGGTTTTTATCTGATCTGACCCCATTTTCTTCTTCGCACTAGTGAATTTAGTTCTTTCCTAAAGATGGCCTAAACACATTTGCAGGTAAGAACCATCCTTCAGAAATCTGAAAACCAGCAAGGCAACGTATTCCAGTGGTCAGGTCCTGACACCCAAAACTTCTTGAAAATTACTTTTTTCAGAAAGGATGTGGAGATACATGGTGTATTTTAGAGAGTGGGGCATACTTGACAGCCACTCTCCTAATTTGAAGGATACCCACATCAGCAAGAAGTTGCAAGCATGTGCGTCTTGAGATGTTGTCTCTCTGGGACACACAGATGGTCCCATCTTTCTGAAGGCACAACCTATCAGCTTCTCTAGAAGATATCTCCAAGGCCTGCTGTTGGATGAGGCACTGGGACAAGGGCTGGATCGTGAGCCTCAAGTGAGAATCTGTGACCTCTAAGTGCTTCTCCTTGCTCCTCACTCAAAAACCCTATCACATGTGGGTGCTTCACTAAGTGATGTGTGACTGAAACACCTGAGACCATGGAGGGAAGTGAACCTACATGCTCGAGCTGTTTTGACTGGAAAGAAAGAACTAGGTTTGGGACAAGTGCAAACTGAATGTGGTAACCATGATTAACCTCAAATACACACTGAATTTCGTGGGTGGTAAGAAAAATGCACCTGTGGCTTTAAGGGTCTAGTGGTTTGTGCTTTTATTCTTGTAACCTCTTCCAAACGTTGGAGTGCTGAGTCAGCTGGGCAGGAGGTGCACAAGATGATGAATGACTGACTGGCCACTCCCTGGATTTTCCCTGCATATCTGTTTACCTCGGAGAAAGGAAGTCTTGGTATACAATGGACAGTGCTAACCTCATGAGACTTCTTCCATGAAGGGGCAGTGGAGCTGTAGGAGGTGGTGTGCTGAAAATGAAGCCATATTTCTATGACTTCCCAAAAGTCGAAGAACTTCCCATTTGCCATATCTAATGTCCCTGGTGGTCTGATTGGTGGACAGTTTACTTCTGGACTTCACTCTGTCATTGTATCTGCTCTTCGTATGTGAAATGTCTGACAAGATGAGGTAATCTGAGTTGTCGTTCTAGAAGATTGTCTGTACTAGAAGACTGATGCTTCTTCATAAACAGGTGTGTGAGGAAGCCTGGTCACCTAGCAGATTTTCAATAAAATGCTTTTAATCTGTAAACCAACAACTGAGATACCCAACCACTCTGAGTAAGTAGTTCTATATTCTTCTCCTTCTTGTTGGCAACAAAAAGATTTTTTTCATCTGGATTCTTGTGCTGGCAACTTATCATAATTTTGATCAGTTTAGTAAAATATTTGGGACTCTTTCTCTTCACTGATTCAGATAGGAATCAAAAGCCACTGTCCTTCAAAAGAACAACTTGACCATTAATAGCCTACTGGGCAGATTCTGGTCCTTCATGTCGGACTTTCCACTGTTTGATTTCAGGAAACTTCAAGCAGTAGTCCGTGCTACAAATCTGCATAAAGCAGATTGTGATCCTGCTTTCATTACGGCATACTCTCATTCCCAGGCTGTTTCTTTGCCTCCAGTACTACACTTTTCAGTTTCTTTTGGTTCATAATCAGCTGCTTGCTTGTAATTTCCTGTGCTTGTTGAAAATCACATGACTTAAATGTATTGTCACTAAGTCTAGAAATGCAGTTGTCTTCACATAGAATCCCTCAAAGCAAGAAAAGAGTCATGTCTGTAACCTAGCAGCAATTAAAAGATGGAAATGTTTGATTCCTTCTCTTGCTGTATTGGAGAAGGAAATCCATACATTTATGATAAACACTTTAAATATTTCAAATTTTGCAAGTGAAATTAAAGACACTAGTGGTTTTTTTCCCTTTCCATTTTCTCCCTCATAGTGTCACTATAAGGCAAAGATAAGGCTCTTTGACTGCTTTAACTGGATTTTCCTATATTAAGATTTCTTTTTAAGTGTGACACTAACTTCTCTGTGTTTCTGATGCTTATTTCTGCATAATTACACCATCTGTGCGGTTTAATTCACTAATATGTACTCTGCCCTTTAACTCCTTTTAAATGTCACTCATGCGGGAATTCAAAGTGTACTTTAACACCACACACTACCTGATGACTTAAAATTGAGGAGTTTTTTTTCCTCCTGCTGCTTTATAAATGAGCAATTAAGTTACTTAACAAATTCTCCCAGAGCTGACTTTCCTCTATGTTGCTTGCAAGGGGAATTAATTTGGTCTTAGTTTCTAGAGCAGCCTTTTCCCAAGCACTGCCTTCCTTTAGACCTGTGCAATCCATTCCACTGCTTCTGGCCAGCTTACCAACATTGTAGAATAAGCTGGTGACACTTTCCAACTGTCCTGATACAGTGTTAAGTGTGGGACCACAATAACATCTGTTCTCTCATCCACAATCTAAATACACCGCAAGGGTTTTTTAGGGTAGAATTTGACCTATGTCATGGAGAAGCAAGTCCTTCCACTAACGAAAGCAGCCTCATGATATTCTGACAAGAAAATTTCAAGGACAAGAGAATATCTAATACTGCAGTGGCAGCTGCAGATAGGGGCAAGCATTATCTGCCTGTTAATCCCTCTCTACCAATAGATCTGCTTGTGAATTCTCTCTCTATTGGGGTGAACTTCTAACGAGCTTGACTTACGCTCATACATATATAGTAATATATATATTTATATGTTTTTAAAATCTCAGAGGAAAGTAAAATAAGTATTTTTTTATTTTTTATAATAACAAGGGCACTTGAAACCCAAGCATTCAACGCATCTATTGTGTGACTCCATGATCTCTGCCATGGGACAAATATCTCTTGTGCCAGCTGAACAAAACCTGATCAGATGGGCTCCTTTCCTCCTTTCTTTGCTCAGCTGGCATGTATTCTCATGTTTGTTGCTCTCCTCTGGACACATTTTAATATTTTTTATACCCCTTCTGTATTGTGAAGCCAAAAACTGCACACAGCATATGATGTGAAGCTGTACCAATCTGAATATCATGGGATAATCACTGCTTTGGACTGGTTACATATAGTGTGCCTAATGCAGTACTTAAAGCACTTTTGGTCTCCAGGGCATATTGTTGACTCAGGCTGAGCTAATCATCAAGGAAAACCCTCAATTCCCTTTCTGCAGTGCTGTACTCCAGAGCCTAGTCCCCTAGACTGCACAGACATCTGGGATTACACCATTGCAAGAGCTGAATCCAGACATTTATCTTTGTTAAATTTGTATGGTTGGTGAATCCTGGCACTCTAATCTATCAAGATCTCTCTGTAAGGCCACTCTGTGCTCAAGGGAATCCACAGCTCATCCTAGCTTAGTACTGCTGCAAACCTTCTTAATGCACACTAAGCTCCGGTGTCCAGGTCACTGACAAAAACATTGAAGAGAACAGGGCCCAAAATTGAGCCCTGGGGAGCACTAGTAGTGACTGGTCACTGGATGTTACCCTGTTTGTTACAAACCTTTGAGCCAGAGGCTTCAAGGCAGCTGTTCATGCAGCGCACCGTGTACGTGGATGCTGGGCGCTTTGTCCAGAAGGATACAGTGAGAGTCAGAGTCGAAAGCTTTTCTGAAGTAAAAATCCCTCACATCCACTGCCTTTCATTCATCTTTTAGATGTGTAACCTTTTCGTAAAAGGATATATATTTAGTAAGGCATGACTGTCCCTTTCACAAACCCATGTTTGCTTTGACCAACAACTGCATTTCCTCTGAAGCGCTTTTAAATAGCTCCCAGAATAAACTTCTCCATAATTTTATCAGACACTGAATGGAGACTGACAGGCCTGTAATTACCAGGGTCTTCTTTCTTGCCCTTCTTGAAAATAGGAATAATATTTGCTATATTTTGGAAAAGGTAATTCCTGTTGACTGAGACTTCTTCAGATTCGCAGGTCTGCTGATAAATAATGAGGTCCTGCAATACTGTCAGCCATCTCCTTCAGTATCCTGGGATGAATCCCATTGAGCCCCATAGAATTCTGTGCATTCATCTGCAGCAGAAAATTCAGTACAAGTTCAAAGCTGGCTGGGACCTTTATAACTCCCACAGCTGTGATCCTCCACCTGAAGCTCCAGAGGTCACAAGGCCCTCCATTGATGTTAGAGACAGATGTGAAGAAGGAATGAAATGTCTCTGCTTTATCTTCATCTCTGTTTCTGAGGTGACCAACCTCCTCATGCAATGGATGACTTTTTTGCTGTGAAAATACAAATACTTTAAAGAGCCTTTCTACCATCTACCACAGTATGTCTGTCTTCAGCTCCAGCTGAGCTTTAGCCATATGAATTTTCTCTCTACAGCATCTCACTAGTCTTCCTTGGTAGCCTAAATTTTCTTCCAAAGACCATACAAATCCTTTTCCTCCAAGTTCCAGAAAGAAATTCCTGTCCAGCCAAGCAGAACTTTTGCCTCTCTTCCTTGAATTTTCACACATACTCCTGCTCCTGCATTCTCAAATGATAGCTCTTAAAAATGATAAGCATTTATGGACCCCAATTCCCTTGAAAACCAATCCCCCGGGGACTTTACTAACTAGTTTCTCCAGCAGTTTAAAGTCTGCTCTTCCAAAAGCCATGGTAGTAGCTCTGCTGACAGTTTTTTGCATACCACCACAGTCTTTAAACTTAACCATTTAATGATTGCAGTGGCCGAGTCAGCCACCAATAATGACAGCACCCACAAGACCATTTTTGTTTACAAACAGTACATCTGGGAAGTTGAATTTGCCCATAAGAACAACTAATCTTGATATTTTCCTTTACTCTTGACAGAATAATCATACATCACTGTCACCATCTGGGCTGGGTGACCTGTAGTTGCCTCCCAGAATTTCTTCTGCTTTGTTATTTTCTTAGTTTTTCTGCTGTCTTTTACCCAGAAAGTCTCAACATGTCATCCCCAATTGCAAGTGCATTAAAGTCCAACCGCTGCTTTACATAGAGTGCTATCCCTCCACCTCAATTGCCTTGCCTATATCTACTGGAGAGCCTGGTACTGTCCATCACAGTATTCCAGTCACAGGACTCTTCCCACCAAGGCTCACTTACACCACTGAGATAATCACATTCCCCTCTCCAATGAAGAATTTGGCTGAGGGACAAGGAGAAAATAATCAAGACTGATTTTGAAGGCTGGCAGTTGATCCCAAAATTAAGACTCCTGGCATAAAGAGTAGAAAGGCCATGAGAGCTGGGGAAGAGTCCTGGTTATGGAGAGGTGCTTTGCAGCGTGTCTGGGGTGAGATGCCTGTATGACCTTTCTGCTGCATCTGTGGGATCTTGTGTAGGGAGGACTGACCTAGGGATAGAAAGGCAGGTTTTACACTATTAAAATAATCCCCTTTCCCTGAAGTTTCTCTCATGTGCTTCCAGTGAGACATGACCAGCTAATGATAGGTACTATGGATCTTTTACTTTCACGGTCATTTCACCTGATTAGTCTATCTTCTTTCTTAGTTCTTTCCATATTTTCCCCCTAATTCACTGGGTGACCTTGTTATGTCTAGGAGGGATTTCTTTTCCTTTCTTGAGCCACAGGCAATAGGAGAATATTGCATTTTCAATGGTGTTGGCTCAGACTGAATGCAGATTTGCAAACTTGGCGAACAGCAGTTTGGCACACATAACTCTCTCACCATTTTCAAAACATTTTGCAGGTATCTTGCGCTAAAATAATGTTTGCAGTGGTGCATGTTCTATAGTTTTCTTGCTTACAGTCTCTCTCATGATTTTCCTTCACATTAGTACCTCTGAAGAGACCCAGAAAGTAGGGATAAGCTGTGTCTCAGGTAGGTCTTCAAAGCTGTGGACATGATGTCACCTGAAAGAGAGATTGCTCATATCCGGGTTACAGTGACAAGGTATGGCCATTATCAATTCTTTAGGTGAGAAGATTGGTACACTGAGTAAAGGGGTAAGCTATTCTCTATTCTCAGTGAGAACAGAGAGCTAGAAATGTGTTTTAAAAGCCACAAGAGGAATTTAATTCATGAAGACATTAAGAGAAACTTTCTAGTGGCAGATAAAGTTCTTCTTATGCCACTTATGTTCAGAGTTCTCCAGATGGTCCTCCAGCCCTCAAACCAAACTTGAGCAAAGCCTTCACTTTCTGGATCCTGAATAAGTGCAACAGCAGCTTCTTTCATCCTGATCAGAGGTCTACCCTGATTTTCCAGAGGAGCACTCAGGCAATTGCATTAACCAAATAATGTGTTAACGAAGCTGTGAAAGAGCATGGAAAGCTATGTTGGATTTATTCACTCCATGCTGTGCATCAGCTCTGTGTGCTAATCAGGAGAATATTAAGTCTATATATTTCATGTTAATTATGATAAAGCAAGAGAACAAATTGATTAATGTTAGCAACTTAGTTTTTCCAGGTGATCTACTTACTTAGAAAATAAATAACCAGAACCTAATGGCCTTGGGGCAGGTTTAATTCATTCTTGTAGAAAAAGGTTTTAATCCTGCTTGCTGGTAGTCAGAATAATAATCATGTTACATACAATTCACAAATGTGCTGTCAAAGCAAACAGGATTGTAATTAAAGACTATCCTTTCAGGGAATTTTATGACATACCATGATAAACATAATTAAACTTCTTGGGAAGTTGGATACTTAAGCTGAGTTAGAATTAGCCTGTGAGATACCAAAAATGCAGCAGCTGAGGTATGAAAAGAACTTTGGATCTGTGACAGCTGGAAACAAGCGAGATTTGCATATAAAAAATTCCTTTTCCCTGGTATTTCTCCTATCCCTCTTGTCAAACCAGAGGAGAAAACATTTATTCTTGTGGATGTCTTCCCATCAAGAGAATAATGTGTGGTGGGGAAAAATCTAAACACTGACAGTTTGTGCTGCCTTGCTACCAAAAAATTCGAGCTTCAGCCAATCCACAACTTCACCGGAAAGACATTTCAAGTGAGATTCTTATTTGGCCTAATTTCTGTGAGATTCTCAGGTGCTTCAAAAGGGACCTAAAAGGGATCCTGAGAAACCACCTCCATCACTCACCCTGAACAGACATCATTTTAAGGAGCACTACATTTTCCCTCTGTGCTGTCACAAAAGCTGGAAAAATCTTTCTTACTACGATATAGAAAAAGACACCAGTCATTTTCTAGTCCTCCTTGAACTGATACCAGATATAAGCTGCTAGATGCAAGTCCAGCTAAGACTAGCCTACCACGCCAAGAATAAAAGGGTTGTAAGAAATAAACACAAGAAGAAATGGCTTCTTTGAGGAGTGAGAATTAAAAGTCAAAGAAGTTTTCTTTGTTTTCTTTTAATAAGCAGGAGTGAAAAAATAAAAACATTCTGTAGATGAAAAGAGTATTGCAGAAGAATGAGACAAGCCCCCTGGAGAGGCTGGCTGTCAGAGTTGTCTTGCTGTTCAATAGATACTCACAGCCAGATCTATAGAAAGCTGGCCTTCCTCTACAAACTGTCGTGTATATCTGTCACTCCCAAAGAACTGCCAGAGGTCCCTGAGCCAGCATGCCCTATGGGTTTCTCTTCTCAATCTTGCACAGACCATGAACAAAAGTGTGTGATGGGAAAACTGAAGATAACCTTGTCCATATCAGAACTTTTTTGTCTTGCCTTTCCTCAGCAGTGATGGAGCAATGCTCAGAAAATCCAGAGCTCTCATATTTCAGGCCTTTTTAGGAGGTTATGATCCTGTTTCTAATAGGCTGCTTTTCCAGTTCAAAACTAAATCAGCTTCTCATCTGAACCGTGCTATTTAAGAGTTCCTGGGTTTTGTTGTTTTTCATTGTTGGGGGAACTTGTCACGCAGAGAAAGTCGCAGAAAAAATACGTAGTTCATATAAATTTCTGTTTTCAAGCTACAAGACAGTGTCTAATTACACTGTAATTTTTTTTTAATAGTCACACTTACTAGTGGTTTCACACAAACAGAAGATTAACCACAGTATGGAGATCTATTTCGGTATCAATTCAGAATGGTTAACGGTCTTAAGTCACAAAAATGTAGGCTAAGATTTGCATAGCCCCTCTAGCTCTTAAATGAAAACATTTAAGCTCCAATGAGAGTCCCAGCCACATGCATTGAGCATGAAAGATAAGGGGCACTAATCTTGAAAATGTAATTAATAATCTAGGTTGGATTAATTAGTTGTACATTACCCAAAAAAGCATATTTAGTGTAATGACACTGTAATTGGAGTTTGACTCCTTTGTAATCACATCCTGTCATCTGATGCAAAGTGCTGGCTCATCTTCAAAGCCCTTTTCAAATACAAATTTTACAATAGATCTGGTGTTGCGGGAAGCCTGGACTTTCTACTCTGGTTTTGTCTAGCAAAACCATTATCCGTTTTGCTTTCTGTGTCTCCTAGAATCTCCAATACTGAAATGATTAAATTACCATGCTGGTTTGCCAGAGCGTCCGCCTGAATGAGGGTCAGCTGCTGCAAGCTGTGGTCCAGTGGTGTAAGAGCTTTGGCACTGAGAAGGGTGGAGAAGGACACCTTTCTCTCGGCACAGTCTTCTTGTGAATGCCCATGGTGCTCTGAGGGGGAGGAGCACCAAGCTGGAGTGAGCTCCTTCTTGTGCTAGAACTGGACTGGAGGGGATCCTGGGAATCAGCAATCCAAGCAGGAAAACTGCTCTGCTCAGGAAAGGCTGAGACCCCTTGCTGCAGTTGGCAACCTGCTTCTCCAAAAGGGCAATAAAGCAGTGGTTTGAACAGGTTGCTGGCCTTCTCTTTAAAGGGAAATAGGAGTGCTACTGATGTGAGACAAAGCACCTGTACCAGGTCCGGTTGCTCCTGCAAAGACCTCTTGAGCACAGGTCTCTATGGAACTGATAAGGAAACCAGGGTGTATTTTTTTGTCATGGGTTCTGAGTAGCCTGGAAGAGCTGTAATTCTCAACATTTTCCGCTATTCACAACCCTGTAGAACTTAAATACATTGATGTTATGTTTGACTTTCTATAGAAGTTGTTCAAAGGACCGAACTACACATTCCAATTCACTCTTAAAACTACTTTCTTAGGCACAGCATGTGAGCACCTTTTGAGTATAGCTTTGTTTTTCACATTTGAAGCAAGTCCAGACAGAGTAGTGCCCACAAAGCAGGTGAATCCTTGTAAAACGGAACTGGTTTTTGGTTTCACGTGCTTGGTATCGTGGTCTTCTGCAAGCTGTTGACACTCCTGAAGGATGGGGTGCCATCCAGAGGGACCTAGAGAAGCTCATGGAGTGGGCATGAGGGAATCTCATGAGGTTAGAACAACAAGAACAACTGCAGGGTGCTGCGTTTGGGTCAGGGTACCAACACAGGTACCAGCACAGGCTGGGGATGAACAGATGCAGAGCAGCCCTGTGAGAAGGCCTTGGGGGTGCTGGGGGATGAGAGGCTGGACATGACCCAGCCATGGGCACTCACAGCCCAGAGAGCCAAACGTGTCCTGGGCTGCATCCAAAGCAGCGTGGGCAGCAGGGGAGGGAGGGGATCCTGCCCTCTGCTCTGCTCTGGTGAGACCCCACCTGGAACACTGCATCCAGCGCTGGGGTCCCAGCACAGGAAGGACATGGACCTGTTGGAATGAGTTCAGAGGAAACCACCGAGATGATCAGAGAGATGGGGCACCTCTTATACAAGGAAAGGCTGAGAGAATTGTGATTGTTCAGTCTTGAAAAGAGAAGGCCTTCAGGTGACCTTCCTGTGGCCTTCTAGTACCTGAAGAGTACTTAAAAAAAAGATGGAGAGGGACTATTTCCAAGGTCGTGTAGTGACAGGACAAGGCAGAATGGCTTCAAACTGTAAGAGAGTAAGTTTAGATTAGGTATTAGGAAGAAATTCTTTACTGTGAGGGTGCTGAGGCACTGGAACACATTGTCCTGGGAAGTTGTGGTTGCCCCACCCCTGGAGGTGTTCAAGGCCAGGTCAGATGGGGCTCTGAGCAACCTGGTCTAGTTTAAGGTGTCCCGGCAGGGGTTTATAACCAGATGATCTTCAAGGTCTCTTTTCCAACCCAAACCATTCTATGATTCTATGAAGCCAGACACTAATCTGGAACGTGCTTTGAAGCATGAGACTGTCTCCTCACAGTCCTTCTTCCACACCAGTGAACTGCTTTGGGGAGCCATTGAACATCTCTGTCTATGGGAAAGTATGTCTGATGAATGATGCTACTTGAAACTTGATCTGTCCATTCTAAACAGGATGCTGGCAAAATGCCCTGCAGTTTTTTATGAAGGGGAAGAATGAAGTAGTCCTTATTTATAAGAGAATATTGTGAATACTATTTTTTGTCTTTGTGTGTCATGACAGAATGCAGTAGGAAACACTGCTGTGTCCAGCCCTGTCTATCCAATAACACAATGGAAGCATACACATGGATAAATCTGTCAGGGACAACACACTGCATTTAGGAACGTAGATTTCTGCAGAGTGTTGCATACAGAAAGGATTGTCTGTGTCAGGTTCTTTCTCATTGCAGTTGTGTTTATGGCATTGTAAGTTGGTTTGTTGTGACTAGCAAACACCTACTTGGTAAGTGCTAAACTTAAAAGCTTCACTTGAAGATGATTTGAGCCTCTTACTATGCTTGGTGAGTTGGAGGTGAGTAGGGAAGCAGAATAGTTTGTCATTGTAAGGAGAAGGGGACAAGGACTGAAGTCTCTCTCCTTGCAGCTACCTGGGTAATGCAAGGTATTGGAGAGTATAAGCATGGGAATTGAGGGAGTAGTGTGGTTACTGGGGACGGAGAAGTGGGCAAGTGAGGCTTTTGGCTGCTGTCACACCTCTTGGGATACATATACTCCTCCCCAGTTGCCTACAGTGTTCTCCTGCCCGTGGACAGCTGCTCCAGTGCAGTCCAGCTGTCTTCTTGGATGTTCACTATGGCATGCCAAAAAGCAATGGTAATTGAGAAAATCTGTTTCTGTCCCAGAAGCAAGCTGTTCAATTTCTTGATGAAACCCTATATTGTGCATTAACCCCAAAAACTTTTTTCTTACTCATTCTGCCCCCAGTAGGATGAGAAAGAGAATCTGAAGAATGAAAGTGATAAAACTCATAGGTTGAGTTAAAGACAGTTTAATAGGAAAAGCACAAGTTGCATGATCAAGCAAAGCAATATAAGAAATTCTTTCACTACTTCCCATCAGCAATTACTCAGCCACTTCCAGAAAAGCAGGTCTTTAGCATTTGTGACAGCTAATTGAGATGACAAATGGCATAACTCTGAAATTACCCCCTTCCTCCTTCTTTCTCCTAGATTTTTTTTGCTGTGTGTGGTGCCATAGGGTATGGAATATCCCTTTGGTCACTGGGATCAGCTGTCCCAGGTGTATTGCCTTCCAACTTCTTGTGCACTTCCAACCTGCTCACTTGTGGGGAGCCATGACAAACAGAAAAGGCCTTGAAGGTTGTTGTCAATGGGTGGTTAAGATTGCTTGAAGAAACTCTGTCAGAGGCATCAGTAAAAGCAATTTTACTACAAATTTTTGAAAGCAGGACAAAGTTCTATGGCAAGGTTCACTC
>VZRR01011968.1:0-213398 GCA_013398015.1 Oreocharis arfaki
TGCTGAACTACATATCCCAGAAGCCCAGGTGGCTCAGGGAAGTCACTTGGATGATGAGAATCAATCCTATCTGCATGTGGTGACTGACCATGGGGAGAGAAGGAGAGAGAACATGTGTTGGGTAAGTACAAAGTCTCCCAGTTTTCTGTGTTTCAGTACGCAAACACACTTACTTGAAAAGCAAGCTACTTTTTTTTATGGTTGCAGACGTTTGATTGCAGTTCCTTCGTGACTGTGCAGCAAAAATTAATACTACACGGTATATTTTCTTTTGTGTTCATTCTCTGCGAAATCAACATGCTGATTCAAAGGGATTTTTGGAAATGGCAAAGCTTCCCAGATCCTTTTCTGCCATTTTGGTGTTTTAAGGGAACAATACTTATATGAAACCAACTCCGACACATTTTTATTAAATAAATAAAGCCTTTTTAGCAGGACTAGCATAATTTCATGTGTTTGTTGCTATATATACACACATACTATTTCCAAATTATCCTATGTCTTCTGTCAGCTTCAATGTCTTTTCTTCTTAAGGAAGCTATGCAATAAGATATAATAGAAAATAACAAGAAGGATCTCCATTTTTAAAAAATTGATTTCTCTTCTGGGGATGTGCAGATTATATTCCAGAGATTGGTGGTTGCAACACTGAGGGGAAAAAAAGCAAATAATAAAAAATCACCCACCACTTTGAAAATAAAATAATAATCTTCATGTTTTTCTAACCACTAAAAGAGAGATGACTTGAAATTTTCTTCACAGCTGGGTAGATGTAACTTCAAAACCGGAGCTTGATGAGGTTATGTAATTGTGTGACTAGGTAGGAGTGTCTCTGCAGTTGGAAACTGTTGCTGATGATACAAGTCTGAAAGTGTTCCATTTTTAGTAGCCTAAGGATAGGTTGAAAGACCACTTGGGCCTGTGGCTTCCATAAGCGTACTCTATAAATCCCACACTTCAACATGCAGTGGTGGGGAAATTTTGCCTTTGCGCTCGTCTGACACACAAAAGATCAAAAGGTGTTGAGAGGATATCTGGGATCTACTGCTTCCAGTGATCCTGAAATCCTTTTGTTCTGCTTCAAACTATGCTATGATATATGAATTGGGTTTCTATGTTTTAAACTAAACAGGTATCAGAGGCATAACTCTCTGCCTTTTGTCCTTTTACAGTATGCTTTTAAATGTGTTAAGACTGCTAGAAAGTATATTCTGTGTTGGCGTTACGTGAGTGGGAAGTGGTTGTTTTGGAAACCCTTACAGGCTGCTTGCAGGGCTGTAGCTGTTGCAGGGCTCTTGACAAATGATTGATGGTTTAATTTGAATCCTTCACAATACCAGTGCTAAAAAAGGAGCCAAATACCATAAATATCAGTGTCCTTTCAGACAAGATATCACAATCACAGAAGGAATATGTGTGTTTTTCTCCCATTAATCTCACCCCTTACCCCCAATTAGATTTGATTTCATGAGGGGACAGGGACACATCTGAGGGCTCCTCTGAGAACCACAGAACACGTGCTCTCCTCCTCCCACTTGAAGAGGCTCACAAGCCCTTTCTCTACCTACTCACCTGAAGGACCCAGAGGTTCCCTTTGACCACCTATGACCTGGAAATTGGACATTGAACAGTTTTTAGCAAATTTCTATCAGATGCAAATAAAGGGGCCTAATGAACTATGTATTATTAAAATGTGCTGCAAGGCCTACTGGTACATGTGTGTATACAGGGAAAGATTTTCAAAAGCACCCAAGTGAGAAAGAAACTGTAGATGGGTGGGCCACTCCACTTTGAAATTTAGTGACAGATGGCTGCTAAGACAATCTACACTCAATGACAAATGACTATACATTAAAGCTTTCAAAAGACAAAAAAAGCCTCCAAGAAACACTTGAACTGAATTTTAATGATCATACAAAATTACCAGCAAATCAAGAATTGCAAGCTTTTAAAAAGAAGGGCTGAGCAGAGAATAAGTGTTCTTCTAATGTAAGGGAGGGATGAGCAGATCAGAGCTGTCAGTGATGAACTTAATATTACAATTACGGCAGTCCCTAAGAAGTCAAAAGAAGAACCTCAGTGAGTTGTATTAAATCCTCCTAGAAGTAAATATTTCTCAGGCCAAACAAGGTGGGTACTTAAAAATTCATGAAAAACAAACTTTTATGAACAAGGTAGGACAAATTAACCACAGACAAATGGGAAAGAATAACAAAAATGAATAATGATGGACTCTTACGAGTTACGAGTTTTAAGATAAGGTTGTAATATTTGTAAAACAATAATGGAGGCTCGCCTGAGAGCTGAAGTATATTGCATTAAATGAATAGAGTTCAAGAAAAACAAATTACTTGTAGTATGAGAGACATCTATCTTAGTGGTCTGGTTGTGGAAAACCATTATTACTGGTAATGATTTCTTGCTTTTGGGAAAGGGGAATAGTATCTTTGAAAGAATCCAGCTTGCAGAATCTATAATCTCAGCAATTCCTTTTCAAAGAAGCAAAGAGGATTGACAGTTATTCTTATTGCAACAGGACAACTGTTCATTTTCCCTTTTTAGCTCTTCAGAAAGATCACAGAAACAGCCATATGATGTTGAGTACTAGTTGAATTTCACTGCAAATAATTCATCTAAAAGCAGACAGAGACGACAATCTCAAATTTTGCTGATATATCAATCATAGTATGCCACAGGGTTCTCTAAGGGAGCAGAATTTTAAGCCTAAAATTCTTAGCTTTTTATATGTGTGATTCATATTCTCGCTGTTGTATGGATTTCTGGTTGCAGAATGGACAGGGCACATTTTAGCTTTTGATCCCCATATAAAGCTAATTAAGAAAGCATTATTAGGAATTTCAGTGCCTCATCCAACCAGAGGTCTTTTCAGTGCTGTGTCCTTTCTTTGATCTGGGTTTTCTTCAGAATTTGTCCAACATTTTCGCAGCCCCTAAGTGCTCAATTAAACGTTTTAGGCATTTCTGTGCAAAACCAAGCAAACTGTGTAAGAAGTAGTATTAAGACACCCAACAGCAGCACAGTATTGAGCAATGATTGACTTACATTTATGAGGAGGTTGTTCTCACCCAGCACAAACCAGACCTTAGGCTTCTGAATCAGGAGACCCATTTCAGCTACACTGGGCTGATTTTAAACTGATGAGTACTATCGCCCTTAAAGAAGGCTGGGCTTTTTTGTTGCAGTGAAAGAACTGCTTTGTGCCTGCAATGTCTGTGTGGGATGAAACTCGTGGAAGTAAAAATTAATCTGAAAATAGGATGTTTATTTGAATCAAGATAAACCTATAATCATAATCAGAAAGTAAACAGAGAATTCATTTATGTGAAAATATACCTTGGATCTTGTAAAACCAGAATGCTGTTGGGACCTGCACATATTATTTGTTCTATTCCTTTTAGGAAGTTACGTAGCAGGGTATTCCAGATACTTGTTAGTGACATCCTAGATTCCAGGATCCTAAAATAATGGGAAAAATAGTGTAAGTTGAGAATAAAATAAAAAATAATCTGATTTTTTTTTAATTTAGCAGGACCATCATCATGCCCAAGAATAGTCAAGTTACTAACGTTATCTGGCAACATGTCGTTTAACTTGCAGTTATTTCACTTTATTAATGCCTGTGAGGACTTCGTATAGTAAGTTTATCTAGTTTTCTTGATAAGAATGTGTTACTCAAAACAAGCTCACATCTTAGAAAGTTTGGAATTCTTGCAAAATTGAGAATTATCCAACTTTGAAGTTTAATATTTAACAACCAAAACCAGAATAAGTATGCACAGAACAGACAAGGGTAATAAAAAAAATTGTTACCTTTCTGGCCCCTTTCTTTTTGTTCTTGGTTTATTTTTTTTTTTCTAAATCTTACCTTTAAGTAAGAAAAATCTTATCTTTGTGTGCAACTGAGAAAAGAAATTTGGTTTTGTGATTGTATTATTGAGCTGATTGATTTATACAAAGATGCAATGGTTATTAAAAATATCAAAACACAAAACTCAGTTTATGGAATGCATTAGCATTCAGGACTGATAATGCAAATGTGAATTATATCACAGTACACTCAATATGCCATCTGCTCCAGAAAGAAAAACATCTGTTGGTAAATGTAAACTGTGGAGCTTATGTGTTATGCAATATGTTCAGATACTGTATGGAATAAATAAATTGGACGTTGACAATCCATTATGTTAGAAGCATTCAATACTTTCTTATCTTGAAAAGAGGAAAAGCTCAGCTGCAAGTGTGTTTTGAGATGGTGGAGGAAATTATTGTGCCATGTCCCATCCAGATGGCTTTTGCTGAAGCCAGTCACTGACAGGCTGCTGCAATCATCATCAGCAGTTATGAGATGCTTTAAACCAGCATGAGCATAGATGAATATACTTCTCTACAGTAGAAGTTTCTGTGCTTGAATTTTCATGATGGTGATGACACTGCAATTTCTGACATTGTTGGAATTGGCTGTATTTTCTGGCTTCCAGGATGAGAATCATGAGCATGAAAAATGTATATTCACATGTACGAATGATAAAGAAGACTGTTGCATCTTCAAAAATATAGTTATAATCTCGTGTTGATGCTATTTTTAATGTGCTGCACTGATATAAAAATGGAAAATAGGCACTGGTTTTTGAGTTCTAAGGGCCATGGTAGCCATTATGAGATCTAATCTAATCTTATAAAATCAAGCCCTTCTAAAATTTAATGGGCTTTTTTCCTGATTTAGAGTATCCTGTTTTCACATTCATTTGTTCAATACATTTTAAGCAATTAGACAAAGATTTTTTTTTTTTTAACCCACAACTGAATGTGACAGCTGAGGCAGAGGTAAAAGTCTGGGAATGGCACTGGAAAATGCATCCATATGTAATGTGCTGTACTGCAGAAATTCCCTTGACAACTCTCCTTTCATTCCTTGTCAACTTGTGGAATGCTCAGAGAGTTTTTCACATATTTAACAAACTGTTAAGTATACAGAAATGCATATTTGGCCATATATCTAAAAAGGCAGAAAACTTGTTCAAAATGTCAGGATTTCTATTTGAGTTTAAACGTTTTCGTTTCCTCCACATTGCGAGAAGGAATTTATCATAATCTGCTGTTAAACAAGTCAAAATAACATTTGTGCTAGTGATAGTTTCCAAGTTCTGTTTGTTTAAGCATCTTAAAATGCAACGTTTATTTGCAAGGGAATATAAGCCCTCCTGCAGTTACCACAGCACTGATGTTTCTCCATCGTGGAGTAATCCAAAAGAAAGGGAACCTTTCCTCAAGATTTGGGCTTCTGTAATTCTTCTCTGCAAGAGCATTCGCTGTTGGTCTCTGCATTGCTTTAGAACAGCTCTTTAGCTTTTCACTCTGTGCTGTCCTTGCAGGCCGTTTTTTCTTTTCTTCAGTTTTCCAGCATGTTATCATTCATGTTCAGGCAGCAGACAGCAGTGGAAGAATGCCGCGGACAAAATACATTTTAACTCTTTGTTTCTATCAAACTCATCAGTCGACTGTTCTTTGTGGTACTGACACCTGTGGTACCCTTCACTCCACGTATCCATTATCAGTGAGCTTTTTATCCTTAAGAATGGTAACTGAAGCGAACCTCACAAATCTTTTTATTAGTGTTGAGACGTTTATTCACCTGCGACAGAACTGAATGACCCAACCTAAAGTGAAAAATCTTTGCAAAAATAAGCACTAAAAAAGGGTAGATGTAGCAGCTCTTAGTGCTACATTGAAAGAAAAATACCCTATGTATTGATATTCAAAGCACTAAAAGGGATCAATGCAGGGTCCAAATGGCTGCATATGGTTTCTCCAACTGTACCACCCGTGCAAGAGTACCTTATTTTAACCCATTATGTGTGACATAAGTGAGCCATACATTTTTTCTCAGTAGACCTAGCTTCATGTTTTCCTTCTGTCAATCTCTCCTAGGGCTTGTGGTCTATTCTGTACCCAGTTTTTAAAAATTGAGGTGCAGATATTTTTTCAGGTCTCCTCTGTACAACCAGAGATGAACTCGACTGTTGAATATAAATAGTTTTAAAAGTTTCAGAGAAGACATAGGCAACAATACTTTTTTGTGAGTTCCATTTTGTCAAAAAAAGTAGGTTTCGAAATATGGACAGCTATCTTGCTGCAAGTAATAATAGCACAGCCCAAGCTATCAAGATAATAAAAGATCTATCTTTCTTAGTGGAAATAAAGATCAGTTAACGGAATGGACCTAGGCTTTAAATATCAATAACCAGACTGGCAGCTCTCTTCTCCTTTTCATTTTTGGACAGAATGTTAGACACAGGATTGCTTATGCACTAAAGAGAAAAATAACAGCTTAACAAACTTTGCCAGTAAAAATAACTTGCTTTCTTTGCTTTCTTTTTCTTGGTTGAATTTAGATGGAAAACATTGCAAAACATCTGGTAGAGGAGTTTAGACAAATGATCTAAGAATAATAAAAGTGCCTGAGGGGTAGAAGGTGTTAAGGAAAGACAAGTGGAGTATCAGAATCTACGCAGGCACACACAAATACTGCCAAAGACTTTGTCCTCTTAGTGCGAGGACGAAGATTAGAACCAGTACTGGGCCAAGAATGGAATGCTCTGAGAGGCATCCTGAGCTAAGCTCATACTTTGTAAGAAATTTAAAATCCCAGAACAGCCTAAGATCAGAAACTGACCACTGATCTCCAAATTACAGCCATACAAGACTAATACAGGCAGTGTAGGAAAAACTCAGTACTTTAAATCTCCTCATTAGTGCCACAGTGTAGTGATGAGTGAAAGAACATAAAAAAATGCAGGAAAAATTGGAATTATTTTGAAATGTTTATATTCGCTCAGTCACGTAATTCTGAAATGATTCAAGGCATATATAAAGCAAATACAGCCTTTGGGTGCAAAAGAAAACTAATTGAAAGCTTACAAAATACAGCAGACTTTTTATTGAATGATTGTCCTAATAGCAAATCAAAGTAAAATGGCACTCAGCACATTTGACAAAAATTTAAAAGGTATAAAAATGTTATCAGCAAAAAAGTTTATAAATTATTAAGGCAACACTTCAGCCTGAGGAAACGAAAATAAAAGTGTAGCTATATGACCAGGTCTTTTTTTAAATACTAACTGATGTAAATTGCACTCTGTAAACTTGGGACCTTCTTAGACAGGTTTTTACACTTGGCAGGAAACACAGAAGTGTGTGTTGAATCGTAGGTGCTAGTGATGCTGTGGAGTTGCCAAACACAACTCTATCACTGGGAATTTGTAGAATACGTCAAAAATTTTGTTTGACTATCCTTAAAAGGAAGGAGAAAAATTTGAGAAAACAGACAAAGGAGTCAAATTCAAGAAGCAAAGGGGATGTGAGTAGTGGGGCAATAATAGAATTCATAAGAAAATGCACCTTCTGGGGAGAGACTGGAGGTGCTGGCAGTTGACAGGCCAAGATGAAGGGCTGTCTTTATATGTTTGACAACAGTCGGAAATGGACATAGAAGAGCTGAAGAAATAAAAGTTTTTTTAAATAATGCTTTAGTAAATAAGGCCTGAAGAGGGCAAGTTGCTATAAAGCTAAAGACAAATAAAAGTGTGAAGTTAGGCTTATAATGATTCAAAAGCAATGGCTGTGATTCTCCAGATATCAAATCACCAAGCAGCCAACCTGTCTATTTTGCAAGGCTTCATCAGGCAGGATAGGTGTGGGAGTTCTCTTCCAGGGTTGGATGAGATTTAGGTATGGCGCACATTGCAATGTCTCCTCTTATGTGATCACAAAAGTCCTTCTATTTTCTCAATCTGTTTTAAGATAAAAATGTCACATTGCGAAGTCGGAGTAGATCTAAGGCTCCTAAGAACCCTCCATTGCAGAGACAAGTTCAGTAGTTAAAATGGGATCAAAGGAATTGATAAGCCTTAAGCAATTTACCTCTAGTTATGGAGTAGGATTTTCTGCAGCTTTCATATTAGTTACATACTGCACTTGAAAATGCAGCATTATTTATTATATGCATAAAACTTGATTCTGTAAGGTCTGCAAAGGGGTTTTTTTTATAAAAAAGAAGTGGCAGCAGTTTCTGTTTCTTGATATCATACCAACAGCAAACAGTAAAGTGATGAGTGCTGGCTATCTCCCTTGATTTACATTTAAAATTCATATTTTTTTCCAGAAGATCATTGTACTAATAAAGTGTTGGATATTTGAAATGTGAAAGATAACAGATTGATTATGCTTTATTTGCACAACTTTTAAAGGTAAGAATGTAACACAAATAATAAAGTATATAATTTTCAGCTGGTGAAGAAACAGAACAGCAGTTTCCTCAGAACAGCAATTCCTGCTTACCAAGATATTTTGGGGAAACTGTGCTATTGTGGTGAGAGTCTTACATGCATATTCAAACCGTGTGTTTATTATAACTAGTAGTTAAATTTAACTTATTATGAGCTATATGGCATTCTAGTTGTTGCAGGAAATACCATGGCTTCTGGCTTTAAGAATTAATTAGATTGTGTTTCCAATGTAGAGAGATGTCTCAGTATGGTAAACTATTGTTTTCAGTTGGAGTCCACAGGTACGTCCCAGTTGTTTTTTGTTTCTTTTCTTCCATACTTCATGTATTTGAAAATTATTACTACGCCTGCTTGGCTCCCTCAGATGCAATATGTATTAATAGGTGGGATATATCAGCCATCTTTCTGGAGTGCATCCCCTGCAAGCTGGAAAATGGTGAGTAGGAATAACCAGGAAATTTGCTCCAAAAAGTCGTTCCAGATGTGGACTGCAATGGTAGTGTAGCGTACCCATGGACTGATAAGTTATCGGAAAATTTCTACATGTCAACTCTCTCTGTTTCCTTCTGCTTAATGATTGTTATTATTAAAAACCTTTACAAAAAGAACATTATTTTTCAAGAATACCTGGTACATCTGTAATTTCAGCATTGCTGTGAAATGAGAAATGTGACTGTGAGAAGCAGGTTGGGGGTGTAGCATCAAGGTATCCGATAGACTGTGATCACTGAGTGGGTTGTATCAGAGGGACAGGAAAGGTTACCAGCTGGAAAGATCCTGTTTCATCATAACCTGTGAAGCTTCTGGGCTGCTGATGAACAACCACTACATTGTACTTTCAGTGGAACAACTAAATAGTAGGACTTGTTATTTATTGATCTTTTCATATACTGAGATATAGTGAGAACCATTTAAATGAATGTGTGCATCATCAGTATAAACCTAAAAATAACAAAATGAGAGGATCAGCATCTGCTGTTTTTTGCTTGGGTTGTTTTGTTGTTTGCTTTTTCTTTGCTACAGTACAAAACAGAGTAAAAAGCAAATCCCTGCCAAGCGTGCAAATATATGAGGACATATCTTTGTAAATATTTTAATAACTAGTAAAATAACCTTCCCAGTTTTGTACAACAAGTAGCAAAAACTGGCAAGTATGATTCCAAATGTTCTGCTTTCTCAGTGCTATAATCAATGCAAAGATGTGATGGGCTTTATTTTAAAAGAGGATTCACCTGAGTGCCTTGTGTTTGTTTTCATGGTTTTGTAAGATGTTAAAAAAAAAATTGGAACAGTATCATTTTTTGCAGATGTACCATGGGGATTTAAATAAGCATACAAAAACTTCTGTACATTTTTTGTCTTGGTAGCTAATAATTCTTCCTGAAAATCAACACGTTTCATATCCAGTGCCACCTTTCTCTTCAACCAACACATTGAACAAATACTCAGCATTTGCAATAATGGCTGAACTTTCCTAGGGTGTGGTTGCATCTTTTCCGAGATCACATAGCACCATGCTGACCTAGAAGCAACTCAGTGCCTAAATCGCTGCCTAATTTACTACCTTTTTTTATTTCCTGCTCCAGCAAGATATGATGTGTGTCCATCAACGCTGCAGTGCTACGGGAATGGAAAAGTTGTGCAGAGACTGTCTCCTCTGTGATGCTGCTAGACTGTGTCAGGCAGTCTGGAGCTGTCCTAGGCATTCTGTACATGAGGAAATAGCTATTTTACAGCTATTTGACATGGGTTCTTAGACCTACTTATTCCCTGGAAAGAATATATCTTTACCCTTCTTTGAGTGGACTACACACAAACACAAGAGGACAAGTGTACAGAAGCACAGGTTTGCTTTCAAATGAAGCCAGTGAGAAAGAAGTGTTATGTGAAGTGTTATGTTTTAAACTACCACCAAACCTCTTTTGCAAATGCTTTCTGATGTAAACAACTACTAAAACTAGACCTTCAGGGAGCATGAACGCAATGTGTAATGTAGGTTGTGCTGTACAGGGCTGAGAGAAAAAAAATATGAGCAGGATTGTAGTAAGATGGGTTGATGTTACACTCTGCCCTTAGAGTCTTTAAGGAATTTGGCATAATTCTCCCTTTTTCAATACTTTCCTTCGCTCCATTCTGATAAATGTCCATATGTGAGCTTGGAACATGGCTAAAGCATTAATACTCACATATTAGAATATAATTTTCCTTACTCTCGAAGTAGTGCTGGTTTCTTAGAGATGATCCTCTTGATTGTTTGGTCGTAATTCCTTAGAACACACTTAAATGAGAGATGGCAATGTACCCTAGAGCCACCCCCAATCTTCCACTCCATGTTCACATTCCATTACAATGAACTCTGGTAGAGTATGACCCTGGAGAGTAATGTTTTTACAGTCTCATTACCATCTAGTGTATTAGACCATGGCAAAAACGCAGCTTAACGAAAAATACGTCCTGTTACAATGAATGATCACTTAGCAGAAATGGTTATTTTAAAACTTTATCTCAGGCCTTTAAACTAAGCTTTCACCATCTGTTCTGCCTTCTAATTATACATGCAAAAAGAACATAATTCACAAGTGTATCATAAAAGTGGGTAATGTAATTGATTAAATGATACTGCTGCATGTATCTGTGTTTGGTTATTCAGTGCCTCTGTTTGGCTTTCAGCTCATAAATCACTTAGAATACATTGTAAAGTGACTTTTTCTTGGCAGACATACTAGGATGTGCTCTCTCACATTTGAGGGGAGGCAATGAACTGATGGTAATGATGGATGGAAAAGGAATACCAGAGAGGTACAAATACTGTCAAACATCAAGGATTCATGCTCCAATTTTTTGAAGGAGTTGGACCAACTTGCTCTCTTACACTACTTCAGAAAATGGGGACCTCCTTGGCAACTGTCTTATATTAAATAGAGCCAGGAAGAAATTGCTTGCTTAAATGGCTCCTGACATTCTGTGTATAACTTTTTGCATGATGCTCCTAGATGTGTGCATTGTTATGAATGGAAACCTTGGAGCTTTGTTTTGCTTAGTCATCCAGATGATTATATTACTTTCAAAAATATTACAATGCATTCCATTTCTGGAATAAGTTACATGCCTAGGGCCTTAGGGAGTAAAAAAAATGGCTGTATGCTAAAGCAGCTAGGAAAAAGAGAAAGAGTTACAAAAAGAGAAAGAAAAATTACTTGTCATTTGTTACCACAAATAGAAAATTTATGAGTTCATGGATTTCAAATAATAGTAAAACCTAAATAATAGTGTAGTCTTTGCAATACTTAATTTAGTTAATACTTTAGAATTCTTAAAACTAGCATATTTTGATGAATCCATAGAAAACTCTGGTTGGGAACTGACCCAAGCATAAGCTCTATTTTAATGAAAGTTTCCTTAGGCAAGATGATGTAGAAATTTGAAGGTCCTTTTACAAAACTCTAGAAAAACTACAGATTCCCTTCAGAGTCAATCGTCTGAAGGTGTACTTAGTACCATCTGCACTTCCATTTTGTTTTCAGTGTTTCTCCATTACTTTACTACAGTAATCTACTTTATGTGTATTTTGCTACACATGGTGTCCCCTAAGTGCTTACATAAACCACGTTGCTCAAGAATGCAATGGGTGGATGAAAATACTAATGATGAAATCTGTTTTGAAAGATGTTTAGAATTAAGCGGAAGAAAATTTCATTCTTACATTGCTTTTGACATCTTATCCTTTTATCAGTATCTCCATTTATGATGTATGTTCCATGGTTCCTGCTATGTTTTAGCTGACTCCTCTCAAAAACTCTTCTCTGTTGTTATCTTTGTTCCCTGACTTAAGCAAATAAGGAGGGAGAGTTTTTGCGACATTAAGAGATATTTAATCTGGTTTGTTACTTTAGTAGTTTGGCCTCAATCTTCTTCCAAGGGCTTTAGTACACTCCCCTGTCATGTCTTGTCATGTCTTCTGCTCTTTCTCTAATGTCTTCTTCCCTTGTTCTGACAGGTAATTTAGAAAGCCTGCCACATATCTTCCCTTCATCTGATTCAGCTGGATGAGAATGGATTGAAAGACAGAATATGGTGGAACAAAGCAATCTGTAGTGTGTTTGAGTATTTTAATAAATATTTAAAAGTATTTGTATTGACTTCACAAGGATTTCCTGAGTATTAGCAATGCAGTCCAGACAGAGCACTATCATGATTTTGCCAGAAAATTATATGTGGTTATTTCCTCAAGAGATTTTTTTTTTACTATCAATAAATAATGCTTTCCTCTTGTACTACTATGTAAAATAGACATTTATGCTTAACATATGTTTGCTTGGAGGTAAAATAAATGTTTGATGGAGTGTTGAAAGCAAACACGAAAATTTAGCGCAGCTTAAAATCCCACTTAATTTCTAGATGGATAATAGCACCCATAATCTGCAATGATGTATTACTCAGAAGAACACACAAAACAGGCAAATATCAGACTTGGCATCTATATAAACCAATAAACCCCATAAACTATGGATGATACTTCATCTTAGGAAGTATGGACATATGTAAAATCTCATTTCTTTCGCAGAGCTGAGCTACAACACATTTAAGGAGATTGGAGGCCCAAGCACAGATTGGAAAAGGTAGGATTAAAGCTGTAGGACTAAAGCCAAACACACCCTCATCCGTGGGACTTCTTACGCTTGCTTACAGTGGACTGTTACCTGTTCTCTGAATGACGTATTCTGAAATCTGAGTATATATTCCTTAGTTCAATATGTATTCCTTAGTTTCTCTGTTACATCCTGTTGCTTATGAATGTAACTTTTGCGACCATTGGTATACCAGCACTTTTTCACATTTTCACATACTCAGCTTCACAAAAGAAACTACTGTCTGAAACCAGAAAAATAACTTGTTTTACCAAGTTCAAAGCAGGGTTTCTTTAAACCGAGTCAAATTGTTGAACCATTTACATTTGTTGTTAAAATTTTCATATTCTTCTAGAAGTCAATGGCAAATGAGGAGTTTTCTAGGAAAAAAAAGAAAGAACACACCTAATTATTCCAGATGCAAAATATCTCCAATCTACAAATGTATAAGCAAGATTTAATTTTATCTTCTTTTTCCGACTTTCCAAACCACCATTCTCATTTCACATGCTCTGTATTCTGCTGATCTGCTGTGCTTCTCTCAAATTTCTTAAGGGTTTATTTTATATTCGATTTTCATTCCTTTATATTGTCTTTTTTGTTGATTTGGTTTTGAACTTTAGTGGAATGTAATTCTTTATACTAGAATCCGAGTTTAACTTCCAAAAGCACATTTTCCTCTTAAGTTTAAAACTGGGAAAAGTACAAAAAATCCTTATTATACTTAATCTTTAAAAACTCAGGAGACTCAAAAAGGAAATCTCCAAGGGTTCACTGTTTTAAAAAAGAGATTAATTCTTCTCTAAAGCAACGATTTAATATGTCGGATCTTTGGAGTTTTTCTTTAATCAGGGATCAGGCTTTTTTACTTTCCAGCAACCACAGAGATTCTGACTCAGCTTGACAATGTTTATAGTAGATGTTATTTAAGCTGTAATATGGTTCTGAGATACGAAGTGAGTTGCAGAAAGAATCTAAGAGGCTCTCTGATCAGCAATGAGGAATTTTCCACAAGATAACTGTAAGTCATCTGCAAAGGGGAGCTCTTTTGACGAGCTTCCCAGTTCACGTCTTCACATGCTAAAATTTAACTTGACTTTGCAGACTGGTGGATTATAAAGCCGAAAGGGACTGTCTGGTTCATTCCCACTGACCTCCAGAACGGGCTGGAGACCTTTGCTGAACAAATCGCTATTCCAAGGACAGAAGTCCTTTCAGTCAATATATCCACTGTGGCTGTAAAATTCTGGTGATGACCCGTACCCTTGGGACCATTGACCCAGTGTTTCATAGCTACCCTGTTCAAATGCCTTCCTTACCTGAAGCCTTTTACCAGCTAAAACCAATTCCTGAGCTTATTCTGCTCCCAGGGTGCTGGTCAGGCCCGTGGTGTGGCCATGTCTCAGTGGGCTGTGCCGGCCTGATGGCGAAGGCAGGCGCTGTTGGCTGAGTGTGAGGGAGACCAGAGTGGCCTCTGGTGTTTGGCACCATGAAGAAATGGCTCACTGTGCTCCAGGGGCTGCCTCACAGTCTGTGAGGCATGTGTGTGTGCCGGGGCAGGAGCAGTCTATGCAGAAGGTATTTTTCTTCTTCCCACCCCTCTTCCCTGCCCTTAGAAATAAGGATTTTGGTACTGTCCTTCCTGCCCTGCAGTGCCAGGGCAAAGCTGGTGCCTTTACAACATTCAGCAGTGTGGGTGGTGTTGACACAGCCACGACTGAATCCCTGTCAGGACTAGGCCTGGCTGTGGCTCTTCTTTGGAGACCATCTGCTGTCTGATTCTTCCCAGCAAAACTGTGCCCATGTGCAGGAGCCAATGAAACAGAGCTCCCTTTAAACACTCACCTGGGGACCCTGTGGTCTGGGTGGAGCCCAGGAATCTTATTGGCCATTGTAGCTGTATTTTAGGATTTCTGAGTGACCTTTAATTAGTCAGTAACATACAGAGGTATGTCCCCAAACAAGGAAAGTGAGTCTACTTTGTGAGACTGTCAGTTAAATTTAAATGAGTACCTAAAGCATATAATGGTAGGATTCCATGTAATGGACTGGCTGCTGATGGACATGCTTGCCAGAGGTGCCAAAAGGAAGTGTGGACTAGCTGCTAATAGCAAAAGCTTGGCTCCTCCATCTCCGAACACATCTCCAGCAAAGCGCTCTGGCGCCTTCACAATTGGGAATGTTTTGAGTCACTAACCCGTAACACTCCAGTCTCTCACATACATGGCTAACTTTCCATGGCAAGCAGTGCAGATATTTGGAAATCTAATAATGTGCACTTCAAGCGGTATAATAAGCACACTGAGAGCTCCCTTTCTGGTTCACCAAAATTAAAATTGAGACAGTGTTCTCTATGCCTTGATTCTGCCTTTGAAAGTAATCATGCTCATAATCAATTCTAAAGGGGCTTAATCTTCAGGCAGAAAAAATCTGTAAAAACTGAATGAACTGATCTCTGAAAACAAGAACAAGGAAAAATATTCTCAGGTAAAATGAAAAGAGGGTACCTCTGGTTTTTGTTGGTTGATTGTTTCTGTTTTGTTTTGTTTAACATACGAAGTGAGTAATAGCATAGTTATCTAATTTGCGTGCTTGTATTTACCTGTACTTTCAGGAATTTTAAGCATTTATCATTCAATGGCCATTGTTAAAAGACCTGTGTCTATATCTGAGCCTGATTAGCATTTATGCTCTGCAGCTGATGATGAGAAAACTCAGCTGTTGCTTTAAGTTCTATGAGGGTCATGATGACCACTTTCTGGGAATGAGAATAGATGAATAACCTTCTTAGACTAATACTAATTAACTTTGTACATTTTCTGCTGTAAATTATTTTCTGAGCCACTTAGGATTGCTCTCAGCCAATTGCATACATGGCAAAAGGTTAATTGTTTGTGAAAGACAAAGAAAAGGGCACCTCTGTGACTCCCAGCAGAAATTAAGAAAATAATGAAGTCTTTCTATGGGAATTCATCTACTTCGCATGTGATGTACCAACTGTGAAACTTGTACAATATTCAAGTATATACTTTCAAGAACAGTGTTTCACAGAGCATACATTCATATAAAATAATGGCGTGTATTTCTGCTTTGTTCAGAAGCCTGGCTAGAAAGAGATGTGATAATTTAAATTTGTAATTTTTGAGAGGAATTATAGCATGGATACGTACAAAATGCATGTATTTCCTATGCTGATCAAGGCATGCTGAGTTTTTCAAAATACCCTACAGAGGGCAGGAAATTGTACTTACATACGTGGCAGCCTCTGTCAGACAAATAGGGTTTGCATAATTATTGTGGCATAAAATATTTGAGTGGCATATAATTACCAGAAGAGATGTTTATTGCCAATTGCACCCAACAAATAACAAAAGAAACTTCATGTGATGCCACACAGTGATGAAGAACTTAGATCTGATTTTTAATGAAGACTTTATAGAAACTTTTTCATTTATTTTAAGGCATTTGTAATACATTCTCTCTTCTGTTTCTGACTTCCTCAAAGGAAAAAAAATTGTTTACAGAGATGTTGGATGAAGAACTCTGAAAATAAAATAAAAATTATTTGAAAAATTGTGTAAAAAAGCTTTTGAATTTAAAGATATTATTGGGACCTTATAAGGAAATGATTTCTTTGTTCTTCACCCAAGTCACTTTTCTTCTCCTCGAGGAAGAGTTGCTTCCTTCTCCCTCCTGTTGCTGTTTGGGGTTGCACTTCCTCTGCTTGGGCATCTAGAGTTAATTGTGTAAACAGAGCTGAGGTCGATCAGATTTGATGAGCCTCGTGTGTGTAAAGAGTTCACATGTGAGGAAAAACACAGGTTTTTGCAATTCAGAATTGTACATAATTGTGGGATTTTTTTGCTTGTGTGTACTTATACGTATTTTTCTGTAAAAAAAAGTCTGAAACATGTGAAACATAATAAAGAGCAAAAAAATTTTTTTTGAATATGTAGGGAGATAAAAAGTTAGAAAATTAGCATGTGGGAAACCTGAATGTTAAAGTAAGGTAGAAGAAAAAACCTATGTTTTGGTGGTAAAAATTGTGCTGATGATTTCATTTCGCACAGCTGAAATGACTGGTCAGGTTAAAACCTGGGCTTTGGGTTGCTTTTAAGGTGCGTTGGACATTTATCTTGTATAAATTAACACTACTTTGATTTCTTGGTCATCAGTGTCTAATCATGTCCTGAGTGAAATGCCAACTTCAGTGAATTCAGTGGGTATTTTCTCATTCTGTTAAAGGCAGGCCAGACTTCATTCTTATATGTGTTTACTTCTTTACTAGCACTGGTTAACCACAAGAAGAAAACATTCTATAACAGAAAACTCCTCTTGCTTTCTTCATAATTACTGTTACAGCTGTTGCTGGTTCTCTAAATTGGCAGTTGTGACCTTTCCTCGTAGGACAGGCCTGAAGTTCCTCCACTTACGAAGTGTGGTAGTATCAGCAACACGCATGGGCAGCAGAACTTCCATTGCCTTGAACGCTCCTGAGTGAGTAACATTTGAGTAGATGTTATCACTGTTGTGCAGATAAAGAACCTTCCATATAAAGCAACACATTCTATTAAAAAACAGAACCCACACGGAACTTTTAAACAGTTCTTCCATGGTTGGAAAGGAAAAATGTGTAATTGATAAATTAGAGGCAGCAGAGAGAAGCTCTGAAACCAATTATTTTTACTGGAGTTTGACAAGGAATTGTGTCATACCAGTTTGAACTGACAAAGGTATTATTTTCTGGACAAAGTCTAATTTGAAAAAATGATTTAAAATAATTCTGGAGAATCAAACGGAGGTGACCTTTAGGGTAGTACAGGTGTCTGATTTCCTGGCTATAACCTATACAAGCACTTGTCTGAAAGAAGTTTTACACATTTAGGCGTGCTGCCATTTTTTTTCTTCTTTATGAAGCTCAATAAATGAAAGTTTTAGTTTTAGGGGTTCTGAAACATATTTCTGACCATATGGGAGAGCATAATCATTGCAGGAGAGCTGAATATCACCACTGAATGTTTAGAATGAACAGAAGAAACTAGGAAATATTTTTTTCTCATGGAAATGATACTTACCAACTCCCTGGAAAGGGAGGTTGGAGCCCTTTACAGTTGGGATCTGTGGAGTCGAACTGTAGAGAGGACGGTGTTTAAATGGTTGGCTTTGCTCCCATGTAAGTAGAAAGGAAATTAAATTGTTGTTATAGTGAATAGTTATGATTGCAGTACACTTCTTTTGTAGTTAAAGTTGCATGCAGGAGACAAATTACAAAATAGATGGTGATTTCTTTTTACAGTTGAGACTGGCTTCAGATTTTCCCACAGCCTTCTGTTGAAGCATTCAGGTTACACAAAAACAATGAATTTGGCAAGCTGACTGTACTTGGCCTTTTTTGGCAAATGGTTTCCGTCATACAGTTGTTCTTCTGCCTTCTGCAGGCAGGTCTGGCTCACATACCACTGTCTGAAACTTGGTATGTGAAAAATACGAAGCTTTAGAGTAGAATAGAAACTATGTGATCAGTATTTTGATTTTTGGTATGTAAATAGACAGAGTTTGGCAGTGTCTGTAATTGAAATAAAGGAAGAAGGTTCACATAAACACTCAGAGAGAAAAAGATCTATAGAAATCTGCAAACCTGCATATGTAGCAATTCCTACTGTGGAGATAACTTCAGCAGAAGTTGGAATGGCAAAAAAAAGATAAATAATTACGGTATTCAACTGAGCCTAAAAGGTTAAACAAATCCATTATTAAGAACACCTAAATCATTTATCTTTTTTTTGTTTTTCTTCTTGACGAATTGATGACATTAAAGCTTTCAGCACTTTATTTCATATTTAGCTCATGAAACTCCAACTAGATCAGAAACATGAATCTAAAAGAGCTACTTCCTTTTAAAATTTTTAAAAAGTTCTGGTTTGTGTTATCAGGATGCTTGAAGAAGGTGATTTTTCTGCACCTATTTAGACACCATTTTGTTCTGGTTTTTCACAATCATTATTATTATTAAGCCATTGTTGCTTTTTTCAAAGAAAAAACTAGATTTAGAGAAGTCTGTGTAGATGTGTAGCCTTGAAGATTGTCATTTTCTGTATTTTTACAGGTTAATTTCCATTGTGAGGTTCCTTTTTAAGGAGAATTATAATGCTAATGAGCCATACATTGTAATTCTTCTATAACAAAGAATAATAACTATTTCTTATCATGACAATGTAAAACTATTAGTCAAATAATGCTATTTAAAAGAATCATAACCCTTATTTATAAAAGCACATTGAATAAAACATCAATAAAATTGTCACAAAAAAGAACAAAGAGGACATAATAACATTCTTCATTGCATTTGATTAATCTGCTTTTAACAAAATTTGTATTTTAGACTTATTTTGTTGTTTAGACTTAAAAAATTTTAAGCTAGACGTGTTATATTTTGGTGTATTCTGCTTTTTTAGATATGCCAGGTTATTAGGAACACTGCTTTCTTTTTAATAAGACTTTTTAATACAAAGGAAGCAATTTTGTAAAAATACACCTGCATTAAGATACATTTAAGGTTGGCTTTTGCAACTTAAAAAATACGGTGACTCTATTTTCACCTGTTCCTCAGTTTAAGACTCCAGTAATATTTAGAGAATCTTTCTGGTTTAGGGGCTGATGAGTAACTCCACCAAACATAATTTGAAATTTCTGTTTGTTTTAGAATATACTTCACTTTATTCTTACCAGAATTGATTATTTTGTCTGTATTTTGCTGAAAAAACAGAAGGGAGAATGTTTAGGTTTCCAATTTAACTAACCAGTTCACAATTATATCATTACGATCATGAGTGCTACAGGGCGAGTGTAGTGCTTTATGTTCTGACTAAGACCACAAATCTTGGGCAGATCTGGTGGGTTGAAGGCTTAAAAACAACAGTAATTTTTAAAGTGATTTATACCTGTGTAGCAATGACATTTGTATTCATGCTTGAAAATACATGCACAGCATGAGAGGCCGCAGCTATCCATGCTGTGGTGTTCTGTGTCAAGCTGAAGCAATTCTGAGGCCAGAATGAGGGGAAAGGAAAGGAGCGTTGTCTGTGTGTTGAGATAAACGTGTTCAATACACCACTGAGTGTTTCCAGAAGGGCTGACCCTCTGCAAGGCTCTGGGCGAGGGGTGGCCTAGGAGATGAGGGGAAGGCATGCGGTAACAGGGAGAAACTGCAACTGTTTGGCTAAAAGAGTAACTCCACTGGAAGATTCCAGACAAAACAGAGCTGCGATCACTTCAGGTGGATAAGGAGATGAACTTTCCAATTATAACTCTGAGAGAATTTAATTCATGAGCTCGCTCAGCCACTCCTATGCATTTGCATAAATTGTTCTTCTAGGTTCAAGCAATCAGAAAAAGATATTTGAGGAGATATTTCTGTAGGTGTTTATACAGAAATTCAACGAAGTTTTCAACAAAAATTTATGGTCTAGTGGATCAATTTTTTAGTCACTTTCTCTAATCCACTATAAATGTGATATTAGAATTCAAATTAGAATTCTATTAGAATTAATTTGAGCATTAGAACCCTATATTGGGAGTCATTATAAAATTTGTTTATCAGATTAAAGAAAATGAGACAGGCAGGTTTGCACAAAACACTCGTTTAAGTAGTAGAGTTCGTCAACTTCTGGAAGTTTTCAAATATTTTCTTGTAAATTTTTTAGTCCAGCTGTCTTTCATGTTTGGAGATTAAGTTGGATTTTACAGAGGCTGGATGAATTAGTTAATATATGCACTGTTACAACTTGCATGTCCTGATATTAATAAAAGTACTGTTACATGAGGGATAAGAAATCCATTGTTGTTGTAAAGAGAATAATTAATATGGCATACACAAAATATTTTTACTTTTAAGAGCAGCTAGGAGAGAATATGTGCTTCTTGGAAGTTGTATGACATGATTTATGCATGCTTGTTTCTGAAACGCTTGAGCAACAATAAATATTATAATGTATTTGTCTGTAACTTCGAATACTCAAACAATGGTTTATTCATAAACAGAAATTTTATTTTGAAAGTAAAAGGACACAAAAATTTTATCAGCAGGTACTCTAAATATTTGGAAATATTGTATGTTAAGGGTAGTTACAAATAATCTCCTTTGTGGTTAGAGGTATGGCCATAAATTCGTTTGTAGTACAGTGAAGCCTATTCTTTTTCTCAAGACATGACAAATTCTATGTTCTTGGTAAATCTTTCATATTAAAAATCTGTAAATACTTTTACCATTTGTGGAAGTAGATGGGAATTTTTCTAAACATCTCTATTATTAGAGATATTTTATTTTTTGAAATTTGCAGATATAAAATCTATATTGTTCAAAACTACTGAAGATTAAATCTTTTCCCTAGAAATGGCAAATATAATGGGAGAAATCCCTTGTCTATGGACAGATATGTCTGAGTTTACTTATTTGTTAGTGTTTTTTGTATTCTTCCTGTAGTGCGAGGGATAGCAGAGTGTTACTGACTTTATTAGTTCCAAAACAGTGCAGTTTGCCAGTGAGCATGCTGAGAAAATCACAGCTTTGATAATGAAAGCTGGAAAGACAAATGCTGCAATTTTCAGTAACACATTTATGGTTTGTATGTGGCTAGAGATTTTCACACATTACAGTTTTTGTAAGTGCTTCACGTGCATCTAACATACTTTTGTTAGTATTCCACATTCTACGCTTAACATAAGCAGGATAATCCTAAATAGTCGTGGTTGTGTCTCTGCGTGTAAGAACATAGCTACATAGAATATTTCATATTCTCCCTGTCACTGAATATTCTGTATATAGCATATCATTCTGTACCACAGTATATTAAATTATATGCAAAAAATGATTCTTGACTTTTTTCTGTATAATCCCATGGCTCTTCTAAAAACATTAAAACAGTCAGGTTGGCAATGTGTTATAGTAATTCCCAGTCCCACATCAGCTTCATAAAATGGGTTAAAACATGTTTGAATTCAGAACCATATTTGAGCATCCTAACTGCTGGGGGGGACCTCTTGCTTTCATGAAGTTTCGTTTCTAATGGCAGAAATCAGTTGTCATCTAATTTTAGGCTACGCTCAAAACAAAGCTGAATGTTAGGTTTTTATTTCTGACTTGTAAAAAACAAACGATAGGAGTAAGCTTTGATGTGCAGAATGGAATTCTTGCATGTCTGTGTTTCATGATCTCTGCGATTCACAATGCATTTCTCTCACCTTTTCTTTTTTAATTTTTCTATGTTTACAGACTGTTATGAAGAAAGCAAGCAAAAACTGTTCTGACATATGCCTTAGGGCCTCTGCTACTTTGATGTATTACGGAAACTACTTATTTACTGCAAGACTGGGTTATTAGTTGATTGGTCACCACCAGGGAGGCCTACGGTTTCTAGAACATATCTACAGGAGAAAGTTCCTGTACTAAATAGACCTGGAAAATTCTAAAGGCCAGGGATAATAGACTATTTGTACCTGGCTAAAGAGGCTGAGATAAAAATGGCATGTTAGCCAAAACCCATTTCTTTCTGTCTGACCAAAGGCAGGAAAAAAAGCATTTGAAACAGTTTCCAGACAAGTTTTCTCCTCAGGACAGTCGATGTCTTTGCTGTTTGATCACCAGTTACCACCACTACCACCATCTCTAGTTTGTTTTTGTAACTAATGAAGTAAGCAGTTGGTCTGCAATGTATATAAATATATTTGATTTCTTAAAACTACTTTTAAACACATATTTATAGTTTAATACATTTTATATGTTATTTTTATATTTTTAGATGTAAGATGCATTTATTTTTTTATTTGGGTCCTCCATGACCTCTTTTATCTGTATTATTCACTCAGATCAGTTATTACAATGAAATCCACTATGGATAAAAAGCTTATGCTTACACAGGGCTTAAATTTAGTTGTGTTTGTTAAATAGCCATTCTTTCCTGCCTCTAAAACGATAGTACAATGGGAACTGGGTTTTGTTGTGATGTTTTTTGCTTTTTTTTCGTCCCAGTAATTAGTAATATATTCACTGACAATGTCAAATATGATTTGTAAACAAACCCGATATTTTCAAGAATTTTTCTTACTATCTCTTTTATAATTTTTAACATAAAAGCAAATGATTTACACAGGCCACTGAAGAAATATTTGTTCAAGCTAGGATTAGAATCTACTGGTGTGTGGCATTGTTTAACAAAAGAATTCAGGAGCATGAGCAATTGGGAGATTTTATTTTCAGGTTCAAGATATATGAAGCAATCCTCTTTGTGCACTTTGTCTGAATCATTTTATGCTGGAGAGCACATTTTCCCCGTATTAAAGTAGAAACTGCTTATCTCAGTGGTGAGCAAAGTCTGTGCCTCAAATACAAATGAGTAAGTAAACTGACTTCTGAGGAATGTGTCCCTGTGTTCGTAGCGAAGCCGAGTTCTCAGAGGAATACAGTCAGTCAGTCAAAGCTTTTGAAGGGTAGTGATCCAAAACCATTTTTTCCTATTCATTTACAGTGCAGATGGCACAAGCATTTATTCTAAACAGAATGCATTGTTAGAATAGTCTAGACACCCTGTGATCAAGGGACCACAAATGGAAACAATTTGGTGTTGAAAACTTTTTATCTGATTACAGAGATAATGACTTGGAAATCAACCTGGCAATTTTGCATGATTAGAAAAGTGATGTTCATGCTGATTTCTCATCATGTTTCCAAATAGAAACAGATTTCTGCCACATATTACATACCATTTTTCTCATAGATGACTCTGCATCTCAACCAGCAGTTTCAGCTATTCCACGCATGGAGCTGTTCTGTTGTTTTGACAGGCAAAGACACATAAAAATCATGTATTAGTCGCTTTTCCACACCACTGAGTCTATATGAAGAGCTTGGAAAAATGAAACCAAAAAATAATATTTAATTTTTTAAGTTTTTGGTTTACATCAAGTCTGACATTTACGCAAAAATAGACTCTTTAGAGAGGATCTTCATATTGAAATAAACGTGTATTTATCTGAATGACTATCTAATTTTGAATCCTTAATTTCCAAATCTTGAAGTTCATTTACGGTTATAGGGCTGCTTCTGGTCCTAGACACTTTTACTGAAAGAAAGTAGGTTGAGACAGTCTGATCTATTTTTATATTTTACTTTCTTACAAAGCACTGTTAGGATATCTCATGATACACAACTTTAATGTGGTATGATAAGTTTAATGTGGTATATTATAAATAAAAACTTCCTGCATTTTTTTTCCTTTTTTATGCTGTTCTCAATATATTTGATGAAAACATCATACTATAGAGTAGACGAGGTTTGGCGGCATCTAGTCTTGTTCTGTGAGTAGATTTTAGTCAAGGACTTGTCTCTGTAACATTTTCTTCTTCTTGGTCTGA
Organism: Oreocharis arfaki; assembly: GCA_013398015.1. NCBI lineage: Eukaryota > Metazoa > Chordata > Aves > Passeriformes > Paramythiidae > Oreocharis > Oreocharis arfaki. The sequence goes on from VZRR01011968.1 coordinate 24,344, forward strand.
AGATGCTGAGTCAGCACAGGATTCTGTCTTTTGCCTTTTTCATAAGCTATGTATTCAGAAAAGTTTTACTGAGCTTTTCTCTGCTTTCTGTTGAAAATAAGAATGAAATACACAAGCGAGAATCAGCATTTGATGAAAAAGCTGACTGAAGTTACAGAGACATGGTGACTTAGAAATTTGTTTTCTTCCATTTAAGTTTTAGCTTGGGCTTCAGTCTGCACGTCTGAAAATGCACCTGCTGGGTAAAAATTACTGAAATAATTTCACACTGAATGTTTTAAAAGTAGAGGCAGGACACCAACAGAATTCTTCAAAAGTTTGTGTTTGGGCTGGTGCTCTTCAAAAGTGTTCACAAATTGCTTAATGAGAAGTTTTGTTGGCTTTTTTAGTTTACTGGTTATTCAGGGTATTATAGAAAAACGGTGGTCTATTAAGAAATTTCAGAAGAATATAGCAAGGCACAAGACTGAAAAGCAAAATGATGAAATCCAACCCAAATAAATGTAAAATCATGCAAGAAAGTGAAAAGTCCTAATGTCCTATTCAAAATAATGGGCTCTGAACTGGCCATTGCTAGCCTGGAGTGAGAACCGGGGGTTGTGGTAGGTCCATAGTCAGGCTAATATGCAGAAGGAGGGAACAAAACGAACATAGAAGTGCTGGACTCTACATCCACGTTTTACCTTGGTAACTATGGGACTGTTCTGCTCCTATTTCAAAAGCCATCTAGCAGACCTGGAAATGGTTCTGAGAGAGACAGGCAGGATGATCAAAATGATCATGATGAATGGCTTCCACACAGGGAAATGTGGAGAATTTAGGAAAGCATATGAATGGAGATTTGGAACCAGGAAATCCTCTAGTCATTCTCCCTTACAGTTTGATTGTTCTCCTTAGCATAAAGCAAATGTATTTCCTGTAGTGTTGATCAGTATTACCACAAGATGTTATCAGATCTTCCTCAGGAATACTATTTCTCTCACTATTTATTTCATTGTTAGGTGTGCACAACCTTCAAGTGTTCGAGGATATAATTTGTTCTTGCTCTTAACTGGTTAAGGCTGTGTACTTAATGTTTTTACTTCCATTCCCTGTTTCTTCTGCTTATATTTTTCCTCATTTTTTTACTTTAATTAAAAAAAAAACCTCATAGGAGAGAGCCTGGAACTGGTAGAGTTGGCAAACACTCCTAACACTGCTTAAGAAGTGATAACACTGTGGAACTGAAGGATTTTGAATCAGTGTACAAAACCCCCATAAATTAGGAAGAAAATTAGGTTCAACCAAATAGCATTTGTCAAATAAAGATGAAGGAGGATTCAGGGGAATACAAACAATAAATTGACTCATTCAAGTTATTTTTAACTCTGAATTTTTCCTGATACTCAATCCTCCTGCTTCTGGTTTCCTTGTGCGCATAAATTTGTTGATCACCAGTATGTAACACTGCCCATTTTGGCCGCTGCCTGAAATTGTCTTTCAAATGAATCAATAACTCTTGTCGTTCTTGTTTCAGTTACGTTCACATCCAAAGCTTATTACTCTCATCTTCTCAATCTTTCTCTCCTGATAGAAGGAAGCTGTTCGATTTTGTGTGTGTGTAAATCTATGATGTTCCAGCCTCTGTCTAAACACTGTTTGTTTTCTGCTTAGGGTCATTTTGTCTACAATCTTGTCATAGTGCTGTAGAAGCCAGGAGGACTCATTCAGTAATTTAGTGCAGTATGGCACAAAACCATTTCATTTTATCCACTTATTTTAAACCTCGTAGTTTGAACTAATCGATTTCTGAATTTTGAAAAATAAATTGTTCCATGCCTGTTGTTGAAAAAAGCATTAATTGCAGGAACAATATTGGATCTGAATTACACATGTCACCAAGAATGAGGCTGTTATTTGAACATTTGTCTGTTAGCTCTGGTAATTCAAAATGTATTTGATTTCCTAGATGATGACAAAGGATGTAGACAATATATAGTAATGGGAAAAATTTATCACTAAAATTAAGTTGTAAAGCACTCGGCTGATTTTTAGATAGCACTGACAGTCTTTGGGAAATTATGATTACAGCATGATTAGTCATTCACATTTTTTAATAGAGCTCCTTTGTTTAATCATAGTTCATCAAGGACAACAAAGATGGTGAAGGTCTGGAGCAGATGAAGGAGTTGGGGGTGTTTAACCTGGCAAAAACGAGGCTCAGGCAAGATCTTATTGCCCTCTACAACTATCTGAAAGGAGATTGTATGAGGTGGGAATCAGTCTCTTATCCCAATTTACCAGAGATACGTCAAGAGGAAATGGCCTCAGGTTGTGCCAGGGGAGATGCAGATTGGATGTTAGAAAAGATTTCTTCACCAAAAGGATTGTCAAATATTTGAACAATATGCCCAGGTAAGTGGTTGAGTGACCATCCCTGGAGGGGATTATATTTAAAATACATGTAGATGTGGCAGTTAGGGCAATGGTTTAGTGTTAGATGTTGGGCTTGGCGGTGCTGGGTTAACAACTGGACTCATGATTAGGGGACTTTTCCAACCTAAATGATTTTGTGCTTCTATTATTCTCTATATTTGGAGCTAGCTGGCACAATTTTGGACTCTTTTGACCGTCTTCATGCCAACCATGCATGAAGAGGCCAACACTTCTCTTATTGATACTATATCATTATATATTTTCCATCAAACTGTAACAGAATGCTGTTCTGCTGCCTTCTGCCAATGAGAATTGCCAGATTTAGAATGTGTCAAAATCTGTTCTTTTTCATTGTGCAAAAGAGTAAATTGGAAGTGAGGTGACCAGTTTATTTCTTCCACAATTATAAATCTTAAGTCTGTAAAAGTATGTTGTCCAGTTAAGAGCTCTTGTACCATGACTTTTTTTCTGGTAGTTCTAATAAAGGGTTGTGTGGATTGATTTTAAGAGCGGTGAGGCTAAAGCTTAGCGCAAGGCCTAAGAAATAAGAACAATGGTTTGAGTGGTATTTTAACACTACAGAGATCTTGCCTAGTTAAAAATAGTGCTAGAAGAATAATTTAAAGACAAAAATATTCCACTGGTCACAGTTTGACAGACTCTGATCAAAGAAATTGAGAGCTGAATGTTATCTCTCGATACAGAATGGAGAAATCATCATTCAGTAATAACTTTTGGCTTGTGGCAAACATGGTAAATTGTTTGGGTTTGCTAATAAATTTTTAAAAAATTCTTCAACCCTTGCAAACTGGAGCAAATAACCTTCAAGACCCACCCTGTCCTTGAAGAGTGTATTTAGCTTGTATTACCTGTCAGTGTAGCCACTTAGAAAACACTGTTAGAATGCTTTCGGTGTGAAGGTGAAAGAGAACTTTTCTCTGTTTCATATGTTTGCTAATCCTTATGCAAGCATAGATGCAAACCAACTTGTAGACTACTAATATGCATTTCAACATTTTCTTAGAATTTTATACATATTTGTTATTAATTCCAGTCTTTCAGTTTTGTATATTTACTTCCTGTATTTCTTCTTTTCGTGGTCACTTATTCTTTCTTGAAAACAAGTTCTCTTTTGCATAAGAAGTTAGTCTCTCATGTCTATATGGGAACGACTGTTAGGCTGGGGTTTTATTAATCATCCTTTATTTTGTTCCACCCAGTACTTTTAAAACTCTTTGAATGGTGACTAAGAAAATGGAACAACTTGTCATTACCTTTAAATTAGACAGGCAGGACTCTGCCTCTCTACTGAAAAAATCCCAAAATAAAACAAAACCCAAAACAATGTGGGTGTCTGTGTGTACAAATTGAAAATGGCTAAAAAGCATTCCTAGGTTCCAATTCACAAGACTATTTCAATAGGAAAAAGTTCGGTCGCTTTTTCCGTGAATTTTTTAGTGTCTTGGAAATAATTACACAGCTTTAGGCTGCCTATGTTGCATTGAGATTGAAGTGAAAAGCCAAGTATTCTTTTTCCATCTTCTGAAAAATTGTAATTTTACCATTGTTAGAATCAATCTTCTTTCAAAAATATAATGACATGTTTTCATCTTATCTATCCTTAAAACATTAAATCTTTTATATGGATTGGTTGACAATTTTTGAAGGATAACCTTTTCAACATCATAAAATAAATGGAAGTGGTGAAGGATTTAGATTCAAAATGCTTTACCAGTGCACTAATAATTTGATGAGCACTGCTATCATTTTTCTAAAATGGCATTAGATTAAATCTTATTCATCCAGCAAATTCTTTTGAAGAGTCTCACCTTTAGAAGCTGATGACACAAACCAGCTTGAAAATGTGATTGTGGTATTTGAAATGCCCTGTCACTAGAGTCAATTTATTTATGATTTATGAAGCATATTTTGTATGTTTCTTTACAAATTTTGCTACCTTAGTATTAATATTTTAAAGCTGAACTTACAAGGACATACATTGTTACTTCTCCATAGTAAGATCTTGTTTCTGGTAACTTAGCACATTTTTCTCCAAGCATTCGTGTCAGCAGCACACGACCATGATGTGAAAGGAAATTGCTTCCAACGCCTCTAAAATTGCTTGCTTGGCTTGAATTAATCTTAATCGAATTTCTGTCTGAGATGTGTAAAAGCTTACAGAATCTCATCCTTTGAGCACAGCTTTGCTAATTTGATTCTACATTCCAAAGTGACGAGAAATTTTGAGGCCTGCAGGGCTGCTGTTGCTGATAATGTTTCTATGCAGGTGGCGTGAACCACACTGTTCGTTAATGTGACATACCTTTATAATGAATGTCCTCAAATAATAGTAGTGAAAACAATGAACTTGCATCCATATTTAACTGTGTTGTCCCCCTGTCTAAAGTACCTAATGTACATTCAGCCTCGAGAAAGAAAAATACAGTGCATTATACTTCAGATATTTGAATTGAGAGGAAAACCAAATTATTAACCTTAAAAATGCATTTATTTTTTAAATCCAAAACCTAGAATATTACCACAGTAGAGAAAAAACAGAAGGAGCAAGGACTTCACCAAAATTTCCTAAAGATCACTTGCTGACATCATTAGAGTCGGTCTACAGTAGAGTAATTCTAGAGTTTCTAGTCCTACTAGCCACAATGTGACTGCTACCTTTAAACTTATTTGTAAATTGGAAGGATGAGTCAGATGATCACATTGTCTGAAATAAAATGGTAATTTCAATTTTACAGATCGCTCTGAATGCCAGAATGTGGTGTATGGCTCTGAAGCTAGACCACAAAATGAATCTTAGAATCCCTGTTTCAGTGCATGTTGCCTTTTGCTCAGTGTGGTAGGGGTTCCAGGCTGGTCTAGTCTCTTCTCTGCAGGAAATCAAGTACCATTGTAGAAATGTTGTCTTTTGATGCCTGTAGTAGCACTTTGGTCTAAGTGACTGACTCTGCTCAGGAACAGGAGCTGAAAGACCCCTTTTTGCAAAATTCTGAGCTGTGAACCAGCTGAAGCCATGTGATTTTTTTTCTGCTTGTCCTCCTCAAACAGCAGCCACTGCTGCCTCCATCAAGGCAATGGCAGCAAGCCAGGGAGAATCATCTGGAGGACACCTGGAGGACTGGCAGGACACTTCCACTTCAGCTGCAATGAGATAAGCCATCCATGTTCTTTCAGTAGTTGTGATTCATTGCACTGTTGTGTGCATGATCTCAGCCTTCTACTTTTGTTATTCACTCTGCAGCTCCTGTAGCATGGGCTGGGGAATGAAAACAGTGAATTTTGCTACTTCTTTCTCCTCTGTGCAGATAATTAAGAAATGTGATGAGATGTGAGAACTGCTTCCAAGTTGTTTTGAAGTGCATAAATAAACATTTGCAACATTAAAAATTAAAATCGTATTGGCTATAATTGTAAATAGGAGAAAAACGCTTCTTTAAACCTGTTACTAACCTCTTTAAAGTTGAAATACCTATAAGCAGAAATAAAATGTAATATATTAGAAACCTGTTTGGATTGCATGCTGCTGAAAATCTCAGCCCAATTACTGGAATTCTACTGCTTTGTATACAAATGCATATATTAAAAGACATGTATAAATACAAATTTACATCTATAATACTCAAGAGCATGAGAAAAAGCAGCCTGAGTAGTTAAGAACTGTTATTAAGTCAGATTTTCTTTAATTTGCCAAAATTGCGGGAAAGCATTTATGTGACTTGACTGCACCTTCACTGAACGTTTTCACAAAGATTTGCAGGGAGACTGTGCAGAGTTGATAACTCATTTTCCAAACAAGTGCTGTGTTAACACAGCAGCACTGAGTCACTTGTCTTTGAGAACTGCCTTTATTGCTTGCTATGATGCAGTGGCTGGTTGGACCATGACAAACAAGCTTGCTTCCCGCTGGTGTGAATGAGGGCTTTGAAGCTCCTTATGTCCCTTCCAAGCTGACAGACCTAATTTTTATTATTTTTTTAAAGAAGTCTGGATTTTGTAATATTTTGTGTTTAGCTTTGAGTGCTCTGTTTAGCTGTGTCTCAGCCTTTTTAGAAATCTGGACTTTCTTCCAATTCTCCAAAATTCCAAAGAGCTGCTGCGAGTTTGTTTTATACAGTGGCTTCATCCATGTGTTGTGTCTCCACCAGTGTTCTTTCTTTTTCTTTTCTTTCCTTTCCCATCTTCTATTGATATTTACTGTATCTTACTTCCCAAAGTTAACTGACACTGCTACCTGTTCACCTGATTACTAATACATCTAATGGCCTAAGAGTACTGCCAAGAGTTGAGCAGTAAATTTCTACTGACCACTGACCTAGCGAATTTTGCCTACAGGCTTATGGTATTAAGTGTTGTCTTGCACTTGCTGTAGAATTTCATGCAGGCCAGTTGTCCACCACATTTTCTGCATTTCTCAGGGTTATTATTTATTTCCCTACTCTGTGTGCTAGTGGTATAAGAAGCAGGCTCATAATCTCTTTTCACTTCACAGTTATTCTTTTCCCATCTTATGTAGTACTGGTACTTTCTCTACCTGTATCAAAAATATTCGGGAAGAAAATAAAAAAAGCATCTGATCAGTGCTGGGTAGAATTTTTCAGATATTGTAAATGGTGCTATCACCCACTGATGTAAAGCCTGCACTGATATAAATATCAAGTGGAAGCGGTCCATATCTTCTTCCAGAAACTTCACAACTGGGAAGATTTGTGAAATCACATGGTCCTTCTTGGGAGACAGTGCAGCTGCAGTGTGCTCCCTGTATTAGTCATGAGTTTGTCTTCAAAATGCAGTCTGTTATCTCAATGGAGAGACATCATTTGTTCCAAAAATTCAGTTCAGAGTAAGATATTTGTTGTAAGAATGCATGAAGTTGCAGAAATATTCAAAACATATTTTTCAGTCAGAAGACTGTTTTCATGCTCTCACCCCCACAGTCCCTAGAGGGTATTTTCACACTTGATGATAGTAGTAGTGAGGTCTGAGTCTGCTGTGACTTGGAATTATGCAAAAACTTAAGTTGTGACATATACCGAAGGCCACCTAGACCCATCCCAGAACAAAGAAGGGCTAAATTACAAGTCAGGTTACATTGCAAAGCCACTTATCTGGTTGAGTTTTGAATATCTCCGGGAACTGGGAATCCTACAACTTTTCTTAGAAACTTTACAGTGCTCAAAGATAGATAGATAGATACTGCCTCCTGTTCTTTCACTGTGCACCTCTGAGGGGTGCTGGTTTCACTCTTACCTGCATTTCTCAACGTGTTGGAAGGCAACAACTGTATTCTCCTTTAACCTTTTCTTCTTCAGACTGTAAAACCTCAGTTCCCCAAAGCTCTCTCTGCTCACTAGCCCTTCTGGATTCCTTCTGTCCATTCACTCATATCAAATGAATTCAGAAAAATGAAACGGAATCAGTCTGTATTTGCTTCATCTAGTGTGATACTTAAGCAACTCCATTGTATCGGGTTTTTTTCTGATTCTGAGTGTATGTGAGGTAAAAAGCTCTAAAATGACTCATGACCTACCTAGGGATAAAATCTAGTCTTCTGGCTCCTGACTGAAGTCTTCTGACAGATGAGTTATGAGTCTAGGTTTTAATGTGAAGTTCTAATGCCAACTTATCCATTTGGTGGATTTTTCTTTTTTTTTTAATTTTGCAGCAGGGATTTATCGTTGAGCAACTAGGATGTCATTCTTACCTTTACATGTCTGGGCTGATGAGTCTCAAAACTGCAAAGTGATGAACGTCTTCTACCCTGCTAGATGTGGGGTAGCAAAAGTACTCTGTGTTTCTGCCTTTAGGAAAGAAAGGGAAGTAATTTGTTGAAAAGAAAGAGAGTAACTGTGGGGCTTTCTCATAGCTGCTCCTCAAACTGTAAGCAAGTGCTTTTACTACTGTTGGATCAGTCTTATTTTTCAGGGTTCTCCACTTCTGTTCTGAGGAAGATTCTGAATGATTCCCTGTCTGTAATTTAAACATGATTGTGATAGCTATGCATCATTGATCTTCATAGGATCTAAAAATTATGTAGGACCTAGGTACCATTGTATTAGACACATTATGTTCCCTTGAGGTTTCCTTCTCACTGTTTGTCTTAATGTTTTTCCACATTTTCATACATTTTGATTGGTGTTAACTGTTCGATTGATGGGATGCCTCACCTGTATCAGATTTTAATTTCGGATAAGTGATGTATGTGAGCTCTTTTCTTCTTTGCGTTTACTTTAGTGTCTCATAGTAGTTTCACTGTGCAATGGTTTGTGCCTCAAAGGATTCACTATTTACAGGTTTATTTTTGCATCCAAGCTTCCACTACCACTCTTGCACTCAACTATAGTACTTGGCCAATTTAACTTCAGTTTTGAACCATTGTGTTTGTACTTATTAAAATGTGATTTTTTTCCTGCACCCTCTCAATATCTAGTAACAGCTAAATGTTTAGAGGACAGAGAGTGTAGAAGGAGAGCAATATCCTAATAGTGAATATTTTTACAATTTATAAGGCTGTTAAAACAGGAGTTTAGAGGGAAAAGGTGGTTTACTGCCTTATTCCTCCCTATATGCATGTATATGTGTGTACACACAGACACACAGTGTCTTATTCTTATACACACTGTGTGTCTTTTCCAAGACTGTCCTAGAGTTAGGGGAGATTAATTGACACAGGCATCATCATAGACATCATAGGCCAGTGTTACTCAGAAAATTCATTAAGTGTTAAAAACGCTTTTTTACTTTAAAGTCTACAGCAATTTGATACTAATTTTTCACTATTAGACATACTTCATGTTGTGTCTTTTAGTTAACGTACCTACTTGCCTGTTTAAAACACTTTTCAGTCTTTACATAGCATTTTTTTCATGTACCCAGCAAGTGCCCTACATTCATTGCTATTTTGTAAGAATGATGGGTACTTTAAAATCAAATTCTACTTGATGTTAACTCAGATGACCTTGCCCTGTCTCCCTCACTTACCCCCAGATTCTTGTGTATATGCTGTAGCTTGCTCACTAGAAAGTTTTCTGTTGGACCACTGTCTTAATTCTTATTTATGAAATTTCTTGCAGTCTGTTTTTTTGAAATTCAAAAGACAATGATCATGAAACGTCATAGACTGTGAATATTGAGGAGAAAAAATATGTTTCATTGAAATTCACACTTCTGTGTTATCAATCTTAATGGAGCCCAGCTTAGTAATGTCTAAAACGTATGCTAATCACTCACCAGAAGAATGCATGAAAATAATCAGTTTAATTTAGATTTTGATTCTTTTGGAGTACGACAAATTGTATTTGTGATATACATAAGAAAAATTTTTAGTTGGCATTCCAATTCACTTACTCTAAGCAGAAACAAAACTGCTTTAAGAACAATTGGTAGAAATAGCTGAGGGAGAATTAACTAGAAATGTGAGGGGGAAACCTACTGTGCATACTGAAAAATCAAAATATGTATTTTGACCTTAAAAATATGTTGTTTCTGAAAGCACTAAAAATGCTTTGTGAATGACAGTGATTATTGAGGATGGATTCTGGGGGATACTTGGATTGCCTTACTGTAGCTTTTTACAAGTCACATACTTAGTACTTCTTCACCAGAGGCAAAGATAGGCATCCCAAGAGTAATTAATCCCACCTACTTTTCAGGTGAAATGCATCTAGAGGTTCCTGTCTTACTGTGAGTAAAAAGGGAGTCCAGTGGTTAACTTTAACTGGATGCCTTCCTTCTGTACAGATCACGATAAACGTCACTGACCCACAGCTAAGGAGATCTGCACACCTCTCTATGTAGGACCTAAAAGCTGAGAAAATGCAATTGGCAATCTAATGTTAATGTTAACTGCTAGTGGAATTTGGGTGAAATCTTTTACATTTGAGGGCTCTTTTTCCGATAAGTCGTGATTGCAAATTTGCTCTTTTCAGGTTATGACCAAAGTACTGTTGCCATGGCAGCAAGTTTCTACTTTTGAAGAAAACAAAGGGCAGTGTAACTTATACAAAATAAGCATAAACATTTTGGCAGAAAGAGGGTAAAAAGAAGTAAAGGCCTTATAGAAAATACATTTATAGATGAAATCACATTGTGTCATTTACTTTCTGCCAAATGCAATTATAGTAGTATTGAGAGTATGTTTTGTACGAGCGTGGAGCAAGGACCACACAGAAAAACCCTGATTTCTTGTACAGGAGATAGTGTACAAGACACAGCCCATTTATAATTCCTGAAATGAAGGCTTAGCAGAGGTTAGAAGTAGAATAAATGTTAAAATTCAACTACTTGCTATTCTATGCAATGGCTAACTGGTGTTAGTATGGCTGTTCACCTCTACTGTGCTCTCATTTTCATACCATCTGTCTCTCACACTAGATGACAGATACAGATCCTTAGGTGGCGGAGCATTTGACGAGTATTATGGAAAGGATATGGTGAAATGGAAGATCTGGTCTTGATCTAGAAGAAGAAATCTATTCCAAAACACCTGAGTTTTATGGGAAAAGTAAGTGAAAAAGGACAATTCCAGTGAAGGTGAAAGGTTGGAAATGGAGGGTGGAATGTGTTCTGGAAAGAGAGGAGCCAGGTTGCCATAGTAAACCCTTGGAAGCTGATAACACTTGAATTTCAAGTTATAGTTAGATAGTCACTACACGTCTTACTGCATACCAGTGTTAGACTGCTATAACCCATTTCATACTTATTTGCTAATTTCCATGCGTTGCTTTGACTCTCAGTCTTGTAAAATTACACTTACCAAGAACAACCCTAAAATAAATCCTTAGAATAACTTACATCATGTCCCCAAAATTCTTAAGCTACTCAAAATAATTTGTTCTTTTGCACTGGTCACTGTTACCTGTTAGCTCACATGGTGATGGTGATTTGAAGCATTTACCTCACACCTGATTTCATCAGTCATGCTTTATGATCTCAGTATGTTCTTACTTTGTTACTCTATAATTGGGTTTTTTCACCCAAAGTGAAACTTAAACCAGAAAGCAAAAAGTAGATCAGAGGAAACCTGTCATTAGCAAGGGGAACAGTAACAGCAAGTGCTAGTGTGTTACTTTGCTTATTTCAATGCCCAAACTGTAACTTGGCCTATGCCCAGCTCCTACAAAATATCCAGGCACCCACATCTTAACTAGTCTCTTAAAGTTAATGAGAACAGAGCATATACACAAATCAATCTTGATTTTGGCCCTGTGCCTTGCCTTGGCAATGTCTATGTATGATGAAGGTTAGGTATAGTAGGTTGCCTGTCCAGTCGTGCAGAATATTGCTGTGAGGTTGTCGATGCCTTCACAGCTGTGTATGTGTTCCACCTATGCTTCTAAGGCTCTCTTCCACAGGCTGCTTGATATTGTGTGTTCGAGGCCAGCTCTTTGAAATTCCTCTTTTCTTAATTTCATGGTCTGCTTCTTACCATGGTAAAGCATTGGCAATCATTGTTCTGTTATTAAAAGACCTTTCCTGGCTTGTTTTCATAGGTCAAAAGCATTTCTTTGGGTTAAAAGTAATGAGTACGGAAACTTGTGAACATATGCAGTCTTCAATAAGTAGCATGATGATTTTATGAGCTGCATGTTTAAGTTGTCTGCAAGACACAAAGATGCCGCCTCAAGATACCTGGTTGGTTTTTATTTATGTGTATAGATCATTGTTTATGTGTATGGATCTTCTTCTAGAAAAATGTTCACTTTAGCAAACTGCAAGCTCTATTTAGACATCTTGATCTTAATTTTTGATAATCTTTATTTTCTCAGAAATAAATAGATTTCTGAAATGTATATGGATTTAACCACTTCTCCCCAAATTTCCATATATTCCTGAGATGACTTTGCACAAGCTAGTGCTTCAGAAGCTCTGACAGGATTTTGCAAATAATAAAGCTAACGACTGGTAAGGGTTTTTTGACTGGAATTGAGCACATTTTGCAAAACAAAAGGTGTTTATATTATTGCTTTTGAACAAATGTATTATTTCAGACATAATGAGTTCAAGGGTTGGGTATCTTGTTTGTTTGGTTGGTTTGTTTATTTTTGTTTGGCTTGAATGCTTTTGTTTGGTTTGCCATTGTTATTTGGTTTTTCGGATGTTGGGGCTTTAATGGTGTGGTGCTGTATTTTGGAGGGGGAGGTTTTCACTGGTAAGAATGACAAGAGCATTAAGGCTGCCTAAACAAAAACTAATCAGTACCTTCTCAGGTATTCTCCCACCATTTTTGATGTTAATTCTGCTTCTGAGTCATGTTCATTTTTAATTGTAAAGAAACATATATCTTCTCATTTCCTAGCCCGTAGTTGTGAGTCATTAATGTGCAGGAACTGCAAGAAGGTGTGGATGAATGTCACAGCTAAAGAGTGTTTCACAGTCTGCTTCTGCTCCTCTGTCACCTTATGGTGCTTTCTTTCATAAAATGGCAACAATTCTATGACTTTTTTCAGACACAACAAACTTTCTATCTTGTGAAATTTATTCTGATACTCAGCAGGAATCTTTGCAAGTTCTCTCCAGCTGAAGCATAGATTTAGGTACATTTGTACAGTTCTATAAATTGCCTTCTCACCATCTTGTGGTTTAATATGATTTATTTTTCCTGCACTACTAAATTATCATTCATTTAGAAAAAACAAGAAATTATGTAATTAAATGTGTGTAAATATAACAAAATCAAAAAAATCTTTGTGTTAGAAGGCTATTTTTTCCTGAAATGTGGATGAAAAGTAGGCAAATGGAAACACCAGCCCTTCCTGCAGTAATTTGCAGAGAGCTGTGTGGGTAGCTGCTCTACTTATGTTTTGAAACCTATCATTTTCTCTACCAGTGCCAATCAGAAATCAAAATGACTAAATGACACTTAAATTCAGTTCAACAAAGCACAAATATGATGACTAAATAGCAGATAAATGGTCAATAACCTAAAATGAAACTGGATAATGTACCATGTACCTTTCAGAAGGAACTATAGTAATTTTTTTGAACAGCTAATAACATTTTTGTTGTAAACTGCAAGAAATAAGACCACCAGCAAACAAACAAATAAAACAAACAAACCTCAAACATTTAAAAAATATTTGCAGAATATTATTATTCTAAGCTAAAAATATCTGCTCTGAAATGTCTTTAAATTATTTGTATGAGTTACAAAAATCACAATAGAAACATACAAAATAAAAACAGTATCATTAGGATATAAATGGTGTATTTCTCATTTTCTGAAATAATGGACTATTTATCTTCTTTGCTCTAGCATAAAATCTTGTATTATTTCTGAAAACCTGAATTCTATATGGCTCTAACAGCCTTGATGTCTGTAAGGTGGAGAATATAATACCTCTCTCTTGTGATTTTCCACTTTACATTGCTGCAAAGCTTGACATTATCGGTTTCCAGTTCAGAGCCAACACCTGCAGAAGGGGCTGAATCTTGGTGCAGTTATTTCCATTCACAGGCTTCTTAAGTCAGCAAATCGGTAGACATTCAGGAGCAAAAAACATGTTTAAAGGTGTAGTTAGTCAAATTAAATCCAAGTGCCTAACTCTCAAGAATTTGTGAATTGATAATACAATATTTTTTGAGAATGAGCCTGTGTCATAAAGGTGTGGGTCAGTTTCTTCGACAGTAAGGTTATATATTGGAAAGTCCTACATTTTCAGAGAAGTAAATAAGAAAAATGATCTTAGATATGCCTAATTTCAATCTATACAAGAAATAATCTGTAAATGGGAAAACTACTCAAGGGGAGGGGACAAAGGAAGCTAATGCACATTTAAATAATAAAAAGATTTTTAAAAGCACTGCATTTACCTGATGTATTTAGCAAATTGTTCCTTGTAGTGTAGACAATGCTAAAATTCTAGAGGTCTGCTTGGGTTCCCAAAAGATCAGAACAATTCTCCAACACCATGACAAATTTCTAATTTTTTTTCTTTTTTAATGAAGAAACACCTTTTCTCACAGTGTTCAGATAATGCTGTTAATGATGCTTTACTGAGTTTTCCTGGCAGAAGCAATGGCCATGAGCTTTCACCATTTATTTATTTATTTATTTAAAGATATTTGACTACTCTAGAAAAACAGTCACAGCTTGGCAGAGCAGCTGGCATCTGTTTTTTCCTGTTGTTCTATTCATGGTTGCATTAGATATTTCTGAGCTTACTGGGTGTTTTCTTTCCTGTTCCACCACAATGTCAAAGTGTTTTTTGTGGTGTGTGGTTTGTTTTTTTAATAGTGCTTTCCTTCTTTAGCAGATAATCCTGTCTTCCCTTTTATTTGGCCTGGAGACAGACTGCTTGGGTGAAAATCAGTTTTGATGGTGGTGCAGGAGTATTATGTGGCTAAAAGGAATATGTAATTCATCAATGTCCCAACTAATCTGTTTCTAGATTTTATATTCCTATCTGTTTTACTCTTCCATTGAATATTACTTTCAACAACATGCTTGGATAAAAGCAATTTAATTCTGTTTGTAATTCCTTAAAATGCTGTTGCGTGGTTCACTCATGCCAGCAATCCATGTAGGTAGGCTAGGTTTCGTCAAGTGTGGTGTCTGATGTATTTATTTCTAAGATTTTCTTTGTGCTTTGACTTTGAGTAATCACCTCAATCATACCATGCATTTGGTGAATGTTTTTTGGGTAGCTTTCAATAATTCATAATTTTAACATTCTCAGTGAGAAGGATGTTTTAATAGAGGTGTTTTTGGTATGGCAGATTTGTTTGTATTTTTTTCTCTTCATGTTTTATTACATTCTGTGGACTTTAAAGACATTTTATATCTGTAGGATGTTAACTTGCATGTTATGTGGGGATTTATTTCTTTTTATTTTGCATTGCACAGGTACTAAATAATTATTTCCCTATGCCATAAAAAAATTAATTTCATACTTTATGCAAAATTAGGCAATGCACAATCCTGTTGCAAAATAATTTTATTTCCTAGTTAACATGAACTGTCTCCAGACACTGATTACCCAGTCAGAGTAACTGAGGCAAATAAAATTTATTTCTGACTGTAATAAATCTCGTAAAAAGTACTCCTTTTTCTCTATTAAGTATTCTTTTATTGTAATTTGTGTGATTGGCTGTGGTCTGATAGAACATCTGTTCAGCAAATAGGAGCAGTAGGGTTGAACAGGTTTTGGACAGTGGTTGGTTGGGTAGTAACTTTGAATATTCATAGTGTGTTTTGGTGCATCACTCACTTGCTGCTTCTTGCTCCATGAAAGATTTTTTTTTTCTTTAACAGAGAAGCAACTAAGAACAAATAGCACATTCTGTGTGCTTGTTTACAGCCCTTGCTTACAATGTACTTCACAAAAAGCCAATGCTGAAGTGTGTATTTACACTATAACTTCGGCCATGTCAATGTAATACCTCTGAAAATTGTCAGATTAGCTGGCGAAGCAGAAGGGTGTCTAATCATATTCTAGACTTTTTATTGGAACTATTAAAAATTTATACTAAGCACAGAAGAGAAGGGAATGCAGAGCTTGTACAATGAACTTTCAGAAAAATGTTGCAAACCTACTAAAACATTCAGATTGTAAGTGAATTTAACAACCTGGATCGAAACCCTTTCTCTGCAGTGTGTAAAGCACTCACTACATTTTAGACTGCTTATAAGCTTTTCTCTCTTCCTCTGCATTAGAAATTAGTATCCTTTTAACAAGATTTTAATGAATCTCAAGAATCTTTTAAAGCAGATGGAATAGAAAGAACTAACTAAATAGTTATCTACCTGAAACTAGGATGTAATCTAAGTGTAATTACCTTTATCACAATTTATAGTACTGAAATGGCACAGAATAACCAATTAGTGCTTTGAATTGATTTTTGTTTTGCTTTTATATAACAAGCCCAGTAGCACAGTGGCCCCATTTTAATTGATTAATACTATGTTGTGGCCTTGGGCATCTTTTGAACTGCCGTTAGCTTTTCTTGCAAGATGCAGATCTCTCTTTCAGGAGATCTCCTTCGGGTCTTGATTAGATCTAGTGCCGTTTAGATAAACTTTCAGTGAGGCCAGAAATTGATATACATTACCTGTTACAAATTTCTCCTGCAAGGCAGAAGGGTAGGGATTATGAAGAAAACAGCAAAATTAATGAAAAGATCAGAAATGAGTGACCTTTGCTGTATGAGCCAATAAGGTTTTGGTGGGGATAAATGTCAGTCAGGAGCAGAGACCTGCAGCTGCAGGAGTTCACGTGGCCTTTATCTGGCCACGTTCCTACCCCACCCCTGGCCTTTCAGACAAAGACAGGGATCAGTTAGGAACTTGACATGGGAGAGTAGGTTGTTCTTAATGCAATCATTAAAAGTGATTCTGGGAATCACTGGGATGCAAATCATACCATACTTTGTGTATGCAGTGGGTGTGGTGTCTGTAGGAATTGCTGTAGTATGCTTTCAGTGCCTGCAGAAAAGGCCGTGTGATCTGCAGTGGCAGGAAAATAGGGAATGATTACCATGAAGAGAAAAGATATTACCACTCCTGCTGTAATTTCTTTTGGTGACTTGAAGGCGTACACTTGAGGTTGCAAGATGGTCCTGCAACCTCTCCATTTACTTTTAGAGGAGACACATTAAGTTTTTGACACAACTTTCAAAGGCTGCACATCTCTGATTATAAAGGTGTTAAGACAGTACAGTGATCACAAACTGAGATGAAAAAATTCGGACCTTGTTGTAATACACTTAGTTTTTCAATACCAGGAAAAGTTAAGCTGCATTATTTTAACATTAAAACCTACCTCTATTATAATTATTTCATGGACACCCTTTGGAGAGAAGCACAAAGGTAATGTACTACAGCTTTATAAATAACAAATTCTCTTTGTAGTGTCATCAATACAGTCATTTATCTACTTCTCTCTTTTTTTAAACTATGAAAAATTATTTCAAGTGCTTCAGCAAAACCCCAGTATGGTTGAAGGAGCTCTGCATACTTTTTAAAAATTATACTTCATCCTCTGGATCGCATCTGTCAACAGTCACACATAAAAACATTTCAAATATAACTCAACGTTTTTTAGATGCTACAAAATTAATCTTCCCTATCTCATATGCTTGCCACATCTTATATCCCATTTGTAACTTATATCAGCTGACTTAAAAAAACTGGTGGATGTGCACTTCATTAGTATTAAATTTTTAATACATTCTTAAAAGGATTTTTACTCTGTCAGATGGTTGCTTAGTTAAATAGTATAGCAAACTTTTTGTGTAAATGGAGCTTCCTAACTGTGTCTCAATAAACCAGTTTCACTTTGTTTTCTTTCGGTTACTTAAGCAGAGGATACTGATATTTGTCGAGATCTGTCCTCTATCAATCCTGTTCTCAGCTAAAATACTGTTTTTACTGCTATGTTTGGGGACCCTATTTCTGGACCAGGATGAAAGGAGTGTTATTTCATGTAGCTGTGATTTGCAGAGGGAGGTGGAAAAGAAAGGTTTTGTTGAGTAGGAAAGAGCTGTGGAGAGAGGAGTGGTTTCCAGCAGAGTTGCTGCAAAAATCCAGTGCCAAAGGTGTTTTTGCAGCAGGCCTACCCTAGGCTGTGAAGAGGTGGAGGCAGGCGGATATCTGTTGCATTGCAGAGCAGGATCCTCTGCTTGGACTTGCCTCCATGCCTGGGCTACGTGGGAAGGAGAGGTGCCACTGGCTTCATGTGGTCACCAGGATCGTTTGGTGCTGCATGGCTGTGCCCAGAGAGCAGGAGCCTGCAGGGGGCAGGAAGCCAGGCTGGGGCCAGGAGCCCTGGTGCAGTGCTCTCACCTCACTAGCCAGGGTACCTTTGCTGCTGAAGTTCCTGATTTATAGCACGGAGTTAATGACTGTGTTAATGCCTGACGTTCTCTCAGTATTCACAAGGGCAGAAAAATTGCTTAGTAAGAGTAAGTACTGTGCAAAGACTGAATCTCAGACTGCTTTATGAATTTATAAGCCAATACAGCAAAATAATGTTGAGGCTAAACTAATGGGTACCAGGTAATAATCCTTACAGGTTTTGGGGTCACAGGCTATGCAATATAGGCTTGTCAGGGTTCATGGATCAAAGAGAGGGAAGAAGAGGGGTTTTTGAGATTTGTCTGCAAGAATATGCTTTTGTACTGTGCTCCACCTCTGGGGATATGGCATCTTTGGACTTGGGATAGTATTAGCTTGGCATCCCAAGGGCGTGGAAGGACCCCAGAGGGAATGCACAAATTTTCCATCTAGGTTAGATCCCTGCTGTATTTCAGTAGATCGTTCTCTTTCTGCTTAACCCTTCATGTCTGCTACTAACTATTTTAATAAGCAAGAATTTGTAGGCATGAAAGCTTTCCAATATAAGTCAGCCACATCCTGAGTTTATTCTGAGATTTATAAATATACCTAGAAGATTTTCAAACTTTCTTTTTTCAGCAATTTCATAAGGGACAACTAATTTACTTCAGAAGTGGATTAACTCTCTAAAAGCACTTTTTTTCCCACCCCCAGCTACAAATTAGGAATGTGTATTTCTTCATTCTTAGCAGCCATCTTCTATATTTTAACGGTGATTACTATTATTACCTGGCAGTCCTTGCATAACTTTTTCATATAGACAGCATCTCACTTTCCAAACCATATACAGTCTTTCAATGGAAGCTTCTGTCAAGGGAAATACCCTGTTATTTTCCACCTCCATAACACGTGTACAACGCATATTATGCAAAAAGTAGAAGAGGGATCAAATGATTTTCCTTTCTCCAGTATAAAAAACAAACTGCATTACGTATGTGTGGAGAATTATGGCTTTGGCCACACTTAAGCTTCACGTAATATTTTCTGTATTCATCTTCCTGATTAAAACATTTATCAGAGACTACGCTTGGCAACTCTTGAAACAGTTCAGATAATCACTTTTTAAAGAAATAATAAAGGAGAACGTATTTTATTGCAGTTTACTAGATTTTCTCTTTAAATTATCCATAACATGACAGTTAAAATTTTCTTTTAGATGCGGTAGATTGTGTTCAGCAATGACCTTTAAATGTTCTCATCGTAGCACATTTTAGTCACCGCTTCTAATCCTGCAGAAAAAAAAACCTAAGCAAAAAAGCCTGGCTAGAAATACACCTAATAATATTATAAATAACATAAAAGATAACTTTGGCCTTTTTCAAAGCTCTTAACCTGTCAAGCCATAAGCTGCAAGGAACTCCAGTTTTTGCCAAAACCTTCGAGAAAAACGAAGGAAATAGCTGATATTAACGGCTTTCAAAATCTAGGAGAACTTGCACAGAATGCGCTGCTTCCAAAAGGCTTCAGCTCTTTATTTTTGTCAGAGAAGAGCAGAAAAGGATAAATCGTTCCCTTTTCCTTCATATTTTTATAGTGTTTTCTGAAATACAGTAATAGACTAGAGAAGCATACTCTTAAATGTTGTTCTTGATCCTGGTGAGAAGAACATCCCAGCTCATTTTATTAGAGTTAATTTGACCATTAATATGAGTAGCTAATATTCTTCACACTTTTCAGTTGACAGGCTTCCACTTTGTCTCTCCATTCCACTTTAAAGTGCGGTTTCATCAGTTCAAGTGTCATCTTGACAACAGAGTGGGTCAGATTCTGCTGGTTCAAAACAACTTGGCACAATATCACTTCTAACTCAGCTTATGTATGAAAAGAAAAATATTTCAAGGCCCCTTTTTTGCATTCGGATCTATGTGAATGATTCTTCTTAGGTTATCAGTCCAGTGCAGTCTTGCAGACAGTAATCCAGAAATAACAACTGAGAAAGAAATCTCGGTGAATATCAGTGAACAGCATGAGTGATGATCATTGTTTAACAAATAAATTCAAGTTCTCTGTTCTTGGTTTTACAAAAACCCGTGCTTCTGCAGTTCGATTTTGACAATATGGTAATAAAAGAAATAGGCTAAATGATCTAAGTTTTGGTGAAAGACAACTATGAATCAAGAATAATCCTCTGTTGGACATTATCTCTGGTATGCAGCAACCCTGTTTTTGAAAAATAATTCAGAGCTGAAAGCCAGGAAATCGAGTTGGAGGGGGTTAGAAGAGGGCCGCTTGTATCTTTTGATATCTTACAAATCGGACTGTGTGACCTAATTGGATGAAAAATTAAGTTACCTGTTAGTAGAAACAGATGTACATGACTGATACTGCTCCTAATGAAGTAAGTGATGAGGCTCCATTTGTTTCAGTTTAATAAAGAAGGTTTGGTCTCATACTTGATATTCAAGAAGATTTTCTTTTCAAATTGTGATTAAATTCTGTCTTGACCATGGCTTCTCTGAACTTTTGCAACAAAATTATTGCCTGTCTCAAGGAGGCTGGGAAAGAAAGTGTCCTCAGTCAAGGTCCCAGCTGAGTGCTATAAATGTAGTTCTCTCTTGCACTGGGGCAAAGTGTCCTCGTGTCTACAACTCCCCATGACTTCAGGAAGAGACAACACTTCTTTTACTGCTAACTCCTAGGGTAGTATGCAGTTGGTGTTTGTTGTTGTCTGTTTCCTCTTCCTATTAGGTTCCTCCCCTGAAATTCTGAACATTTCCCTTCTTTCATGCTGTGCACATGTTTTTCTTTATCTTGTTGTAGCAAACAGCATAAATAGGATGTCCTATATCCTTTTGTATGGTACAGTTTGAAGTATGAGGGTGCATATTATTTGGAGAGAAACTCTCTTTTCAATGGTTACAACACAATGCAAAATCAGCAGCACAGTCAGCTCTGATGTTCCCAAAGAATGTCTGGAGTATATTTGGATCTTGTTATTTCTTCTCATCCTCTTGTCATTAGGATATGAACAGATACTGCCTATTCTCAAAATGGAAAGCTGCAGTCATTCTCCAGGTGATCAAACTGACATTTATTTTAAATTAAAAAAAAAATTAGGTTGGAAGCATTTAACACATGACCTAAAATTAAAGGTCTGAGTGACGTAAAATTTCATATTTCAAACTGCAGACCAAATTCAGGCTAGAAATAAATGGCACAACTGCCTTTAACATAAATGTTTTTTTTTTTTCCTCTTTCTGTGGGCTGGAACTTAGCCCTCAAGTTCACATGATCTGCTGTTTGTTGACTGGAACTAGTTCTCAGTCTCTAGTTATCCACCAATTATGGCAAACTAATTTCCACTAAGGACAACTCTCAAATCATCCTTCACAAGTTTTTAGTGTAATTACTCTTTTGGCCTTGGGCTTTCAGAACCATACACCGAACTGGCTGTAAGTTAACTCTAGAGTAAAGAACAAAATATTACACAGAAATGTTACCCTGTAATAATTAACAAGGTGCCCCAGAGGGTTCCATGTATTATGATACTCTTTTCTCTTCAGACACGTTAGTGGCCTTTGTGATTCCTTGTAGATTCTAGTGTTGCTTTTATGCAGATGACTTTGCAATCTGCATTAGTGGGCCATCTGTCACACACCTTCCAGCTGAAGTAAAACGTATTTTGAACCTTGTGCAATTGATTGCCTAAAAAAATGGATTTTAGCAAGTTATTTCTACTTCACCTTGACTTTAAATTCTGAAATATTTCTTGCAATATAGTCATTTGCATGTATTTTTAAAATAAGGGTTTAGGGATTTTGGCTTATTTGTTTTTATAGACATAATTATTTTAGCTTTTAGTGCATTTATTTAATTTATCAATTACTATTGAATAAGACATGATTATTTCTCTACACTAGTAAGAGATTATGTTCTTGTGAAAGACATTTAGGGCTAATTTCCTGTTTTTTATTGCTGCATATTCATTTTAGTGATCATGTACATAGTGCAACTTTTGTCATTTTACCTGAGATTCAAACAATGTGCCACATTTCTGTTTGATTTATTTTGTTTTTTACGTTTGTGATTTCAACAAGGACTCATGAATAGACTGAATGATCAGGCTGATACGAGGATTTTACCTGTGTTAGTTTACATTTACTCATAGACTCATCTATAGAAACATGCGTGTTTGCATGTAAGACTGCAAGTTTCTGAGATATGGTCCTAATTATAATCTATTTAACTAGTAACTTACTGGTATTCGGTCACTGCATTTGGCTTATCATTTTTATAAAGTTCTAGATGTTCCACAATGGACATAAAACACATACCAGGTATATTTTTTAAACTACTTTCATTTGTTGTTGGAGGTTCTGGGTTTGGGTTTCTTTTCCCCCACTGCTTAGTTTTATGTCCTAACTTTGGAGGCTGTCATCTAAATGAATGCATTAATGTCTCCTCAGGGTTTTCATCTTGTTTAAATAAATGGAATTCAATTGATTTAGTGTTCCTATTATAATTTGTTAAAACTACTCAGGCTGTTGAGGGATGTAAAGTCACTGGGCTTTGTTACGAATTACAAAGGAAGGAAAGGGAACTGCTCAGCAGGTTGATTTGACATTAATTCAACCATTGTATAATATGCACAAAATGCTCCCTTTGTGGCAAAATTTTTGATTCTGTTTAATTACGTATTTTTATATTGCTTCAGAAAACAAAACAAGTAAGCCTGTAGTTTTTCATTTTGTTATGTAGTTCTTAGTTTTAAATCAGGTCTCCATTAAGTAATTATAACAAGCATCTTTATTATAGTAAAAAAACCCCCAAACTATGGTATTTCATAGTCTATCAAGAGAAGAAATAACATAACTTTCTTTTGTCCAAATGTTAAGCCATCTAGAAACCAGGAATGCTGGCTCCGCCTATGACATGGGAGATGGCATGCTGGAAATCAGTGATCTTGAAAATTTTTTGGAGCCAGGGTAGAAAACTAGTTGAACATTGTAGTGATAGCAAATTAAAAGGGCTAATGTGACTTAAGGCCTAGAAGCAGAATAATAACAAAATGCAGTGGAAAGATGGATATTACCTTTGTATGAACAGGACAATAGAGTTCTTGGAATACTAGGATCCCTTTTGGAACTTACACTTTGAGAAAAATGTTAAAATATTAGAATATTATATTAAAAAGGTTCGGAGAAGACCCACAAATGTGGTGGTAAGATTGGAAATGAAGAATTTTAAAGCTCTATCTGGAATCAGTTCAAAGAAACCCTCCTCACTGTGTAATGCAAAGGAGCAAAATATATGATTGCAATTAAATGCTGCTAAATTGAAATAAAACTACTGCTAAATAAGTATGAACTATTGATTGTTTTTATAACAAAAAGGTTTGTTCTGGAAAACTCCTAAGTAATGAGACATTCTTTGAGATCCAATTTTTTTAACCCCTTTTAACTACGTTATTGTATTGGAAATTATCTAAAAGATTTTCATTGAGGAACTTTTTCAAAAGGCTCTAATTTAGACTAAATGCGATATAAAATGCCTGTCTCCAGTATATTCTTGATGGCATCACTCTGATTTATTACTACAATCTTTATCACAGCAACCATTCTCTGATAATGTACGGAAGTGGAACAATAAATCTCCGGTATAACATCTGAAAAAGTGATACATTCTGTGAGTTTAATTTAGCAGTGTGTGAAGGTTTGTGCGTGTTGTGGTGGTCTTACGAATTTGGAAATCTTTAGTCAGTGGAAAAACAGGCATTTTCAGAGGACAAATCAGGTTATGGATGGCCAGGTTACACAGGGAAGGTGTCTCTCACAGCAGGCCTTGGGGATCCTGGGTGACAAGTCTCACGACTGAATTTGAAGCGCAAGCCTACAGTTCAGAACCCTCATCTCAGACTTATTTAGGTAACAATACCTCATTAACATATTTTCCCTTGGATTCAGCCTCTAGATAGTGTTAAGGATCTCAGCCTAAAGATCCAAGGTTACATGGGAGCAGCAATGTGAATCTCCAGGTTGATGGTCTCCCCCTATTAGGTGGTATTTGCTTACACCCCAGTGTGCCCCCCACCAATTTTTTTTAACAGCATGAGGAAGAGCATAAATTACTTACTGGTTGTGAGCTATTTCTGAGAAACTACTGATACCAAAATAATTTAGGCATCGTAGAACACAGCCAGAAATATAAGATCTGCCAAAGTAATGCTGTAGCAAGCACACCTCCTTCTTTCAGTGGAGGCAAATAAGTGAAATAAGTGATACTGTATTACATTGCATTAATGAGACCATTATATCTCTGCCCTCTATGCTTTAAAACAGATACTGAAAAATTGGAAAACATTCCCGCAGGAGCCACAACAATGATGTAAATTCAGAAAACTTGCCAGGGAATGAAAGACAAGAAGCTCTATCTAGTTATTTTATTTTTAAAATCCCTACAAAACCCTGAGAAGTAATTTAATATGTTTATTGATATTCCCATGGAGAGAAAATTTCTGATGGCAAAAAGCTCTTTTATCTATCTGATAAAGATATAAGAATTTGAAGGTAGAAATATTCAGATTTTACCTGGGAACTTTGGGAAAGCAAAACAGTGGATGCATTTTCACTCCAAGTATTTAAATCTGGAGGGATGTTTTTATGTTTTGTTTTGGGTTTTATTTGTTTTTTTAAAAAAGAAAGTTTTAAAAGTTACAGGATTGATTATGGGCACATTTATGTGAAACTATGTTACATGACACAGGTGTCACGTGATGACAGATGACAATAATCCTCCTTTCTTACCTTCCTCAAATATCATCTCAGTAATTTGCAAGTGAATACACTATTAAGATGCAGAAATTGTGGGCTTTTCCTTTCTTTTAGAGTGCTGCTGTCTTATGGATTTATTAGCATCAATAAAGCAGTAAAATTCACCAAGGGTGAAATCCACTCCTGGCAGAAAGCCGGGAAAGAATGTGCTCCAGTTATATTGTGCTTGAGACCTGTTATGACATGGCTTTACTGAAAAAACTGTGGGACTAGAATTCTTGAAGAATTATTCTCCAGTGATTTCTGGTATGCTGTGCTGATACCACTGTTATATCAGAACATCTCAGAAAATCAATTAATTTACAATCTGTAGCACTCACGAGGAGCTATTATTTTCCCAGATAGAGCTGAGTGAGATTAAAAAGTTTTCCCAAGGTCATGCTCAATGTTACTATTGAGGAAGGCACTAACTAGAGCCAAAAGGAAATCAAATTTTTATTCTATTAATTTAAACTTTTCTGTGTGGAATATATAGCAAAAGCAATTGGGGATTCTTATGAAAATTTATTACAAATTTGTATGTGGGTAAAAGCATGGTTTGTTGAAATATTTTTCCTTGAACTAGCTTTTGAATTTGTTTTGTACATTAAAAAAACCCCCAACAGATGAGAAGTTCTGTTCAAAAAATGGTTGATGTTTTGCAGTTATAGAAGAAATGTTTGTTTTTGTTTTTTTTTTTTTCCCCACTAAACTGAGTTTTTGCATAATCATCAAAACTGCAAGTATCCCTGTCAAAAAGAAAATAGCATTTTTTTTTCAACTTTTTTTGAAACTCTTCTGATAAAACAGTTCTATTTACTGCTCTTTATGTTTCACAGTCCAGTTGCTTCACTGAAAGTTCATTCATATTTTTTTAGGGCTCAGTAAGAGATATATGGTTTTAAAATACATAAAAGGTGTATGATTTGAAAAGAGAGACTTGGCAAACTTTGATTCACAGTTCATTTTATAGCCATTATAATGATTCAGTTTTTCTTTTTACTGTGTAGATTCTAAAAACATTTTAGTTGTAATGACAGAAAATGCTGCTGCTTTAGTATGGAAGTATTTTTGCAATTAATTTTAATTCAGATTATCAAAAATACATTCTGTGTAATGGAAGAATAGGATCTTGACACACTTAGGTAAAGCAGAGGTTTATTGTGTTGCCATTAGGGTGCTATTGGGTTGCCATTTTCCTATCAGTGCAAAAGGTTTCCATTCAACTACATCCTCAGGCATATCTTGTTTATCTTTAGAGAGATACATAAATGCCATGTAATTGTTTCAGTCCAGCCCTCTGGGGTTTTATAACTTTTTTTGACAGAAAAATCTAACAATGTTTAGATGATAACAAGGCATAGTTGAACTGTCAGATCCTTAAAGAGTTCTGACAATATTAATCATAAGATTCATTGGCTTTCTAAGATAATGAAATGCTAGAAGATGGAAAACAAAAGAATGCAATGGAGTTCTTTGCATCTCCCTGTGCTAAAATTTCTTTTTTGGAATTGAAGAATTTGTAATTCTATGACAAACTAGGCACAGAATAATAAACAGACCTGGTAAAGTTTTGCCCTATTTTGACTCAGTTCTGAAAGTCTGAAAAAAGGGAATTTTGATTTTGTTTGAGAATGTCTCTTATAAGAATCGTTTGCAGCCTAGTTCAAGATGTTTACAGACTTTGAAGGTTTTTCTTCTTCTCTTGAAATATTTTCTTTTTTTTCCCCCTGCAAGTTCACAGTTACTGGTACAAATCAAATATGTCTGGCAATCACATCTGGAATTTGGAATGCATTGACATTACGTAGTGGAAACAGTTATAATATATTCTAATTTCATATATAATGATGGATTTCTATGAAGCATCAATAAACTCTGAAATATCAAAATAATAATAAATGCCAGGAAAAGTGATTTATAAATGTCTGCTCTTTTTCCATCTGTCTATATACATACTTTTTATAAAGAACTTAATTATATACTCACCTTGAAAGCTGATGTATTTTTAGACTTGTTTTGCAACTTTGCTGCTTTGATTTGCAATAGATTTAGATTTCTTTTTGTAGCTCTGCATCTGCACTTAAATAGAGATTGAGTGTGAAGGTAGTCATAGATAGCAAAGTTTTTCATACGTTTTGAATTGCTTTTCTGCAACAAAATGTTGTCTGGCAAAGTTCCAGAAAATACAACAGTAGTTGACAAGGAGACTGAGACTCTTGTTGTTCTTTAATACACGCACTCTTCTGTCTACCTGAATTTCCTCATTATTCTCAGAAACAAAGCTGAAGCTCCTATTCCCTTTCTGTTGCAGTCACAAGGAAGCAGGGGAGAGTCTTTTTGGTTTCAGCCCAAAGTAACACAGAACCAAAGGGAAGATGCAACTTAAGTGAAACTTTGGCCTGTGAAATAAACCTTTGAATTCTAAAGAAACAGGTGACTGAAATAATTACTAGAAATATAAATATTTCCATGCTTTATCACTCAATGCCAGTATATGTGTTATGGGCTTACCACTGCATACTATTGTGTAGTAGAAACACTCAAATCCACTTAACTGGATGAAGGTTACTCTTTGTCTCACAAAAATGTTTTGATGTTCAAAGAAGAAAAAGAATACTAAAATTGACGCCTAAAAATTCAATTCGCACCTAAAAAAAATTTCAAGGCAGAAAAAACCCCCCAAAAAACAAAAGGTGCTGAGCCAACTGTCCACCCTCTATCACTTCTAAGAATTGCAGATTGAAAGGACAAGAGGCAGCAATTGCAAACTACAAGGGAAATTTCAGTTGAATATAAGGAAAAAAACCTCCAAACCCACAGTGTTTAAGATCTGGAGTGTTGCCAAGAGAGACTGTGAAAACACCTTGGAGATATTTAAAATGTACCAGGTAAATGTTCAACCATATACATTATGTGGTTATTTATTCTCAGCTTTTAATCACCCTCTACTGCCCTTTGGTCAACTGCCAGATAATTCAATAGAATAAGTACTAGCAGTAGTAACTACCGAAAACGTCTTTATTTTCTTGAAATGATTCCATGGAATTTACTGGTACAGTTAGCTAATTTTCTAAATTACAGTAAAACCAAATGCTTGAAATAGAGAGCTTACAAAATAAATTGTCAGGAAAGGTTTCCTTTCACATAAAAGTGAATTAAGAGAGATATAACTTCATACTCAAATACAGCATATTGTAATTAGTTTACTCTATTTTTCTCAAGGGAAAGAAGGTACAGCACTAAAGAAGTATTTCAGATAGAATTCAATTCTTTGCGATGAACTCAGTGGCTGACATATAATGGCCAATATTTTTGCAAAAGCCTAGCCTGCATGCCTGATGTTATTAAAAAATGCTGTGTTGCTTATTAGCATTAACTTACTCATTCAGAGCATTGGAGTATTGATCTGTCTTTTTAGGAAATTGCAGTGGAGTTTTACTATGAATCACGTTGCATAAAATTGTAACTCTGAGATTTAGCTGCATGTATTTCTTAATCCCAATAGACTTAGAAAGTAAAATAGTCAGATGAAATACTCACAGTAGACCTTCAGCTTGTTTTCAGTGCACTGACCTACACTCTTGTCTAGGACTTCTATATATTCCAATGTCACAGGCTCCAGAGGTTCACTATTAATATTAAATCTGTAGGAATATTACACGATTAATATTTGTAAAAATATATAAGGAGAGTTTTTAAAAGCAGTTTAGTGTCAATTCTTACATGTCATCCACGTTCTTCTGTAGTTAAAAGGAACTTGGTGAAGCTAGTCAGAATAGAGAATATAATTATACCAAAATAGCAATTCTTCCAGATTATTGTAGTTTAAGACCAGATTGGTTTTCTAATTTGACTGACTGGTCCCTAGACTCTCTTGCGTGATAGAGAATGTCTAGACAGTTTATCTTATTTTGATGACTGGGATAACCTTTGGGAACAATTAGTTTTACAACACAGCTATATAGGAAGTGTTCTCTTACTTGATATTCAGAAAATATTCAAAGCACTGTGTCAAGAGTAGATGGAAAGTTAAGGCAGGAAGGTTGACAAGGCTTATGTAATGCTCAAATTGAATATTAAACAGTGAGGAAGAACTGGAAGAATCAGAAATTCTTTTCTCTATTTCCAAATGTATTTCATTACTCCCTTTAAACTCCCAATTTTAAATTTTAGCATTCCACACATTCCTATATACTACTACTAGGCCTTGAAAATGGAGGGTGCTAAACAAATTTAAGGGATTTTAAAAATTTTACTGGTTTAGATAAAACTTACATGGTTACTCTTCTATTTCAATGGTAAAGGATGAATCTGACTACAATGGTGTGGCAGAGAATCCTCTAATTTTGAGAAATAATTGTTTAAAAACACATCTATTACTTAAGTAAAACTCAGTAATATTACAGGAGAAATGGTTTCGTATCCCATGTTCTCTCCTCAACCAAATACTAGCTCAGCATTCCTGGTTTTATTTACACCACAGTCTAAATTGTGGGCATTTCCTTCAAGAATTACAGAAAATTCATGTGTTAAAAAAAATTTTAAAAACTTTTTAGCCATACTCTTAGAATAGTACACATGCAAAAATTCAAACAGATTATAAATTGTGATTAAATCTAAGGCTTACAAATCAAGTCTTCTATCAGCATATCTATTTGGTATTAAAGATAATAGCGGAAATAATACAGATCATGTGATGAGATATTTAATAATTTTAATTATTCATAATAGTTTAATGCTTGAATTAAATTAATTCATTGTATCTATCATACTTTGATGTGGGGAAACTGTGCAGCTGATAAGTGATTATATTATGATTATGTAGAAATAGATTTCTGACGTTTTAAATATCAAGTTCTCAGCCTATTTCTCCAAGTCCCCTAAAATAATTTGCTTATATTCATAGCTTTGTGGATACTGTAACTAAAAAAAAAAAAAATCTACTAAACTTTATGACTTCATACTTCTGTAACTCAGGTTCCTAAAGATATCTTAGAGCCTTATTGCTAAAATTTTACTTATAATTTTGAGAAGGGTGGACCTCACAACTTTGTTCTTTTCACGTTTTCATTCTTAGCCTGTTCTAGTATACCCATCATAGCATTGTGAGGGTTCAGTGCTGGTTTTATGAATAAAGGTTTTCAGGATGTTTTCAGTTCAGAGGGCATTTCTGCTTGAAAAAAAAAAGATGAGCCAAATTCTGCCTTCAGAAGGATAAGCTCATTACAGAAAACTTCATTATGTTTGGTCCCTTCTAATTTGCTCTTCTTGGTGTGTCATGGAATAGATAGTAACAAATGTAAAATTGCAGTTGTCTTCTCAGCAATGCCAGAACCTGACTGATCTTATCCCTTTAAGGATACATTTTTCAGGATCCAATCCAACAGCCACAGATATCAAATATCAAGAAATTTCTACCAAACCCAGTGAGTGCTCTAGCACTGCTAGATAAGAGAAGGTTCATGTAACAAAATACAGAATTTAAACAAAGAATTTACTATATAAAATGCAACCTTGAATGAGTCCCACAACTACCAAAATATTTCAGAAATCTCTTTAACAATTATTGAAGCCGATGAAATTCTTGAGCTGCTGTTCACAGAATCACAGAATGGGTCAGGTTGGATTGCTGCGGGTGATCTGGTCCAACCTCACTGCTCAGGCAGGGTTATCCTAGGGGTTATTGCATTGGATCTCATCCAGGCAGCTCTGAAATATGCTCCTCATTTGATCAATAGATTGTTACTGTCTGAAAAGCGTGTTCCTCCTGTGTGTTTGAGCTGACATAACATTTCGCCATCAGAAAGACAGAGAGGAAAAGAGCAGGGATTACTACTAAATCCCAAGAGGGTCCTTTCTCCTGCTTTTTTCCCCCTCAGTTATGTTATTTTGAATTTATGTATCTGTGACCCAAGAAATCAAATACTTAGCTATGCTTACAATGCAAAGAGAAATTCTCAACAGCATGTTGATAGGAATTTTCTGATTGTACTTTGGAAGATGTTTAGCAGTTCTAAGTAAGAATAAATCTCATGCATATTCTACAGTTCTTGAAACAGAATTTTAATGTATAGCGTAAGTAAAGATCAAGTGATATTTGTTACGTGTTAGATTTATTTTGCAGAAGTCAATCATAAATTTCTGTTTGGAGAAAAATTACTTAAAGATGTAAATGGAGTAGGTTTAGAAGAAAGAATCAGAAGCCATTCCTCATTTAAAGATTGAATGGGATTCTTGTTTAATTTTGTAAATGCATCATGCTTTATTAAACACAGTTAAATGCTGTTGCCATAGCAATCCATTCTCCACAGAATAAAACTCCTGTTCTTTCCTGTTGTACTCCTTTATTTAGAACTAGTTTCCTCCATTCTGATTAATTTCAGTTTATATAAACACTGAAAGGAAAAAGTATTTAGTACACAAATTCTCAGGTTGCTGGTTTTGCTGGCATAATGACACAGCACAGCAAAGTTTGTCTTCAGGTTTTCTTTAGGAAAGAAG
This sequence comes from Oreocharis arfaki, assembly GCA_013398015.1. Lineage (NCBI taxonomy): Eukaryota > Metazoa > Chordata > Aves > Passeriformes > Paramythiidae > Oreocharis > Oreocharis arfaki. The sequence goes on from VZRR01011968.1 coordinate 55,859, forward strand.
GGACCTTGTTTACTATCTGTTTTTTTCCTTGTAAAGTAAAAATCAGTGTAAGAAATTAAGGATAAGAATTCAAGATTAAAATACCTGGAGGTAATGCAGATTGTAAAAAATCTCTGTGTTTTAATATGAGATATGGAAAAATGTCTGATCAAATTTCTGGACTTCAATTGACTTCGGTCACCCCCAAATTACAGATATCTTGTAGATGCACATTAAAATGCTGCCTTTTTATACTTTTTAAATAGTTAACATGAAAGAAAGCACCTTGACTTGTTTTCATGGATCTGATGTTGCACCCACCACAAGATCACAACAGTCCTTATCTAAGTTTTCTATATGCAAGCCTATGTATGCATACATATAAGTGTAAGCAAATGTCAAAAAGTGTACTTCTCATTTTTTCACTCTTTTTGTATGACACTATCATACCACCTTAATAATTTTCTGATAAAAATTCTCTGCTTTTTACTTTCTACATATGAGGAAACTGAGCAGAATCATAGTTGAAAGACTTGCAGTAAGACTTGCGTGTCTTGCAATAAAGCTGTGTATGTTAATGGGTTACTGTTACGGGGTAATTAACACTGGGTGCTGCATTATGAAATGTCTTCTGGTTGAAAAGGGCTTACTTGTCTCTGAGGAATGGCATGGCTTTTGTGTGGGTAGGTTTTGTACTTGGTTGTTTCTTTGCTAAATATAAGACAGAAACAATAGGCTATTTTATCCTCCTGAAATTAATTTCTTTTAGCCTTACCAGCCGTACCACGGAAATTTTTTGTGCGCTATTGAAGATGTACTGCTTCCTCAACACCTGCTGGTCTAAATTACTTGGAGACACTGGGAGTATACTTGCTTTCACAGGTATTTCTAGCAACTAATTGCCTGTGAAAATTCATTTGGTTATTTTCAACTTGAAATGACAGGAAGTGTTAGGAGAGCAGTAGGTGAGGTATATTCCCGGCTCACCCGCCTCTAATTTTTAATTCTACTGATTGAATTTTAGCATACAGACTATATTGCTGCTCTACTGACTACTGTATCAGTAATAAAATAATTCAGATTTTATTTCTATATGAAATTAATTCTGTGCTGTATTGTATGTAATACTTATGGAATGGTATTCCATTTTATAGCGGGAAAAATTATTCTAGTAGATTGAAAGGAGTAGCATGTGCTGTTCTGGGCTTCCCTCATTATCCCTTTGTACAATCAAAATCATAGTCTCAATTGTCAGAGTTCAATAGAACTATTACTTCCCTGCCCTGCCCCCCTCAAAGTCCTGTAGGATTCAAGTTTTTTGTGGCCATATCTTCCATGTCTTCAGATTTCACCCAACAACTGTTGAAAAATTAGATTGTTAGCCAAGGATCCATAGTACTACTGCAAAGAAAAGCCTCAAAATTGGACTACTTTTGCCACTCATGATTCAGATATTTCCCAATACAGCATTTAAAAGAAACATTTGATTTACTAGAAGTTGGAGAGGTTGAAATTGCCATTCTCTGTTGTGTGCCAACCATACTTGGTTCTGTGATTCATAAATTTATCCTACCAGATTTTGCACATCTTTAGCATTTATTTGTCCATGTATATATAGAAATGCATAAATTGTCTATTTTCTGCAAAATATTCTTTCCCAATTTCATCTGTGATTTAAACCAGGCATTTTAAAATTATAGCCTGGTTTAAATAAAACAGCAAAGACTTATATTTGTATGGTGTACCTTCTGTCCATATTTTCTTTCTAAAGGTGTGTTGATGGCAAGAGTTTCCTTGCAAGTTACCTACCTGCTATTCATAGTGCAGTGCTTACGCAGACTTGTTGTAGTACTGGAACAGTATTTTGGAGGAAGAACTTTTGCCATAAAAATAGAGGCTTTTACTCTTTTAGAAGTAATCTGCAGGCAATTGTTATTATTTTGTCATCACGTTTTCACACAGTAATTTTGGCTAAGCTCTATAGTCTCTGTTCATCTATTGAAGAAGTCAAGTTAGACAAGTCCACAATTTTAAATTCATATAAAAGTTTTCTCCAAAATGAGTTGCTCATTGTGGTTACATATTTTCCTCGTAACAGAGTGTATAACATGCTGCATCCAGGTGTCTGGGTTAATGTTGAAACTGCTGGTTTCAGCAGCACTTCACTGTAAATGCTGTAGCCCATTACAGCTCACCTGCTTGTTTAGAGAAGTTCAAGGCACATCATCCATGTTCCCACTATTTTCTGTGGGAACCTACCCTGCGTAAAAGGTCCAGGAAGCAGCTGTGGTACACTCCAGGCAATTTTTCTGGAATGGTTGGCAGGTTAGATCTACTGGTCTTTTCTGACCTAGATTCTTATAGAATCCATTGTTATTTTTCACATCTCTTTGCAAGTCCCGTTATATCTTTGCCTTATTTTTCCTAATCCCATCCCTACACATCCAAACCACATCCCAGTACTCTTCCCAAGCCGCATGTCCCTGCTTCCACTGGCTGTGCACTCCTTTTTTATTCCTCGGTTGGAGGAACAGGTCCATGCTCACCCAGAATCTATGTATTCAGAGAGAAAAAATGGTGAAGAAAGCAGTGCAGTGAGAAAGTCATTGTGTCATTGTCCTGCTTGTTCTGGATTCCAAACTGATTGTGGGTCAGTCAGGGTCAGCAGTTTAATTCTTAGGAACAAAGATTTTGTGATTATCCTGACTGAAGTCTCAAGACCATGACATCCAGTTCATTAATAAGCACTCCCACCTAGATACTTCCCACTCTTTTCCCTTTCTTAGGTAAGTTTGTTTGTGAATTTTGCTTGAGATATTTTCTGTGTCTTTCCTTTTGTATTGCAAAATACATATATAATTAACAATATCTCCAATTTTATATTTCTCTATCTTTTCTTTTTACCTTATGTAGCTCTTTATGTACATTGCCTGAAAATGGATTTTTGTAAGCGTTTCAGCACTCAAAGGTCTCATATTATCTGTCAGTTAATGTCTCTGATTTCTCTATTGATCTACTATCTTTTTTGTCTGCCTTTCATTTTTAATCTATCTCAAAGAATATCCATCCCTTTCTTTTACTGGTTAGACAACAATGAGAAAATTGTTCTCCAGAATAAGCACAATTGATGCCATTTTTTGCTTGTAATTGCTTATTTGATCTGTCAGTCATCCCACCAATTTCAAACACAGAAATAAAAGTTGGACTAGAGAAAAATAGAACGAGGGTGAATACTCTTTAGCCTTCTACAGAAGGCTATAAATACAAAGAGATTTCTGACTGTAACTTCTGTCATATCTTTGAATAATACACTTTAAACACAATGGTTTTATGCATGATTTACCAACTAAGCAAAACAAAAGGCAGATTTGGTATATTAAAATGTTTAAAAGGCAAAAATATCATTTTATGCAAAGAATTTACAAGTCTATGAGGAAAAAGTTACAGATATTTTAAATGAGGGAAATATGCAAAAGGAAAATAGAAATTCCTGGTGTCTCAAATTAAGCAGATATCGTAAACATTTCCTTGGTCATTTTCCTGAAGCAATTCCATGTTTTTCACTTAATTAGGTGCAGGTATAGTTTTCATAGGGCTTTCCATTTTCTGTAGATTATAAACTGAATGGGATTGCAATAACAGTTACAGAAACAGCTGTGTTAGAGCTCCAATTCTGAAGGAAAAACAACTGTACATCAAAAAATAAGTCTGAAGACAATTGGCTCCACACATTGGAGCATGTACAGAAAAAACTCTTCCAGTTCAGTTGTGACTGCACACCAAGTGTCAAAGAAGATGGGTAACATTAAAAGAGATAGAAGACAAAGGAAATAATTATATTTAAAATATCTGGAGCAATCATTACAATGTGCATGCCATGACACACTGTAACACTTGTCATTCTTGTTCCCAGTTTTCTTCCCTGTCATTTTGCTACCCTGTGTCATACCTAAAGTTACACTGTATGTTCCTTGGGGGCAAATCCTCTGTCTTAATTTATTTTGCAAGCTGCCAGCGGTCTTGGGGTGCTGCATAATGATGTTCTTGATCTCATTAGCTTGCAGATGTATTTTGATACAAGTAACAGCATATGATTATGTTGCTAATAAGGTTGGTCAAAATCAGGGGGTTTTTTTCCCCATTATTTCCTGTTACCTTCTCCTCTCTCTGTGTAAACCTGTGTGCACTTTAATGCAAAGACTTCTTTGTTAGACTTCAGTCCTGCGTATTTGTTAAAACAGGATAGTTTCAGGGTATAACTGGTCAGAATCTATTTCTTTTTTGTATTTCAGTGTGGCTTATGCTTAAAAGGAAACACTGGTGCTCAGTACCTCAAAGGATGTTCTCAGAAATTCAGCCTTTTTATGCTTAAATCAGGCAAAACTTATGATGAAATCAGAGCAGTTACAGCCTGTAAGTCCATGAATATCTGCTGTTACTAAGGTATCAGATCTCAGCTGATTGCTCAGTGGGAATTTGCCTTGTGTGGTGCAGGGTTTCTTCATCTCTCGTTGGCTTCACTGAGAGTTGAAAGGTGCTCAGTGGATGATGGCAGGTAGCAGCAGAAATTTAAATGCCCAAATCACTGAGTATCTGTATACTAAGACTGAGTAATAGTAGGTATTATACCTGTCTAACAGTGGGATGTCCTCAAAATGGGCAGTTGTGGTTTCTCTTCCCCTTCCCCTCAATTGAATGATCTCATGGAAACCAAGTGTTTTGGGGGCCTTTGTAGTACTTTTTTTTATTATATTGAAATTACAGAGTAACTCCGGATGTGATCACAAATTGAATCATAATCAATTGATCCAATAGCATCCTGTTCTTAGGTGTTTCTCAATATATTTTGAAACTATGCCCAGTGATAGAAGAGATCTCACAAAGTTCTGATTTTTCATTTATTTGACAGCATATGGGAGGACTACTTTAGTTCGAAATTATCAGCATGATGATATTCTGACAGTTTTGTCAAATCACTTTTTGGCATTAGATTGGTTCATATATCTGAAAATTTCCTTTGCTGGTATTTCCCTACAGATTTTCAGTAATTCTAGATTTTCAAAAATTTGAAATAAATAAGCTATGGTCTTGACCTTTTTTGTAATCAATTTGCTCTCCTCTACAGATGGCACATTTTCTTCCTAGAAGCATCTGTCTTTAAAAAGTAAATTTACTTGTTTGTGTGACAAAAGAGTTAGTGCACTTCCTTCCTTTATATTTAGATATACCTCAATACTAGTGAATATGTTCTGCTACAATAAATGGAGAATATACTGCTTGGTGACCTAATTAACAAAAAGTAAATTGCATTCTGCAGTACACCAACTCTTTTGTACAACTATATTATCTGCATCTTCCGCTTTGAAGATGGTTATACAGGTAAATTAAATCCAAAATCAGAAGGAATGGTTATTATTGATACTCCTTGGATTCAGTGACTGCTGAAGGGCTGTCAAGCCTGGATTGATTAGCAGATTTAATTCAGACATGCAGAAGTTATTTGTCACTCTGTTAGTCACCAAAATCCCTTGGTAACCATTAGAGCGAAAGAGGAGCTGCCAGAACGTTCAGTGCTTCCATCTTAAATACCCAAAGAGGAATCATAGGCAACAAGCTCAGTCAACCTGTTTCAAGATAACTAAATTTAGGTTAAAAAAATGACCTTCCTTTGTTAATCTATGTTTGTTTGAAGAAAAGAAAACAAAAGTCTTGAAGATCGACTTCAATGGAACAAGAACTGTGTCCACTGAGCTAGATCATTGAGCTGGGTTTTAAAATTTGTTTTAATTAGGTATTAACTGATTTTCACTATCTGACTGTAGAACTCTGTAGTTAGTAGAAGTTTATCATTAGGAACTTCATCAAAGACTTTCTAAAAATATAAATCAGTAATGTCGTCTGCTGTTAAAATTTGTAAGTTCCACTATAATATCCACAAAGCTAGTTGGGAAGAATTTTCCCGATGCTGTACTATGCTAGTTATCCCTTATTAAATTATTGCTATCCCTTAGAGGCATGCTCTGAAATACCTCCTACCTACTTTTTTTTTCAATGTTATTTCTCATTGCTAATTACCTGGAAAGATGTAGGTGACATCTGACCCAAATTTTTAAGAGTAAAAAAAGTGTTTTCCAATCTTTAAATAGAAGCTTGTGCATTTCTTCTGATTAACATGAGATTTTATGTTCTGTATGATGAGACAACCTCAAAACATATATGAACTATAGATGGTATCTTCTCAGACTCTTCATGGTTCAAACTGAAGGCAAAGAAAAAGGAAAGGGGCAAAGAATGAATTTTAAAAGTCAACTGCTTGCCATTTTGCCTACAGTTTATCCAGGGTCTGAAACAGCCCTCACAACTCAGAATAGTTAACAAGATAGTTTGCATGGTTGTGAATTCCTGAAGTGTAGTATAATCTGCTTTGTACTCCTCAGTCCGAGCTCACCCAGTGGTGTTCCTCTCATGCCAAACAAGTAAACAGGTACTGGTAAGTCCAGTACTCAGACAGAAACATCCTCTTCCTCCAGTTATTCCTGTAAGCACAATTTCTGTTTGCAAAGAGGTTAGAGAGTGTGATGAAACTTGACTCCAAGAATACATGGCACAAATAGACCGTTGCTCCATGAATGAAAGCCTCTGTATCCAGAGCTGTGATTCAAACACTTCTTTGTTGAAAGATGGAGAGTTCATGATTCTCCATCCCTCTGCCAAGAGGAATCACAGGACTTTCGGTTTGGAAGAGGCCTTAAAGACCTTCTAGTTCCAATGCTCCTGCCATGGGCAGGGACAGCTTCCACTAGACCAGGTTGCTCAAAGCCCTATCCAACCTGGCCTGGAATACTTCCAGAGGCAGGGCATCCACAGCTGCCCTGGGCAGCCTGTGCTATTGCCTCACCATCCTCACAGCAAAAAATTTCTTCCTAATATCTAAGTTAAATCTCCCTCTCTCAGTTTAGAGCCATTTCCCTTTTCCCTATCACTACATGCCCTTGTAAACAGTTTTTCTCCAGCTCTTTTGTAGGTCCCCTTAAGGTACTGGAAGGTGCTCCAAGGTCTCCCTGCAGCCTTCTCTTTTCCAGGCTGAACAGCCCCCGATCTCTCAGGTTGTTTTCACAGGACAGGCCTGCAGCCCTCTGATCATCTTTGTGGTCTCCTCTGGGCTCACTGGGAAGAATACTGGCAGTATGAAAATGACAATTTTCTATTTCAGTAACTTCTTATTTCTAGTACTTTGCCTTCAGAGTTCTGCAGACAATTCACTAAGTGCTCTAGGCAATGTTGATCAAGAGAGTTACGTAGAAAAAAAATTAACCAGAACTCATAGTTAACATCTTGCAAGTCTTAAATGGCTTGGTGTAGAGTGCCAGGGAATGGTGTTTAGTTCTTTTAGAAACTATGCTTTTCTCCAGCGAAAAGAAATCAGTGGTGTCTAAGCACACTTCAAAGATCGGCCATGTGACCAAGGACAAGAGATTGAAGTGAGAACTTTACTAGTGTATAATGTTGCTCTTTGACATTATTAATGACAGACTCTGAGAAATAGTCTTTCAGTAATACTTCATGTTTGTAAAAAAATTTAAAAGGAGTTGTGTCACTACTTTAAAGTGATAAGATTTATAAATTGATGAAAAATCAACTCTGGCAGTAAAAATACTTATTTTATTCTCAGTATTTAAAAATCACTTTTTATAATGTATTTTTAATTTATTCACTAATTTGGGAATAGATTCCTTCATTTTATATTTTTAATTACCTCCATTTTTTTTTTTTAATCCTTGTTCTGGATTTTTTACTTGGTAGTTGGCCAAAATACTCAGAAAAACGCACCACCTTATCAAGAAAGGGGATGTTCTATTTCCATGGAGGGGATAAAACTACTTTCTCTCATCTTCAATGAAGAGATTTACAGAGAATATTAGTAAAGAAATCGTATTTGTATAATCTGATTTGAACAGAAGTTACCTCAACAACATTCTGTTTTTCTTTCACTATCACTCAGTTTAGATCACCTATATAGGGTTTTATAGAAGGTGTTATGGGGGTTTGGAGGTCAATCATTACCATTAAAAAGACTTTAAAACTCTGACAGGTTATTTCACCAATACCTGCATTGCTCTGCATCCCTTGTGAATTTTGGGCTGGCCAGGGGACAGGCATCCTGCAATGGGGGAAAGCTAAACACCCAATAGAGAGGCCCAGTGCTCACACATCCTTCTTACTGCCATCAGTCTTATCAGCGTTGTATTGGCATTCTGAAATTGTGGTCGCCAAAAGGTTGCTTGAATTGAACCACGAGATAATAGAAACTAACCCAAGATCAGACAGGACAAACATGTTCAATGTTTTGAGCTGAGCCATCTGGTCTCAGAGCTGTAACTGATTTATCAGAAAACTCATTTTTGCCTGGGTAGGACCAAAGGCTGGTTGCAGGGCATGTAAACACCATATTGTTTAATTTATGACATGGCAACTTATTAGTTTTTGGCAGTTTTATTAAGGTCTGTAAGTAAATAAATAAATACCTCTGATTAGTCAAGGAATTGAAAAAAGAAAAAAAACATAACAGACTGCACTGAGTTTTCCTTTATTCATTTCCAGGCACCATTTAGTTCAGTGCAGGAGAGAAGTGAATTTTTTTGAGAAGAATTAAAATAGTCTAGATGATAGAATCAGGATGTAAGTCTCAAACAATAAAGAGAGGTCACTTGGGGAAATGCCTAAGGTAGCCATTTTCTCCAGTTCAGTGAGAGATTTCTTGATACACGTTGTTTTGGAGTTAACTGTTAAAAACCCCCTAGTTTAATATTTATTTACACAGTCACATTTAGTGGTAAAAATGCTTACGAGTGGAGCTACCTTACTGTTACTTTAATATGCATTACAAGAATGATACCTGTTGGTTACATCCTAAACAAACATATATCCTCTTCTGAGAAAAAATCCAAGTGATGCAAGTTAAATATATTAACACAACATTTTGCAAAAAGAAATCTTGTGCTGTATCATTTATTTCTATGAGTTACAAATTACCTCATAACTCATGAGTGATTGAGCAAAACAGAACTGGAAGTGACTTAGGAAAAATTGTCAGTAGTAATAAATAGCATATACAGAGCCAGTCTGGCCTACAAGTTCTCTTTATGGAACACCAATTTTCATTGATGGACTGTAACATTTTATATTAAGTGCTGAAGCATCATTAGTGCTTTGGTTGAAGGGTGATATTGACAGTGGTTTCAAAATAAGTAATAAGCAGGCATACGAAGGTAGGCAAAGGGTTGTGATGTATTTTTTTACCCTTTCTCCTGAAACTATTACTACTAACACAAGCAAAGATAGACAAGTTTGAAGAGAAAACAAATTGTTCGTAATTTTTGGTAAATGCCTTGTCAAACAGCACAGAGATCCTGTTTCCCCGAATTTTCAGACAGCCCTCTATCGAACACAGAGGAAATGGTAGACTCAGAGGAGAAGCTCATAATGAGTTTAGAAGAGTTTCTTCGTCTTATTGGCTGTGGAATTTGCAAGGAAAGTTAATAAAATTCCAGGTTTGTTGCAGAGAGCTGAATTTTCTTTCTGTCATCGCCTGCTCCTACTCCTGGTTTTTTATTAATACCAAGGAGTTTCCAAATGAGCGGTTCACTCTGTCTTTATGCATGGTAAACGCAGATAGCCCACATGAAATACAGATCATCCTCTAAAGGAACTTATCTTTGTATCTTGTTTATTGGAACTATAGACAACTGAGTTTCAGAGTCTCAAGAGATGCAACAGAAGTGCAGCTCAAACTGGACTTCAGTACAATGCTCTGTGAAAATTTCTACTGCAAACTATGCACAATGAGTGAGTGAATGTGGGTAGAGAGCTGAACAAAGCTTTACTTTGACCAGTTCAAGAACTGAGGGCATGAATTGCTAAAAACAGAAGAGTTAACGAAAAGGGAAAATTTATTAAAGCTGGAGAAAGTTGACTTGCAGAGAGGCATGACAAAAATGGACTTGTTCTGTATGGCTTCCCAAAGGAAAAAAAAAAAAGCTAAATGTTAAAAGATTATTTAAGCTAGCAGGAAAAAAATAAGAACTCCTGGCTGGAAGCTGAAACCAAACAAATTCAAATGAGAAATAAGGCACAATTTTGCTGCAGCAATAGTATTTAACCTTCAGAGCAAAAAGCCAAGGGGAGTGTGAATCTCCATCTCTCCACCTTCAAATGAAGAGTAGATGCTTTTCTGTATGATGTTAAACATAAAATACTAAGCTGAGTAGAATTGAAAGTGAAATCTAATGACCTATGACATACAGGGTCAGAATAGATGATCTAACGGATCCTTCCTGTCTTGAACTATATGAAAAAGTTAATGGAGCTGAACTATTTTACAGAGATGAAGAATCTGTTATTTATGTCCATTATTCAGCACGTTTTTTCCTATTTTTTCCAACTGATTGGTGTAAGTACATTGCAGAAGTGGTTTTCCTTTGAAGATTTTATTCCATGTATTAATGTACTGAAACACAGACAACTATGAACTCCTCACATTGAATTTATTTTTCAAGAATATTTCAATTTTCTGAAAGGATCAATGCCATCCTCATCACTATCTAATGCCAAACAAATATGCTTGGCAGTAGGGTCTTTGCTCTCAACATGTTTTTGCGTCTCTAATTAATTCAAATCTAATCATTCACTACATCTTCATTCCCATATTTCTCCTCCTCTGCGTCTCTGAGGTTTTTGGTAATTAGAGGGTTGGAATTACGAATTCACATAGTCTTGTGGGGGTTTTTTTACCTTCTTTTTCTTGCCTCATCTTTAAGCAGAATTTTATTCTCACCTCTTTTCTTGCCCTGGAGGTCTCTACAACATCCCTAGTGCTGTCCTTATTCTTTTTCGTATCTAGTAGCTTAATCCCAGATTGATTCATTATATTTCTCCGAGGCTCACTATAGCAATTTTTCTGATCTGATTTTTCTCCTGATACACACAGCTCTACTTTCCCCCCTCTCTCTTTCATGTTTTTGTCTTCCAGAAAGTCTGGAAGCCCTGTGTTTAGAATTAATTAATTCTTTCTTGGGAATAAATCATGTTTCTCATGTAAGTACTACACTGCCATGCATTTGATTACCAGATGTTCATATTTTGAATATCATATTTCTGTAATGGCATCTCCAGAAACAGTATCCTGGTTATACACTGGATGTAGAGGCACCCCATGAATATTTTATAGCTCTGCTCATGGAAGATTATGCTAAAGTGTCTTTTATAGATTTGTTACGTGGTGAATCAGTTGTCTGTTGCTCTGGTTTTTCACTGCATGTCTTGTTCGCGTTAGCAGTGAAAGACTTTCTCATAAGTTGTAAGATAAACAATGCCCATGTTTTTGTAACGAATCTTTTCTAAGCTGTACTTTCAGAATTGTTTTGCATTCCTTCTCCGGAGGCGGAAGAAGGTGATGGACTGAATTTATATCCTATCAATTTGGAGAAGCTTAACCTCTTCATCCAATTGTTGATTGTCTGTACATATGTATATAAGTGTGAAAATAAACGAGGGGCCAAGCTTTTTGCCCGTTAGCCCTAGACCTTGGCGGGTATGAAACCTGCGTCCATGCCTGATTGTTAGTGTCGATCTGCGACAGTTGTCCTATTGGTAAGGAAGTATTTTTTAAATATTATGGTTGGTTCTATCAGTTCTAAGCCTCAAGTCTCAATGCTACAGCATAAGTAATTATGCATTCTTTTTCTTTTTGTGATAGTATGCCTAAAAAAGGGGGACTTGTTGTGACTGTTCTGGTCAGGATCTGAACTTTATGAAGTACAGTGGGAATTCTAGTTATGAGTAGCTGAATTTTCCACCAGTAACAGAACAAGTAAGTCCTTTTAATTCAGTATCATAACTTTAATAACAGGCCGTGTCAGAAGTTTGATGGGAGAGTGGAACAGTTGTTCAAAAGGGAATTTTTTTTTTAAAAACATGTCAAGCACTGACTTACTTTTTGACATGAAGCTTATCTATTACTCATAAATTAATATTTCTCTTTTTGATTTTTGGGTCATTCTCTAACTTTTCCTAATGCCTTTTAGAAAAAGGATATTCCATTAATTGTATTCATCTTTGGAGTTTATATAGAAGGTATGAACTGACATGCATACCTCAAGCCCAAGTATTTTAAAATTATTTCCTGTCTCCAACAGTTTAGCAGGTTTACCACTCTCCCAGTATCTAATTATCCTATCTGACATGAGGAATTTTTATGATTTTTTTTAACTGATTTTTTCTTGCTGAAAAAATCAATTATTTAAAATTGTAGCAGATTTAATTTTTCTTATTCTCTTCTCTATAGCTGAACAATTTCAAAGCCTTGGTTCTCTGAGGTTTTAGGTTATATGTACTTTTACCATTTCTATCAACTGGCAAACTTCTAAATGTGTATTAGAGATGAAAAATTTAGTAGCTAAGGCTTTCAAATAGTAAAACCTTTAACAGCATGGCAACTTGGCTCTAGGGTAGAATTTAGACCAGAGAGAAATAACATTTCTAAGAAATTATTTATTTCTGGTCCTTCTTTTAGAATGTTCGGAATTGAAGAAAATTTTAGCTTGTAAACTGACAGTCGAGTAGAAAGTAAACTCTAGATAAACTTTAGATGTGAGCGGGACTCCTTGTGGCTTCCTTTTAATGGCTAACACTTCGTTAGTATCTTGCTTGTTATCGGTTAAAACGGCTAACACTAGAACCTGGGGGGGAGGAAGACATCATTTTCTTGCCTCTAATATCGAAACTGCTTTCACTTTGCAGGATTTTAGATAGTGGGCTGCTTTTCGTTTTTACTAAAATGTCTACCAGTTTTGGCGTTTTAACCAAAGTAAGTTCAAACAATAAATTGTTGGGAGAAATAGGTCTTGGTGAAAATGTTTTTGTGAAGATAGAAATAAATGTTGAATTAAAAATTACAATAATAAGGAAAACTGTATACCTAACAGAAAATTCTGGAAACATGGACAGTTTTAATTAATTGCTGAGGAAAGGGCGGGGCAAGGGGGGAGTATTGGAGTGTAGACCCTGAAAACCCTTACATATAAAGTGGTAGAAAAAAAATTACAAGTTTGAAACATTTAAAGTTCACCTATCTAAACATACTTGTTGGATGATGCAATCTAGGCTTATCTCCTTTCACAGTCTTTTTGATACAACTGTAAATCTGAGAGGCTCAAGTATGCATGATACTCCAATTGTTAGAGAAACAGCATTTGCTTGGAAACAATGTGGGAAATGTGCTAATTCCATTGCCAAGAAATAACACCGTATTTGAAGCATGTGCTAGAAAAGTTTGCTTAGGAGTACAGTTGTCTGGGAGAGTAGTAGAGTTCAGAGGCAGCTACTTCCTGCAGAAGGTTTTCCATCTCTGACAATGGGCAGTCACACAGATTTTATATTTACTTTGGAGTAGTAACACTTGAAACGGAGTAAGTACCACGGGAATGCAGATGGAGAGCCTGAGATTCTGCTTTTTTTTCCCTTTTTTTATTAAAAAAAATGTTAATGGAAAGTACTATTTTCAGCATTTCCTTTTAATTTATAGCAATTCTTCACCAGGATAATAAATACCAAATTATTTACTTCAGAGGATTGAGAGGATTACCTAGTTAATGTTTAAAAAGCACTTTGAAGATAAAAAGCACTATTGAGCTGCTTAAGACTTACTGAATAGTTAATTATCTAAAGGTCCCATTCTCCCCCCTACAGGTTATTTCTACATAGGGGAGAGTAAACTCTGAGCTTCATATCATGACTTTCAAAGTCAGGCTTTATTGGTTTCAAAATTTGCTTTTTTTTTCAGTGGCCTGAATCTGATTCCTTTGAAGTCAATGGCAAAAGTCCAACGCTGAAAAAAAGTCCACTAGAGTATAACATAGCTGTTCAAAATAAACGAGTTGAAACAATTGTTAGAGCCCCTATCCATACAATTTACGTTTTGTCTTAGTGTGTATGTGTGTGTATGTATGGATATACATATACACTCACATGTGCATAGGTAGATGTATGGACACACAGTGGATTGTGGACAAGTGAGATGCATTTTTTAATTTGGGAATTCAAGCTTGTGGGACTAATTTCTTCATGAAGAGAAGTTTTTAGAGGGACACACTGACCTTGCCATGAACTTCCATGGGCAAAATGGATCTCATTGCAAGATCTGAGCACAACAGATGAATTCTCTTATAACAGGGGTGGGAAAATATTAAGAAGTCTCCACCAGGTGCCTGTTCTCTGGACTCCCCACAGCTGACACAGATACCTCATATAAAGAAATGGAGATGAAGGAAAGAGTTTTCGAACTCAACATTTGGAGTCAGCCCTTGTCCATGACAGTCTCATTGAAGGTAATTACTAGTCATTCTTCCTTCAGTATCTTAATTGCTAAAACTACCATAAGCAATCAATGTAAGGTGAATGTTACTCTCTGCTGAGGGCAGGAATCTCCCTTTGAACTAGGTAGTCAGGAAAAAACAGTAGCGCACGTCTTGACTTTAGAAAACATCAGTCCCCCAAACACTAACGCATATATTTAATTTTCCAAATATTAAATACCTCTTGATTCTAATATGGCTGATTGGGACTTAGAAGCTAAGTATTTCTTAATACTTGCATAATTACAGCCTAAATTTATCAATATCAGCCATTTGAGAAGAAGTCGTGGGAGTTATGTATTTAACTGAAGTTCATAATTGATTCCTCCCTAAGACAAAGAACAGTATGTCAACCTGAACTCATTTAAATTTGACCTTTTAATGTGCTACAGCAGCATACTATCTTATGATTTTAGCTGTGTTGGCTCTTAAATCAGGGTCTAGATGTAAAAGGTCGTACTGAATTCTTGAGCTGAATTTCTAACAAGGACAACTCTTAAATTTCTGTGATTAATACGAAGAACATGCAGGGATCATTAGAGGAAAGAGTAAAAGAGTGAGAAGAGATTTGATTAACAAATTGCTTTCTGTATACCCTCTTCTGTTTGCAAATGTACGCTAATCGGATGACATGAAGCACAGCTAAAGAAGTTATGGTTAAAACACAATGCTATGAAATAAAAAATGAGTTGATCTTTATGTTAAGAATGTAAATCTTCAGTTAAAAAAAGAATGTTTGGCCCACATGTATCAGACATTTCCAAAATGCAGAGGTAGTTACAAGTTTATGACTTTCTGCTTCTAAAATATTCCTCTCCCACAGGATCTCATGAAATATGTGCATGTTTACAGGAAATAGTGGAAATAGTGAGTCATCTTTTCAATAATTAACACAGGATAATTTCTTGAAAAACAAGATCAGCAGGGTTTTTTTATACTGATTACAAAGAATTTTGGTTAGCTACTTTTGGATATGCTCAAAACAAAGAGAATTTTCAAAGTAGTATCTAAGTGACATTTGCCCTTGCGCAATACACTTTTACCACTAGTTGCTCCAGTTCTCTAAACTGCAGCCGTGTATCTGTCACTAGAATTTTCTAAAACTTCATTTCCTGACTGATGTTCTATTTTCCAAATACTTTTGTATGTAAATATCACAAGGTGCCCCCAACATGTGGAAATGTCTCAGGTTTCTCCAGTTCAGTAGGCTATGGTGTTTTTCATAAACATGATTGGAGCGGTTGAAGGCAAGTGTTGGTCAATGGCTTCCAAAAAGCGATCGATACCTAAATTGTCCATTCTATCCTCAAACACTGAATAAAGGAATGTAATGATGTCACACTAAACATTATGACTTTGCTAAGTTCAATGTAAGTAGACAGAGCAACAAATAGGCTGTGTCAGAACAATTTCACACACATGAGCACTACAAACTGACCCTAGTTACCAGCCCAGTGAGCCAGCATGGTGAAGTCCAGGGGTATGTGACACTCCCTCTGACCAGCCTCTGTGTCAAGCCCTTGGGCAGAGACTCAGCACCGATTCATAAGCAGTTCCACCTCAGGCACTCTGCTTCTATGCTTGGCTGTCCACATAGCAACATTCTACCCAACCCCAGCCTCTA
Organism: Oreocharis arfaki; assembly: GCA_013398015.1. Lineage (NCBI taxonomy): Eukaryota > Metazoa > Chordata > Aves > Passeriformes > Paramythiidae > Oreocharis > Oreocharis arfaki. Next base: position 71,873 of record VZRR01011968.1, read on the forward strand.
GTGCCGAGTGTCTTTATAGCCACATATTGATGCTATCAGCCCACAGCACCCCATTCCAGCAGTTTCAGGTACCATTCGCTGTCAGTTTTGGTCCATGGTCCACACCAAGGCTCAGATCCTCTTTGTGTGTCAGATGTGGCTCATTACTCTCAGGTCTTGGTCACAGTGTCCTCTTGGCCATGGCTCATGATAATGAGTCATTCAGTCCTTGGCTAAGGCAAAGCCATGATGCTGCCGTGTGAAATCAAGGACATTGTCTATAGCCCTCCACTCAAAGTAAGGATTTATTCCTGTCAGATGGTAGTTTGTGAAACTCTGGGATGGTTTTCTACTTCATGTTTCTGCATACTAAATGAATGATCTGCCTGTGGATGGTCTAGTTCATGATGCAAATTACAAGACCTATTTGGGTTCCTTCAGTTTGCATCTGAAACCACAGCTCCAGGGGGAACAGGAATAACGTACAAGCAATATAGAGAGGATGTAATTTTTCCTTGGCTGCATCTCCTGTTACAGGAACTGCAAGAAGAAAGGGCATAGAGTCACCACAGCACATAAAATGTACCTCCAGGATATTGTTATAATGATGTAGAAATATAATGAACTCTTTCAAGTATTTCCCATAGACAGCCCTGTAGAACCTAACATTATTTTCATAACGAAGAAAATTCAGGAGCTTTATTGCTGAAAAATAGAGCAAGTTCTTGCAAATGCTCAAAGAGGACATGATGTCCAGCATAATGAGTATGCTAAATGAATAGCCACAGGATACAGAAATTGTTCTACAAGTCTTCTTCATTAATCTTTTAAGAGAATGAGAATCTGCTACAACATTGGAATTTTGTTTTGGTACTTTCTAATTTAAAGCTTATTGCAGTCTTCATTTCATTTGGAGCCTGCAAATTGTAGCTAATGAAATTTGACCTCACAGACAGAGAGTAAAATAAATAGTATCAGTACTCATCGATTAAAAAAGCAAAACCTATCAGCACACATTTTAAATGTATGTAAAGAATACATTTCTGAATTGGAGAAGAATTTTAAATTCATGCAGTGACCTGTACGACCTTTTTATCAATATACCCCATATTAATAATGCAGCCACCCCAAACCCATGACATTAAAAACTGTAATAGTTGTCTGACATGCACAAGCAATGTTACACCAGGGATCTATTTGGCCCAGAGCATTCCATTAAAGCACAAAGTGAATTTCAAATGTATATGTTAAAATGAAACATCAGCTATAATGAAAAAGGAAGCAGAACAGAGTGGGCTTTAGGTATTAGTGTGCATTTTCTTTTAGAGTAAATTTTGCCATGCTTGTTCTATACCTAATGCCGTTCCATATTTGAAGTATAATCAATCCACATTTTATTTTGCTTTTAAAATTCTGCTATGAAAGGTATAAGGCAATCAATGTGCTGTGCTCGAGAGAGATGGTGGTATTATGAGAGATGGTTGCTATTGCTATTTAATATTTAGTTTTCAATAAAGTGTTGATTATAGTCCATTGTATCAGCTACCATACAAGTACTGAGGAAAATGTGGTCCCCAATCTAAAGTTCAGCATTTTCTTTTGAATTATGAAGCTTCGGTAAGCTTAGAAAAACACAGGTAAAACACGATAGAGTGGACTGGTTATTATTTGTTCCTCGTATATGATTCAGAACATTCAGAGATTGATCAGTCCGCCCTCTTCACATTCTTGTATCAATTCATATAACAGGATACTAAACCTTAGGATACCTAAGAAATCATTCTGTTGTAATTAATGGGGGTTTTAAAGCGATTCTAAGGACCTTTGACACTACACAGTAGAGTACTGGGTGCTACACAGCTTTGAAGGATTTTCTTCCTAACACTACAGAGTTCAGCCCTTCCCTTTAGCAGGGAGGAATTCAGTCATGGTGAGAAGAAAACTAAAAAACTGCTTCTGGGTTTTCTAGCAAGCACACAGACTACCTCCATAGACATCCTCGACATGACAACTGTATTCCAAAGTGTGTCAGAGGAAAAGAAACAGTGGATCAATGACAGGAAAAGGTAATTTAAGACTTTCAAAATCCTGAACACATTCTGGGTTGACCAAAGACTGCAGGTGAAAGTTCTTTTAGTGTATTTATATAACTTTAGTGGGGCTACTAGTGAGGAAATTGGTTTTCCCTGACACCAGATGCACATGAAAATGTTAGTGCTTCTGTGAAAGTACTGGGAAGCAGACTTATTCCCAAAAGACAATCTATGCAGCCTTTGGATTCCTAAATCTATAAAGCCATTGTGGATACTATGTACACTGGTATTTCTGAACCTCAAATATTATCGATAAATTTACTCCATAAAATGAATACCTAGATTTATGCACTGTTCCCCATCTAAGGTGTTTATTAACAGAAGGAGGCAGCCAATGCTTCACAACTTGCCAGCTTTAAGGACATTTGTGTCAGAGTTGATGTCATTGTACATGTCCTGTGATTACTTTTTAAGCAGCCTCACCATTTTATGTTAAGATGAAGTTTTTAGTCCACTCATTTAACATTGACTGAAATAAATTTACTTTTTCATTTTCTTGCTTCGTTCTTAAAATTGGGACATAATAAACAATTTCTTAATATTCTGAAAGACAAGGACATATTTTGTATAACGAAACAATACAAATTTTTAATATTTCAAATTAGTACGGTAAACATCAGTTTTCAGCCTATAGTGAATTTTGTAAAAAAGTGGTCAACAGGGATTGAGAAGAGAAATACTGAGAGGTCTGTTATTAACATTTTAATACTGTTGAATTTCAAAAGTTTATTAACTTTTGAAACTTCCATCATATATAATTACTGTATTTACAATAGCATTTCCCAACACAGAAAAGGGCTATACTTAGTAACAGCAAGCCTGTCATCCTGCCTCATTTTTCAGCATTCTTACTTTTCTTAGAGGTCATTTTTAATGACTGTGTACAAGCACCTGAAAAATCAGCTGCATAAATTAACTACCAATTAAGGTAATACAAAAAAAAAGAAAAATGTAATTACTAGTTTCTATATATAAGTCCACTCATTATCATGTGGGATGTATGCATGTTTATCTTGTGCATGTTTATCACGCAGCAATTACTGAGGCACGAAAGAAAAGTGACGTTTTCATTGTGTTGCAGTCCTGAAACTGCATGTAACATGAAACAAAAGAACCTGCTCTCAAATATATATGCCCATGATTAATGTTGAAAGAACGTTATCACGATTTAATAGAGCAAGTGCTTAATTATTTCTGTGTAAAATTTCCCCATATTTAATATCACTGTCTGTCTGGGGTGGCTGTTGACCTAGTTTTCAATTAATTGCAATGAGAATAAAAACATGCCTTTAAAGCAGTAAATTTTTTTTCACTGGATTACCCATGACAACTGAAATAGTGAATTCATAATTGATAAAATTTGTTGCCACCATCAGAAGTGAACTGGCATTATTAGAAAAAATCTCACAAAATACTAATGGCATCAGAAAATATACAGAATGTTGAGAGTATTCTGTTATTCTGTGATCAACCAGTATGCTTCTCCAGTAGCTACGATTTTAATCTTTCTCTGAGTATTTCAGTAGGTTTGCTCTTTGTTTAAAATGTAACTGCTGGAGTAGAACAAAAAAGAAGACGTGGTAGTGACAGTGTCCCTTTTACATAATAAGCTTTGGTTCAATTCTGCAGTTGTCTTTTCTTTTAACTCATCTATATTAATCTTATTTTTCTTAACTCCCTCTGAACCCCAGGAGAATTTTTACACCTAAATTCCTCTGTAACTATGATGCCTAGAAGTCAGAACCTTACTCAAAAATATTTAAGACCTAAATCTGAGGTTCTCTTCTACCTGAGGGGATTCAAGCCCAGTATTCTCAGAGGCTGAGCTGGTCCTGCCTACATCCAGAGTCAAAATACCACTTACCCATATGTAGAATTTTGCTGCCATCAGATGATATAATGATTTTATAGCTGTATTTGTTTCATCAATTTTATTATGGTGGTTCAAGGATTTTAATGCTAAAAAGACACACAGATGGAAACCAAAAATCAACAGATGGTAAATACTGCCAAGTACCTGTGACCTCTCTGTTGTGCATCCAAGCATAACTCCTTCTACTTTTTTTACTTTTTAAAATGTTTTTACTTTTTTTTCCCCAGAAACACCTCTCGAAGTAAACATTTAAAGAACAAATGGCTAGCAATTAGGTTGTTGCTGACACGTCAGAATACAAGATGACTGCATATAATTTAAGTAACAGGCAGACTGAAACTTATAGCATTAGAGACATTTACTGTATGCTTTTTTTCAGCACTGTAATAGCTATGGACTGTATGCAGCACTTGCTGGTAAAATTAGCCTCAGCTAGCTGTATGTTATTTGTCTCTCTTTCATTATTCACCACCATTTTTTGTTGATGTCTACACTATTAGCACCATGTGAATCACCTTAAAGTAATTTAATCAGCCAGGTTCTCCTGTTACTTAATCCTGGTCAATTTAGGCTGCCCTGGTATTAAGTGAACGCATAATGTAGCTCAATGGATGAAAATTAAAGGAGATCATGTTGTTATATAGATTTCGCTCTTATTATTTGGATTTCAAGTTGGTTGCACTTTAGTAGGTTTTCCATCCTGCATAGCTCACTTTGGTGACAAGGGGTAACAATGGCCATTAGTAGCTGTTAGTGTGATACGGTTCATAGGTACCACCCTCTGCTAGCTCTAGACCAGTTATTATTCCCCATAAAACTACTTTTAATTATGCGAGTCAAGCTTGACAATATTGTTGTGGTCAGCCATGGACAGTCCTTTATCTGCAAACACATAAGAAATATGCAGGATTTTTGTTTAAAAAGAAAACCTGTATTTTTATTCATAGTGTTTTCCATATTGCTGGATAAAAGAAGGGCTGAAGACAGAAATATATGAGAAGGTCAAGGAAGATGCAACATGAGCTGGAATTCTGTACAGGCTGGTAAAATTACAAGATCACATATAATTAAACTTGTATGCCAGACTTTATTCACTAATGTGAGAGGTACTCTGTGATTTTTTTTTTTCTGTTCCAAACCTCTCAGTCAGCTTTTGGCATTCGTTGCATTTTTGTGACCACGTATCAGGATCCCGAATATTAAAGTAATTTTGTGGGGTTTGCCAGCATATTTAAGAACACACTTCTGATAGTTTTTTTGTAAACAGGAGAGAAAAATATCTGTCTAATTTCTTTTCACATCAGTCTTTTTGCACAGGTATTCCTCTCTGCTTAAGGTTTCTGTGATTTTTTTTTTTTTAATAGTTAGTCTTAGCCTTTCTGACCTCTCTGCTCCACATAAATACAAGGGCAAGACCTATGTTTATTTTCATGACAGGAAGTACTGAATTCTCTTCGCTTAAGAATGATGATTTTTACCTCTATGCCTTTACATGCATCAGTACAGGAAATAACGTTTAGCAGGAGCAAAAAGAGTGAGGAAGATCTGTATTATGCTACTGATTCTTTAGCTCATGATGGTAGAATACTACAAATCATGCTAACTCGGATGACAAATCTCAAAAGGAAGCATTTCCTTACCACTTATGCCTTTTTATAATGCCACAGAGACAGACGTGACGCATACCAAGACCAAAGGTACAGGCCACAGAAGCTGGAGTCACAAGTAGAAAGCTGTAGTTTCCTCAGGTATCCTCACAGTTTTCTAGGAAGTCATTAGGTAGCTAGAAGCAGAAAGGCACTTGCTTCTCCCCTGTGCCTTTTCTGTTTGACAGTTCCTAGAAGGGGAAATCCGGTGCCTCTGGATAACACATCGAGGGTAAGGTTTATTACAGTTATCCATGAGCACTATCAAAATACAAGATGTCTGTAGGTTTTGAAAGATGTATTGCATGTAGAAGCTGATTTGTACGTTATGCACATAAATTTAAAGATAAATGATGCTTCTCCCCCAAGAGGAAAAGACTTTGGAAACTTTGGAGCCGCAGTTACTTGAGCTGCCGTCCTTCACTCTGAAGGCAGCTAAATGAAGCCACATGTCTAACAATACAGATATACTGCTGAGCAGCAGCCAGAGTGAGAAGAGACTTTTCTGACAAGAAATGAATAGCAAGAGAGGGTAAAAATCCCAGGCAGCACTAATGGCCCTCAAATATTCTTGTGTGAAGCAGAAACACTGTAAGTTAGAATTTTGAACTTTGAGGTTTGCAGTTTTTTAGCTGTACAATATTAGAAAAATTTAGAGCATTTCGTGAAAAGTAATAGAGGCATTCCATAAATGATATTTTTAAAAAATTACAACATTGGATTCTTCTTATGCAAAATGCTTCAGATTTTATATCCACACTTTTGCATTTTATATTTTGAAATTTCAATTCAACAAAACCATGTAATATCAAAACAGCTGAGTATTTTAAACATTATGTATTTTTTCTGCTCTTTCCACCATACACAGATTTTTATCAGAAGAATTTTTTATTCTCTTTTAGTTTATTGGTAGAAGCACTGAGTAGCTTCAGGATTTATACTGACAACAAGAATGTCATCAGAAAGGTTATTTTCTAGTCCTTCAATTAGTAAGTTTTTTTCTATTTGGTGTAAGTGCATCTGTTCAGTTATGTTTATCAAATTCTGTTGAAAAATGAAGTCAGTTTGACAAGACAGAATATATTATACATTTTTTACCTCATCTCTAACAATTCCACAGTTTTTACCTGAAAACATGTTTTTTTCCCTCCTAATACAACATAATCTGATATATAATGTAATACAATTAAAATATTGTCCCTATTTTCCTTTATATAGCCATATATTTTCCTAATATCTAATCAGTAAGCTCCAACTTGGTTTCTACTGCTAGTGACCATTTTCTTTTCCTGTTTCTGATATATTGGCTTGTATTAAAAATTGCTGCCTTCAGCTACCGTGAACTTTCATCAAAACTGAAGTCATATTTACAGCAACTATTTTTGTGTCATACAGATTATTTTGGCCTTCCACTATCTTATGTTACGGATCTTGCAATTGAATAAATTTTCGTTGACTTTTTCCATGTAGTCACTTCATGAATAATATCCAGCGTCTTAGGACAGTTGCCACCAAGGATGTAAAAGCATGGACTAGACAGCCTTCTTTCCCACATCAACCCTGCCCAACACAGCGTGGTTTCTCTGTCACATGGCAGGGGGGAAGCTGCATCCTGTTCTTTGTCTTGTTTTTAATAAAACCAGGTGATGATAATTATTCCCCAGGCAACTACTTGATTATTATCTTGAGAGTAATCCATTTTAATCCATAACCTTGAGGGCCAAAATGCGTTGTTATGTGTTGGGTAAAGTTTTGTGGGGTTTTTTTTGTTTGTTCAGGGTGTTTGTTGTTGTTTGGTTTTTTGTTTACGAAACTTCAGATGTATATCTCCTATGTTATGTTAAAATCGTTTTCCTTCTTTATTGGAACACATTATTGTCATGCATTTTGAAAGAAACTCATCTGACTTTCTGATCTGATAGTCTGTAACAGATTCCTACTTAGGCATTGTTAACATTTTCATCTAGATGCATTTAAAGCCTATACTCCTGATTTACCAGGAGTTCTAAGACAGAGAGATGTAGAGTGCTGAATACATACAACATCTTTTACGTCGTCTATGTTTTTTCAATATGCAATAACCAGCTATATTAGCATTCAAGTCATGAATCATCACATCAAGTCTCAGGAATGCCAGTTGTATTCAATTTCTTTTCCGCGATGAGAATTTCTCATTCCTTTTATTATGGACTTATTATGGAGTCTCCTAGGATTTGTTCATAAGTGACTGAAAAATGTCATCTTTTACTTTGTGGGTTTTGGTTTTTTTTTTCATATCAGTTCAGTTTATTCATGAGGGTGCAGATTTAAATCTAGTACAGTGATAACCAAGCTAGCTGTAAACGAGCTATCTTGGGTGTCAACAGCTGTCAAGTTGCTACAGCATAAAATTCAGCTTAAGCTAATAAACTCAGATATTATCTGAGCTCACCTGAAACTGGGATTGTATTCTGTTTGCCTCCTTACTTCATAATATTGTTTATTTAGTTCCCTCTTGTCTGGTTGAATCATCTCACAAGAGTGTGACCCACAAACTTAATCTTTCTGCTTCACACTAGTTTCCCAATTAACAGTAAAATTTCCATATTTTTACTGCTAGAAGATTTTTCCCAACGTGGAACACATATCCTCTCCTCTTCAAAGACGTTTCAATTACTTATAGTTCAGATCAATTCAGAAACCTCTGAAGGTGGAGATTCCCAGCACTGATAGGTCACTAAAACAGTGAAAGAGACCAGGGCTTATGAAACAATGCACCAATGCATGGATGCACAGTGATATTTGGAACTCATGTGCTAACCTTTTAAAAAACATACACAGGGTTTAAAACAAAACAAACAAAAAATCTGAAGTCTCTCACTCTTAGACCTTCTCTTGAAATGTATCACATTTTTTCCTGTTACAGCATTCACTTCCAAATCTCTCTAACTGCTTCACTCTCATGTTAAACAAGAGTGCCAGATGGTACTTGCCCTGAGGCCAAACATACCTTCTATGTCTTGTCACTTCTTTGTTTTTAATGTGCCTTTTAAGAGAATGATACCTTTTCCGAAGCAGCAGCAAAGATGTAAATGCATTTTTCAAAGCTCCTCAATTCCTGTAATTTACCCTTTGCTCTTCACTATCTTTATGGGTAGACTGATGGTCAATGTGCCCATCTCATGGCAATCTTTTTCACTGTTCATTCACATCTCGTTAGTAGGGTAGGGAAGGCAGTGGATTTGTTTTCTTGGTGTAGTTGAAATAATTATCAACTTACTCTGCTGCCAAAAATGAGTGAAGCAATTCAGAATCAATTATGTTGCAGAAGACCTCTGAGATCATCAAGTCACACCTATCATGGAGTGCCACCTTGTCAACTGGACCATGGCACCATGTGACACGCCCAGTCTCAAACACCTGCAGGGGCAGTGGCTCCGTACCTCCCCAGCTGTCCATTCCAATGTTTAAGCACCCTTTCTGTGATGAAATTACTCCTTATGTCCAACCTAAACCTCCCCTGGGGCAGCTTGAGGCCATTTTCTCTCATCCTGTCATTAGCTGCCTGGGAGAAGAGGCCAACCCTGCAAAAGGAACTCTCATATTCTGACAGTAACCATAAAAATTCCTGTTTGATATGTTCTGTTTACTTTGTTGTGCAATTAAGACCATACAGGCTAGCAAATGGAAACTGATTTCAAACAACACTTGATATTCCTCACTTATAACTATTTCATTGTTCTGAAAACTTCAGTATCTTCCTATCAATCCCCCAGCCCTACACAGCAAGTTTTACAGCAGTTCCTCAGGTACAGTTGAGAGTGTCAGCTGCAATTGCTCTGGCGTTGTCTCCAGTGTCCAGTTTTAAGATAGTCTATGTTTGCTATCGTATTTTCAGCCAGTGCCATCATGTTTTCCTTTCCCTAAGCGTCTGATCCAAAACCCATTGAAGTCAGTGGAATGGTTGTAATCATCCTTGGCGGGCTTTCATTGTCCGTAGCCGGTCCCTCCTGTCATTATGGGCCTTTCACCAAGTTATTCTAATACAGAGAAATACCTTAGAAACAAAACAGAGTGATGTCTGTGGTCAAATCCTACAAAAGCTTATTCGACCAGTACTGCGTATTCTCAACCAAAAAAACTGTTTTCACTCTGAATATCTACCAGTTTACCAGACAAGCAAATGAAGGCAGTGAATTAACTTATTATTTGTACAACAGTTTATGCTAATTTAAATCCATTTTATTGGTGCCCTTTGCTGAAGTTCAGAGAAGAAATGAGGAATTTTGAAGGATAATGATTAGTTTCTTATGTTATCTGTTTCTTTTTAGAGTTGTAGTAAGCCGAAGTAAAGGACGTTATCGAAAGAAAGCTCAATCGGAAGAAAGTATCAGATTGCCTTGCCCTGTCCAGGTAGATAAAGGGCCCTGGAGATCTTGCAAGACCAAGTTCACCAAAGTGAGTTTATTTCTGTGGGGTTTTTAAAACTCTGGACTAAACTTGATTAGCTATTGGGACAAGATATTTTTGTATTTTGAAACATTTAGAACTTTTTTTAAATACTTGGGAATGCATGGTTTTTAACTCTACTGTTGTTTTTTATGACCCTAAAAGGTCACATCTATTTTGCAGTCAGAGCAACTCTGCAGGGAATCTTATCTCTGACATCTGACAAATTTTGCAGAATCTCAGCCATCTAATTGCACATCATGTACAGTGACTTTTAAAGAGTGTTTTTAGAGCCTCAAGACGGCTATTAACCTTTAAAAAGTGCTCAATCAATTTGTTGTGTCACTGCCTATCACCTGTTTAATTTTGGTCTTGTATGATTGTTAAGTTAGAAAAAATATATAAAAAAAGAAACAACCAACCAACCAACAGCAAAACCCCAAACAAACAAAAAACCCACTAACACAACCCCTCAATTCCTTTGTGTGCACAGAAAAATTTGCACCACCCATATTCAGGTGAAAGGATCTCCTCTCTAAACAATCATGTTGTTATGGCTCATACAAGGCACATCTCTGGCTTAATTGCAAAGCCATCTTTTACATGAATTTCAGAGAAATTAGCCCTGTCATGTAGTATTTCTTCAGAAAACTCTTGCATGGCCTCTTCTACTGCTGAATATCGACTTGTAGGACCAAATTTTATAGGAAGATTCAAGTTATCGTATTGACTTTGTCTCTGTGTATAAAGTGCTGAAATATATATTTAGGTCTGGAGGAATCTTCACTGGGATTAAAAGGAGTACATAGTAGATACTGAAATTCAGTGATAACTGAGTTCTTCATTCACAGAATTGTATGTAAAGGTCTCTGTCAGTATCTCTCCTGTGCTTTTCATAAATTTAGTAATTAAACTTCAACATTTGACAAGGTCTTTATTACTGCAGTTTATACTTTAAGGAAAATTAAATGTGCATATGTATTTTATTTGTATAAAATATAAACAAGGAGTCGATAAACTACTACATTTTCCAAGTAGTTGAAACTGGCTTCCTTTTCCCCCAGTTTCTGCAAAACTGAAATTACTGTGGATTTCAAACATTGAATCATTCCTCTTTATACTAGATGTCACTGCTCGAGACAGATTCCTTAACTTAAAACTTGCCAATCAAAAATTATGGACTCCTCCATATTCATAAAATCAATCAAATTTTATATGGAACATGATTGCAAAAACTGAACCCAGACACAATATTAAGACTTTGTATTAAAAACAAAGGAAAAATGGAGGTACCATTTGGGTTACTTGCACCCCAAACAACCCAACAGAAATATCTTCCAGAATTCACATCTAAGAAACTTGCATGGCTCAAGTAAGAATGTTTTATCCACATTAATAATGCTTCCTTAGCTTTGAGCATGACAATCAATCAAACCAGATTTTGGGGGGTTTTTTGTCTCATGGATAGAAAGATTTTTTTTTTTTTTAAATAGTGAATTTAACAGGGATAGAGATATTTCAAGAGTTTGCAATTTGCTTTTGTTATTATTAATCCCTAAATACTTGCCCTCCATGAAATGAAACAGAACAACTTGAAGGTTTGCTGTGCTAATATCTGTTTTGATATAGATGCAATTTGGAGAAAAATCCTGCATGTAATTCATTGTGGGACTCAATGAGTCCATGTAAATAATCAGACTATAAACTAACAGACTACAATGTTCTTCCTGAGAGCTTCAGCGACTGAGACGCTGTGCAAAAAATGTTACCCGTTCTTTTTCCTAAAAAAATGTTATGTAATTCACTAGGATCAATTAGGACAAAATTTAATTTGAAATGTATGAAATCTCTCTAGTACATACTCCAGTTCATATAGTCAGCTCTTCCTGACAGCATTTAGGATTTCCCAGTGGTATCTGATTTATAAGATGTCTATCTATGTACAGCTTTTTTAGTTGTGCAGAAGCAGATTATTTTCCATGTTGCTTCCCGCAGACATGAACTATACAGAGTTCATAGGCAGGAAAGAGCACTGTGCAGAAACGTGAAGATGATGAATGTTTTTTATGTGCTGTTTATGCTTGGCTTAAGATTAATTTTTTTGGACTGAAATGCATTTCAGTTCACGATTTCGTTTTAGGGTGATGAAGAAGAAAGATCTTTCCTTTTTAAAGCCCCCCCTAAAGGAGTAACTGCAAGGGCAAGGGTGATATGATGTGGTTAATAAAAATCCCTGTATATGTGACTACTGAACATCTTCAAAGGCATACAGGAAAATCCACATTAAAGATCAAGTCTACCTAGACTCCTGAAGCTGTATTTGGCAGTGAGAAGTTCTAATCCATCCTGAGAACAACTGAAGTCTTTTCCTTCCGCTTCCAATGAAACAGTAATGGAAAATTCTTTCTTTAAGCTCACCCTGCTGCCTAACAGCTGACACATTTTTCACCATCTGCTGGTAGCACTGCAGTGGTGTGTCTGCATCACAAACACCAAGCTGTTCTTTCTCTTAAGAGCGGTAAGGAGCACTTCTGCCTCTTTAGCAGGAGAACTGCCTGACCCACTGTAAGAGAAACTGTGCAAAGATTCTTTCACTACGGGAATATCTTAGCTTTGTGAAAGTGACTACAAAAACCATATTTTCTGCTGTACAGTCTGATTCTGTGATGTTACTCTTGCAGCTACTCCTGAATTAAATGTAAAACCTACCCCAAGTGTGTTTTGTTGAAGTAGCATTTGACATTTAAATAGCCAAGATTACTGTCCAGAGGTGTTTCTGTTCCAGAGACTCATTACTTTAGGACTGATTTTTTTTCTGAGAAATTTAATTGTTAAAAACACCTTTAATTTCCATATTAAAATCGTATCATTCTTCAGAGAATTGGGAATGACTCTACAGCTTCTATGCTTCAGGGGCACCTCTCTACATATTTTATTTTTTAAAATTTTTTATTCACACAAATATAAACCTAGAGTATTTCAGATGTATGTACTTCTGGAAAAAAATGGATTGAAAAAATTAATAGCTGTTTATTGGCTTGCTGTTTCTTAAGGAACATGATACCCCACGTTTACATTGCAGGAGTTAATAAATTACGGCAAATTCCTCCAAGGCATTATCAAACTGTGTGAATTTGTGTATCTGATCAAATATTTATTAGTTGCAGTCTCTTCCTACACTGATTTTTCTTTTCATTTATTGCTCTAGGCCTTACTGCAGAGCTCTTAGGTGATACTCATGGGCATATGCCCCCAAAAGAAAGGCAATTGTTATGAAATACCCAACTTCAAAACAACAGACTGTGTGAATTTTAGTTTTTGTGAGGAATTCTTTTTTTAAAGTAAACAGACACACTACTTAATTATTTTTTATAAGTAATTTACTTGACCCATATGAAAATTAAATAGAAACAGAATTTCATCATCTAAGCTGCTAATAGATTTTAATTTTGATTGAGTGATGTCCTAAGCTTTTATACTTATATTTTTACTTTTCATACTTCTATTTAAGCTCTTCTTATTGTGGTATAATTCTACAGAGAATGATCTGATTCTTCGTTCATTGTTTACACTCTCGGTAGCGGTCTGCTCTCTATTGTTCTCCTTTTACATAAACATGTAAGGAGTGCAATGAATTCATTGCACTCAAGTTGTCTGAAACCTTGGAACCAGTAAATGTAATAACTCACAGTTGAATAAAAATGAAATATCAATGAAAAAAAAGAAATGTGTCCAAATTTCCCCACCACTAGCAGTTTCAACACTGAGCTGCTCCTTCCACAACGTTCATTTCAAGAACGTTTTTTACTTTGTCGTATTGGATAGTTTCACAGGATAGAGAACTCTCTTCTGGACTGTGATGAGTTATGCTTTGCAGCAGGACTTTGCTTCTCTGAGCACCATGAATCAAAGTTGTCAGGATCTCTTTTATAATTTGAACATCTCTATGACTATTTTAAAATCAATTGAAAGAAAAAAAAATACTGGTTTTGCTCAGGAAAATAGCATGTCCTTAGTTTTTCTGCATTTCTGTAGAGGCATAAGAAGCTGTGTGGAGTAACCTTTTTTCAATACTTTCACAGTAGGAAATGACATGAATACAGGGAAAACCAGAGGCACTATATTCTTATTCCATTCTCTTTAATGTTCCTCTCAGATTCTCAACTTACCTCAGAGGATATAGGCCAAAATAAGCCACGGAAAATTGTGTAAATAATACTCTCTATAATGTTCTCTCCCATGTTCTCTTAAATGGAGACATCTTCAGAACTAAGTTAAATGGATATATTGCTGCAGAATGCAAACAAATGTACACAGGCAAAATAATCCTGAGTTACACTTACAAGAATTCACATTTCATAAAGGGTAACAGGGAGAAAGTCTCAGGGTAGAGCAAAGACACAGACCTGTGAGAGCTGTGTATTATTTAAATTCATACAAATAGTTGAAAAGTGCTTATGATGAGCCTGTGATGAGCCCTAGGAAGCCTTGACCATTATGAATAAGCATAAGCATCATAAAGAATCAAGCATCCTGCAATATTCCCTGCTACCCACAGCACCGTCTGTTAGAACTTACAGCAACAGGACACAAAGGAAAACCGAGCCTCCCTTGTCCCCATCCAAAAAGGAACAATGGTGCTGGAGCACATGCATATAATATTGGTTATTCCATTACTGAGATTTTCTTTATGATAGATAAATAGATAGATAGAGAGATGAATGTATCTCCTGTGTGTGTATACATAGTCTTGTATGAAATGTGAGAAATAACGGTCTGCATTTCCTTTGTTCAGTAGTAGTAAACAAGAAATGTCTGATAAATAATCACTGACTGATACCTTTTTATAGCTACATAAACAATGTCTGACCTGATATGCCAACTTCTAATTTTTTTTTTGTTTGTATTATCAATCAAACATACATATGGACAATTGATACAGCTAGAAGAAATTTAACATCAGTCCCTAGGTTCCTCAATGATACATCAAGGATAAAGAGCACTAGTCTACAATAACAAATCGGCTTGGAGAAATACAAATGTTAAAATTTTAATTTTTAATAAAACAGTAGTCATGCTTATGTTATTCCATTACTTTGGCCCTGGACACTGGTACAAAGGGGCCAGTATTTTGGTAATTAAGTGGTACTATGTTTCAGATGCTGAGTATTTTAAGTCTGATAAACCATTGAAAGCAATGAAACTTTTTCTTCAGACCTAGGCAAAAATCTAAAGTGTTGGAGGTTTGTAAGTCAGGAAGCTGGAAGGAAGTAACTTCATCAGGAGTTTCATTAGGAGAATGGTTCTCTTCTGTTGCTTGGCAGCAGTTCGAAGCTACACAGAGGAAGATATTCTGTCATTCTGTCCTGGGGGGTGTTTCTGTGTGCTGATCCTTTTCCCGTCTTTGCTATTTCCTTCCAAGTTCTGAGGAAAGACATGAGGGAACCATGTGACATTTAACGTGACTGCATGAGGTAAGAGAGATGTGACCTTCTGTCTATTTGATTCAGACGAGTTTGGATTTTTGTGTGCATTTGGAGAAGGGTAACGGCTCACACAACCTCAAAAAGTGTCTGTTAAGATGATTACTCTTTTTTCATGCGAGAACATATCTGTGTTTGAAAACTACACAGAACGAGATTCAAGTTTTTGTAAATTATTATTTAGTTTAGTTAAAGCAGCCAAGTATAAATATTTGTAATAAAATATTATGATTTACATGTTTAGTACATCTGTTTATGTTTCATGAAGCGTGCTATAATTTTGTAAACTAAGCCAAATTTAATTCCAACGTCCTTAGTTTCTTTCTTTCTCCGGAGATGTCAATGTGCTTTGTTTTTCATACAGAGATGGAGAGATGATAACTAAATCACTTCCTCCACCTATTTACATATGATACCTGGTCTCTAAGCAGATCCCTTAAGGATTTACACGAAGAGTTTCAAAGGTAGGAATTGCAATTAGGTATCTTACACAAATGAGAAAACCCCAAGAAGTCTGTTATAGAAATTGATAGAACACTTGTTTTTCTGTAAGGAAAATGCAAATAAATTCATTTTGGTATGAACCCATGTTTCTAATAAAATTGCATCCTGTGACTGCCATAAAAATGGTTTCACACTGAAAGTTTACCTTTATAGAAGAAGCCTAAACAAGATGAGGGGAAAAGCAGAATTCGTGATTGTAAATACTTTCGTTAAAGTGGGGAAATGCAGAGATGAGCACTCTTATCTCAACATTGTCTGTTGTACTCATTTACAATCATGATGATTCACCACAATTTTGAGAATTAAATCTCATCTTGCAAATGCTCCTAATCTTTTTGGATTTAAACAGTGATGATTGTTATATGAACGGTTAAAGAAATACGACTTAATATTTCGTATAGAACTGGGTTTAGATTTTTTATGAATGTTATGTTTAATCCAAACTACTTTTTAAAATCACACTTGCGCTTTCATTGGGAAGCATTTTTGAGAGCAAAACTCAAATAATAAAGTGGAAAAGATTCCACTTTATTTGCTGGAACTGTGTCTTTTTCATGTGAAAGAAGAAAAAAGATGTTGGAGGGAGACAACAGAGTTCACTTGGGCTTTCTTTCCTCACCACTTTTAACTGAAACAAAGAAGATGAAATAGGAAGTTGAGTTGATGAAGACACTCACTGTTCCAAAAGAGAGGGCTACAGGTAATGTGGAAGTTACAGGACTGACCATGTGCATTTCTATCTCCCATTGGGAGAATCTCCAGAATTATCAGTTTTCTGGTCATTCCTGGAAGCATTCCTAGAAGAAATAGGAAGAGAACAGGATTGATTCTGTACCTTTTTTCACTGTTCTGGCAACAGAAAAGAAATGGAGAGCTGAACTAACTGTCCATATCCTTAGCTGACCACAGCTTTGCCAGGAGGTGTTGTAGATACAACTCTTCTGGCATTCTCCAGTTTGCTGCGAGATTAGGAATAAATTTTGAAGAAACTTCATTCTAGAGGCTGGTGTAGTTGAAGATCGGAAGAACGGATGACTGAAGTCTTTTTCTATTTGGGATTTAGGGCAAACCTAAGGCCCTTGCCCCAAATCCTTCTTGAGCTTCTGAACCAGGTCTGTGGATTTTGGATAATGAGACTGAGCTGACAAATTACAGTCAAAGTAGCTGGGATAAATCAATAACTTTTGTTGTCTGTAAGAGAACTGAACTTATTCAAAAATTTGGCTGCAGGTCTTAGAACAAGAGGCATAGAGAATTCTAAATAAGGGTTGAGTTGTCAGGATATTACAAATCCTGTAACATGTATAACATATATAACAGTAGAGCCAAAGTCACGAGGATGACTCCAGAGTTAGGAGGATGTGCTGAAAGCCCAGGTGTAAGGTAATACACTAGCCAGCTTTCGTTTTCCCATGGCTTTCTCCTCTAAAATGCAATGCCCTGTTGTGTTTTGGGTTTTGTTGCTGAGGTTGTGGGTTTTCCCTGTGAGTTCTCACCATTTCTATTGTCTTTTCGTTCTGTAAAGCAGCATCCCACACTGGGATTTCTGGTGGTCAGTTGAAAGCTTCCTTCTTGGCAGTGGATAGGTGACCGAGTTATATTGGATGAGTCACACAGCACAATGCAAGGCCCATTGTATATCTGCACTTGTTCTGAACTGGTAATCATGGGTGACAGGGACTTCCCTGAAACATCATTTCTATTCCAGGAGGAAAGCAGCAGTATAATATACATCCTCAGCCTCAGCACATAATCTTGATTATGCTGTTCTTAAAACACAGGCTCCTGTCTGTATGCTTGAGTATATTCTAAATGCAGTAACACAGTTCACTGGGCCTAAATCTCTATTGTCAGGCATTCAGAGACGCCCTGTGAAATATTTAAACTTGTCTTTTGGTGATGTATTACACTGCATACGGAAGTAAATTATTCTTAAATCTCACTGGAGAACATAGATTTGGTCCCAGTTAATTCTTTCATGGCAAATTTTATTTTGATAAAATCACTCTGCTATATCTTTGTTCGTAATGTCAGGGATGCTGTGGCTTCAACCAGCATCAGAATTCAGGCAATATAACCAAATTTGTGTCTTTGCTTGAAATAACAGCTAGAAAAGTAAAAGCTCGGTGTGAATGGAAATGTGAATTTCTGTAATTAGGAACATGAGCATAGTAACCTTAAATGAAGGTCATATCCTTACGAGGAGATTTATAATGAGTGTGACAAGTACACATGCTGTTGAAGCATAACCCTCTGAACTGTACTGCATAGAAGTTGTTGTAATGATTCATTGGGTTTGTGGGGTTTTTTAATTAATTCAGTGATGGGTGAAATCTCTTGTATCTTGCTTTTATTGTCTCTTTGTGACGTTTGCCACATAATTATCGTCTTTTAATGTTTCACAGGATCTCCCAACTATTTCCAGTTCTTTTCTTTTTCTGAAAATTATTTTCAGTCTTGGCCTGTAGCATTACAATTGATTCTTTAAAATAATTAGATCACAGTATTGTACCACAGACTCCCGATGCCCAGAACTTGGAGCTGTAATAGGTGAGCATTTCCCAGGTTTCCAAGAGAAAGACTTGTAAATTAAGGATTTTTAGCTGGATTGTATTGCAAACTCAATTTGCTCCCTTCATCAGATGGTTTGAAAAGGCAGTAGTCTGAACATCAATGATTTCTTGTAATTATCAAGCAAGAACTTTCGTTTATGTACGTTTGAAGAATATTGATTAAATTACATTTCTGGTTAATTCGTAATTGTAAAAATTATTAAAAGGGAAAAATACTTGGATTACTCTCAGTGCTCCCTAAAATGCTTGGTGTGCTAGTCATTAATACCTCGTACTTGTGTTATTTCTCATTGTATCTTTTGAAATTAAATAATTCTGTCTATGAAAAATAGATTCTGTTGCCTTATTGAACTTAAATTAACACACTAGATATACACCCTTTGAAACTGTTCCCACAAGTTAGGTCAGATCAAGTCTGAAATGTTAAAATCCTTTCTCAGTTATTGTTATAGTTGTATAGGTTTCTATGTTACTACACGAAACAGTACAGATTAAAATAGTTTATTTTGTTTTAATTTTATTTTGCAATTAAGTATTTTTTATTTGAGGACAGACTACCACAAATGGAAAAAACCATGTCCTTGTTGAAATGTATGAGCTGTGCTAATTAATACATAGTTTTCATAGTGCCTCACACATGAGCAAATATTGAAATAAGCGTGTCAGATAAAAAAAGTTTAGTACGGCAGGTTGATTTTTGTTTTGAAGCTATGCGAGAATTAAGACAACATCTCTGAAAATAATTTTTAAAATTCATCCAACACAGAAGCATAAAAGTATGATCCTCTCAGTGCAACTAAAAGCATGACAAGAAAGGATGACAACTATATCAGGTCAGAACTTGCAAGTGCGCAGCCCTAGCAGCTTTGAAAGGAACTTCTAAAAATTAAATTATTTCAACTCGTTCAGTTTGCTGTGAAATAGCAAACACTGTATAAAATCATCACTTCCCTTAAAAAGAAGCTCTGTATTGGATAACGTTAGACACTTCATGAAATTCAATTTATTACTTGAAAATGTTTACATTTATATGTATCAGATTTGAGTTCTCAAACCTACTTAAGCTACATATTTTCAAATGAGTTAAATTGTAATATGGCTGTAGTTAATTTTAGTGGGACAGCGACAGCCATGACAGGATACGTTTTCTCGTAGCAGAATCTGATAATTGTACATTGCTATCAGTTTGGAATCAGATAGTTCTAAGACTGAAGGAACGCCACCTGCCTGGTGCAAACCCCATGGAACATTTACACAAGGTGTAACTTGTGTCAGCTTGTTTTTGGTTTTTGGGTTGTATCTTAAAGGGGAGGGTTTTTGTACTGCAGTCCAGGACCACAGAAGAAGCAGCAAATGGAGAGTGATAGTCTTGTAGTCTCTGACATTTCTAGCCTCAATCAATTCTGGCCAGTCTTTAGCTCATACTGGTCAACTATAGACCCCCTTGCAAAAGGAAGATTACAGCTACTGCACACCCAGGTTACCTGTGAGATTTCAGAATCTATACATTGGGGAAGATCTATGCAAATATGTCTGTAGCCATCAGGGCACTGCAGTAACATGCAGCTTCCAGTAAAAGCAGGATGTTTAGGGCTGTTTCAGCCATCTTTACATGGTTTTTCACTGTGTGATGTAGACATCTTCAGGTCTTTTTCTAAAACATGAGTTTAGCGTATTGCTTGATTAATGGGAATGGTAAAAGTGTTGCAATTTTACTGCATCCCACTCCCTTTGCTGGGAATTATTGGTTGTTCAGCTGAGATTCACCAATGAAATCTGTGTTTTTCGTGTCTTTGCTTAAAGTTCTGCATCGAAACCAATGAGGGTCAGTCACACTGTTCCTCTCATGAGTCCTGTATTACCTGTGAAGGGGTAATAACTTTCTTAGTTTCTTTCACCAAATGACTTTTGATTTTCTTATCAAACCAATAACTGGAAATGTCACATAAATTTTTGAACATGTGGATGTAGGCTAACCACAGATACCCCTTTACTAATCACATTTTTCTCCTTTCCCAGCAAGACCAAGCTCCTTTTGTGAATTTCACTCCACTCTCATTTAAATCACTGCTTTATAAGAATTTAATCTCTTTTTTTAGCACTTTCTTTCATAATTCACTGTAATGATCTAGCTGCTGTGGTAGTGTCCTAAATTTGCATCAGGTGAGTCCTTTCAGATCCTTTTCTGTGTTTACAGCTTCACTGATACTAAATATTTGGGGAAGAATATTCCAATTTAGATTTTTGAAAATGGTCCAAAGAAATTGGAAATCCTGAAAAGAATAGGGTGAGAAGCAGATGTCTAACATAAAGGCATATTAAGTAGCAAAAAGATTAATAACACTAGCAAAGTTTATTCAGCAGAAATATGTCATACATCGTTGTGAAGGATTATGGATGTCTTTTATACTTGGCAGAACTAATGGCTGTGAGTCAGGCCTGGCTGTAAGGTTCTGTGCGTGTGCAAGTTTCTTCAAGAAAGCCAATTGAGAATGGAAACTTCATTAAAGCGACAGCTTTTTTTAATCAGTCCCCTTCACAGCTGTCTTATTCTAAAGGGTATGAGAATGATAGCTGACCTTCTGGATATAGAAATGACATTTAAAATATTAAAAGTACAGATTAATGCAGCTATAAAAGGAAAACACATTACATCATTTCTTTGTCTTTTGTATTACTGTTTTGCAGTGATAACCTGTCTCAGTTGAAATCTGTGGGAATTTACAATTGATTTTAACTCAGCAAAATGTGCCATCTTCTGACATGGGTAAAAGACTGAACTGAAGAGCTTAAGGTGTCTGTTGTACAGTTTTATTTTTGGAAAGTACGCAAATAGAATTCCTGATGTATTCTCCCAAAACTAACATGTACTGGGCCTGATTTTTGTTGCTGCTGTAAGCAGCTTTCTCACACTCTGGTTCCAAGAACGTGTGCTTGGTAAGTGGGAGGCATAGATTAGAATTTGCAGAGGCTAAGGGGAGGAAAGCCACAGTTTTTATGCTTTTTGAACAGATTAGCCTCATTCATGAGTTTTTTTTAAAAAAGGCAGGTATTGTCAGCCAGCTAATCTTCAGAAAAAGGAAGTCCCAACTAATTGAGTGCCTGTCTTCAGAAAATTATTCCAGTCTGCAGAGGATGCATATGTGAAGGTCCTTAACATGCTACACTGTCGCTGGTACATTTGGTGGCATTTTTGGCTCATTGCTATGCTCACAGTGGTTTAGGGACTGGAACTGGATATCTTCACACCCATGCCCCCCCTCACAAAATGTTTTTTTGACTGCTATTCTTCTGAGGTTTTTTCTGTCCTTATTTACTTCGGAGGGGAACCTGGGTACCTAACTTCCCTGGATCATCTTGTGACTCAACCTAGTAGAATCAGTCACCTAAGTTTTTGCTGCTCCCTAAACTAGAAATACTTTGCCCCTTTCTTTTCATCCTAAGTTAATACACTTGATTTTCAGGAAATTGTTTTCTCGCTGTCTATTGCTACCTTTGTTGTTCCAAACAAATAAAAAGGGAGAGAACAGTTTTTATATACTAGTATTCTTGCAGGAGCTGGAAGTAAATCAGATGAACTTGATAATCACAAGTGATGTGGTAGTAACAGTTGTCCAAGGCTTGGTCAAAAATTAGAAAAATAATCTGGAATCAGTCTTTTGATTTTTGTCCCTTCTGTATTAACTGTGTTAGTGTTGTCACAAGTTAATTTATAACAAAAACTGAGCCTGGTTGGAAAAATTCTAATAGAACATTTCTATCAGACAGCATTAGTTTGTCAGGAAAAAGTGGAAATGTAGTAATTGTGTTCAGTTTTTTAATGAAACCAGACAAGTTTCTGGTAAAATCCTGCATAGTTTCTCAACAGTTTACCTGACCTCATTGTCTCCGTGGTAGCCCATGGGAAATTGCAGACCCAGGAACTGTGGGTTATCTGGATTCCCGGATAAGAGACTATATTTAGTTTTCCAATCGTATAAACACAATTTCCGTTTGTTTTTTTTTTCTTGTAATTCCCCAGCAGTTTTAAAGGGGAGTACTTTTTGCAGCCTAAAATCTTTTAAAATGGATATATTCCAGATTTTGGAATATGAAATCTCTTTACCTAGAAGACAATTGTGGGGTTTTTTCTGCAGTGGTTTTGTTTGTTTGTTTGTTTGTTTTATTTTCTTTTCTTTTTTCTCAAAATTCTTTATGGTGGAGAAAAGGCTATTGGGCTTTTTCACCCCTGTAATAGAGAGGTTTTCATTTTTGGCAGAGCACTGTGCTAGCCAGGTTATCTTAACAGAATTTTGTAACTACCTGCTTCATGCTATCCCTGAGAATTACAATCATCACCATCAGTTTCGTGAAGTTGAAAATGTGCAGGGATTTTTGCTGTATCTCCTCTCACTGGTTGTGTCTAACAGAATCTTTAAGAAGGCATTGAGCAAAGATGATGGTAGCAGTCTCACTACACAGAAATCTGTATTTTGTTAAAATACGCTTTAACAAACAATGAAAAGAGCATTATCTTTTCCTCTCTTGCTTCTGTAACATAGTCTTTTGCTAAGCTGATGCTCAGGGAAAAAAAAGAATGACTGGGGCAAGAACTGCTCTCACTTTACAGCTGCAGTATCAGCAAGAAGAAAAAGAAATTCCTGTGCTTTTTAGGCAGTATCTGTTAATGATAAATGCATCAATGAGTGGTGTTGAGGGTTTCATTTCAGTAGTTGAATCATCTGATGAACCACTGAAACTTTTTTTACAGTATGACTATAAGTATAAGAAATAATGATCACTAGAAAACAGGGGATGGCTTTGTCAGAATCTAAACCCACAAATCGTTAAGTTGTAGTTCCATCAACTTCAATTTATAGGAAATTTTAAGGTGGTGGAAGTCAATGTATGTGATGTAAATTCCCCCAGTGTGATAACAGTGGGCGGGATCTTTTCATTTCCTCATTTTTCCATCAAAACCATTGTACACTGCAGAATATAACACATTATTGATTTGAGTTTCTCTGCTAGCCATTCAGCAATGAGCCAGCAGTGTGCTGTAATGACTACAGGTCAGAGCATCAGGTGTCCATTGTTTCTTTCACTGTCTCTCCTAAAAGAAGGCCTATATATGCCTTTAGTAGCAGATGCACTCATTTTTGCTAAGCAAATATAGAGAGTTTTATTCTAAGACTAGTAAAATAGTTTTGGGTTTCTAACACCTTCCCACTTCAAAATCTACCCATTTATTACAATGAGCAATTGCATAAAGGTGTCAGTATCTTGGCTTGACACATTTTTCGAACTAGCAAAGGCTTCCTCCATACACATATTTTTCTTTGCATGTGTGTATGGGTAATTTTTTTTCTGTATTTTGCATAATTAACTCATGCACAATAATTAATGCCTTATAAACAAGCTATGGCAGCTGTAGTCATTACAACAGAGATGACAGAGTTTTGTTGCTGCATTTGGCTTTTTGGCTTAAAGCCATTTAAAAATAGTTAATGGAATTTCATTTTTCACCCTGGTATTTAAACATGATAAATTTTCCCATTAAAGATCCCTGACATTCTCATGTGACAGTAGATGAAGCTGAGTGACATAAGCCTCTGCCCTCTTGTGGCAGATCAAGTTGATGAAGTAAGCAATGGTTAGAGATATTTTCTTCAGCAGTGTCTCTATGAAATGATAAAAAATTTTAAGGGTTCTGCTCTGCAGACACAGAAATCTTTGCCTAGTTCCTAATGTAATCAGGCCCATAGGGAGAAAATGACTGGCATTTCTGATTAATCCCTGCTATTCAAACTCTGCTTTAAAGACTGGTATTTTCAAATTTAAAAAAATTTAAAAAGAGTTCCTATGCCATGGTGATGGATAAAGTTCTGCCTGCAAAAGATGACTCACATTTTCTGCAGCTTACAGCAGAAAAATCATCAAATATAGGATTAAGTTGTAACAGTTCAGTCCCATCTTCTAAAGATACCAGGAAGAGTTAAGTGAAGGCATATTTAATCAAGGTGTACTTCAATGTAAGTGTTAAACAGAGAAAACTAGTGTGCGAATGTCCTCATATGAAAAGGAATCAAAGGAGTATAATTTGGACATTCGGTCAAGGAAGAAACTCTTTTCTCCTTTGTTGCCCTAGCAGCAAAGTACTTTTCAACGATATTTTTCAAGGCACTTGGTGATTCAGCAAATTCCCTTTCCTTTTTCGAGCTTCTGACATAGTTTGTGGGTGGTTCACCATGAGAACAGGTATAATACTAGAAAAATGATAGTGGCACACAGGTGAACAGAAGTAGAGAGTCATGAAGAATTTGTGAAGACAAGCTAAAAAGCTCTGGATACATCAAAAGCTATAGGAGGTTATAGTAAATGAGTGATTCTGGTTAAAATGTAGAAATACAGAAAAACGTAGCTAAGGGAGATTGGAGGTCAAGTTTTGCTTGTCTGCACAGAGCTGCCCTTCCAATTCACTCTTGGAACAAGATCAGAAGGCTCATCTCAGCTCCAATTAAATATAATAAAAGGCTGAGAAACTTTCTGAGGGGAGAGAAAGAAGAAATAAGAAATTATCTTTAAAAAAACTCAAAAACAAAACCATCCCATTCCAACAAAACAACAAAAAAATTCACAAATGCAAACAAACAAAAGAATCAGAACAAGCCTAAACCAACCAACCAACCAACCAAACTACTCCAGGTTCAGCAAGTAGAAAAATAAGTTCAGGATAAGTATAATGCTGTAGTAATGTATTTATTTAGTAATGTATTTTATTTGAATTTTTTGACATGAATTAGTCATAGATCTGAAGTACAACAACTAGTTCTGTTTCAGTCTGATGTTCAGTTCTTTAAGACCAGAAATCTGCTCTGTTTAATGAGTAAAATGTGACACTCATGTAGCAGTTGATTGTTTTGAGCTCAGGAGTGCAGAGATCTCTCCCCCAGATGCTTCAGTGACCACCAAGTACTACGATGTTCTACATGATCCAATACCAGCGAATGTGTCCACCATAAATATAACCATATGGTATTCAGATATCAGATTGCTGAATAAAACTGTCTGTAAGCAAGGTTAAACACGAAAACAACTGAAAACCCATAAGAATAAAAAGTAAAAACAAGAAAGTAAGAAATACCAGTTCTTAAAGTTTGTGAGGCTACTTTAACAACGTAATGAATTTTTTTTTTATTTTTTTTTTTTTTGGAATTGCAGTGTCTGCTGAATGTCCTAGCCAGTCAATACCAGGGAATATTCTAAGAATCAGTCAACAGAATGCTATCGATTTCGGGACATATGAGGAAAAACAGGAACAAAAGGCAAAAGAGAGGACAACGGAGCTTTTGCCACGTGTTTTGCAGAATGTGCCATGTGTGGTTTGGCAGATTTAGCATTTCTGTAGTTTGTAATGAATGGCACTGTTAATGCCTTCTTATCTGACCTTGCCACTCTGTGTTATAGATTTTAAGACATCTTGACACCAAAATTATTGTCAAAGAAAGAAGGAAAGAAATAAAGAGATAAAGAGAGAGATAGAGGAAAGAGAGGGAGAGAGAGAAAGACAAAGAGGAAGATGAAGGAGGAAAAAGGAAGGAAGGAATGCCCATATGCGAAGAAGGAAAGACTAAGGGTGTGTGTACAAGGACTGAA
Organism: Oreocharis arfaki; assembly: GCA_013398015.1. Lineage (NCBI taxonomy): Eukaryota > Metazoa > Chordata > Aves > Passeriformes > Paramythiidae > Oreocharis > Oreocharis arfaki. Next base: position 98,087 of record VZRR01011968.1, read on the forward strand.
ACAGGCAGAGCCCCAGCTGACAGAAGGAAACAAGGGCTGTGGCTGTGACTGGGTGTTGGGACTGGGAGGGCCACGCACAGACAGAATGGGTAGGAAAGCAGTGGAAAGAGGTGAATGGGAGAACAGAGGAAAGCCAGGAATTACTGGTGTTTGCAGTAAATTTGCTTACAAAAAGTATTTGAGTTACTGCTGCCTTACACATTTAATTGAAAATTTGAAAAAACCCCACTGTGGATTAGCATCCATGTAGCTGTGAGCGTATTTGTCATTAAATACCACTTCTTCATGTACTTTGTGTACTGCTACCATGAGCAGACAGCCTACCATTTTCCAAACATTTGTTTTGAAAGCCTTGTGAATATTTGCTTACAGTAGCATATATTTAACATTTAAGCACTTTCAGCAACTCTTTGAAACAATTAGCTCATAATGAGCAGCTTCCATGCTAGCAACCTATGCTAAAATGCTTATTAAAAACTTTAAAATGTTAAGACTGACTTTAACAAAAAAAGGCCACACAATCATCAGCTGTCTTGGGAATCTTTCTGAGGTGTTGTTTCTACAAAGCAGAAAATAATTGCTGCAAAAGTTCTATTTTACTCTTTTGTGCCAGGTATCTGAAGGTACCTCAAAGTGCTGAAGTGGAGTGCTTTGTGAGAGATTCCTGAAACATCATATGAACAGAGTTTTGACATGGTATATCATAAAAGGGATTTGGAATTTTCTTGGCCTTCCTCATGAACTTTTATCTCACTTCCTTCATCATCCTCAGGCCCAAGGTGCTACCCTGACAACCAACTGTAATAACTAGTTCTGACAAGATACTCAAGCCAGATGAAAAAAGGGAAGGCAGAGAAAGTGTTTCCTGGCACCACCTGCTACAGAGAAGGCAGCTGACAATGAGGTCTTGCCTCAGAGTTAGACCACCAAAAAGAGGAATTTGTCTCCCAAACTGGGCTTTCTCCTGTGTTTCTTGGACGCAGAATGGTGTTGCGGGTATTTGAGAACTTTGACTTCTTAAAGCTGTCCTTGAAAAACCAGCAAGGTTTCTTTGTGGAGATCCTTCCAGAGATCCCAGGAGTCTTAAAAAAAACCAGCCAAACAGAAACACAACCAGAAAACCCAAACAACAGAAAAATACTTCAGCCTTGGAACCTGAATTCCTTAGTTAGCGGAACCACAGAAATATAAATAAATAAATTAATTAAAAATCTCTCCTTCTTCCCCCTAAACTTTAGAACTGTTTATTTTTGCTTTAAGTTGTAAACCCTTCTCTTCTAAATGCACCTAACCTGTAGTTTGCAACTTCTAGACACTTTGTAAAATCAAAAAATTCCTAAACGAGACTAACTAGTTGGTGTCAACTATTCTATCAGAGATTTTCTTTCACATCAAATATGTGTAAGAAGGAGTTATTTCAAGAATATGACAAATTTAAAAAGCAACTGTGCTATGAAAAATATATGGAATACACATGTGCATGTGGAAATTGAAGAGCATTAATTTGTTATTGATAGGCCCCTTGGTCCAGAAGTAGCCTTGGTGCTTCCATGTACAAGAAGCAATTTTTGTTATGACTTCAGTGGCTTTGTGTATTTAGCTTAGATGCTTTACTCCAGCATCCTCTATCTTGGTTCTTTTTGTCTTACTGTGTGAATCGCAGTCCCATACGTCATATCCTATGCTATTGAAAGATACTGCACTTATGAAGAAGCAGTGAAAACTGAGAGACTTTTATTTATAGGATCTGGGGTGCAAATACTTGAAAGTACTTCCCTTTTTCCTTCATACTGAAACAGATTTGAAATACTATTCTAAAATACGCATTGAGAATCACAGTGACAGAATGTTTTCACATTTTCTAAATAGACAAAAGAGTTCTTCTAAATTGTTCAGATTCTACGCACATAAATTGAATAACCAACTTCATCTTCAGTACACCTTGTTTTCTGTGATTATACACATAATTACCATAATTGCCCATTGTATTCAATGCATCTTGGTAATAGTCTAACTGCTGTTACAATCCTAAAAATGTCATATTACTAGTCATTGTCAACCCGGAGGCATATGTGCTTGGCATCATAAATTATATATCATCTTAAAGAGAAATAATCAGTTTATTCTTTGCTAACTTGTCTAATTTTGGGGTAGAGGAAGAATCTACTTTTAAAAATTTTCTATTTTAGGTATCTGAGTATTGCTTTGGAAAATGATTTTGCATACATCATGAAATAAACTTCTGTGAATAACTTGAGCTAAATTACCCATATTACAACTTGACCAAAACATCAGCTTTCCCAGCAGACAGAAATATAAGGTACATAATTATAGTAATTAAAAAAAAATTAGAAAAATATGCTTTGATCATTCATATTCCGCAAAATTCTGGTTCTTCTTCCACTGTTAGGTATATTAATGCGAGACTTTAAAGGCAGATGTGATTTTTGCTTGCCCTTTCTCGGAAGCAACATGAGCCAAGCATGAGCCATCCAGCAGCTGTAGAGTTTCAGTAGTACAGCACTAAGGGTTGCTCCAACACCCTGCATCACAGCAGTCCACGGCTCCTGTTTGGAAGATGCTTTCCTCTGTTCAGCTCAAAACATGGGAGACTGACACTGTCTCTCTTGGTAAAGCGCAGTGTCAGCATATCCTCTGTTAATATAATCTGATTCAGTAGGCCTGGGACCAGTGTTTTAATTCATTCCAGTCAGAAGATTTCTACTTCTTTTGCTGGAGATTTTTCATAGAGGGTCCTCTGGATGCGGAGAACAATCTTGCATATCCAAAACTCTCAAGCACCCAGAGAAAAAAAAGGAACACAAACAAACAGAAAAACCCCAAAATAAAATTAAAACTTTACTACTTATGTTTGTGGATTTCAAGTGTGCTTAATACAGTTAAAATACCTTAGTATAAGAATATTATACTAAGTGTATTTATTATATACTTATATTTAGTATAAGATTATTATTTTTAGGGGGTGAGTACCTACAGTTACCACTTCAACATCAGTAGGGTTTTGAAGCACAAACCACTGAAAAACCAGCCCTCAGTTTTGCATAAGTTGGACATGTCAAAATTGAAGGCGTGTGTTTAAATCCTTGTAATTATCTCTACCTGTAAAGTTAGTAAGCAAATAAGTCTGTCTGCAAAAAAATTCTGAGACAAAGAGATCCATTATTTTCTGTGTTAACCTGCATGGTAGCCTTTGCCTATGAAACATTTTATCTCATTAGTGGAGGGTTTATTTGCTCCTATGCCTTTAGTTTTGTGTTCAGAACACTATGTGGTGCCTAAAAACCTGGGAATGCAATTATTCTTTGCGGTTTTTGGAGGGGAGTCTAATTAAGCAGGTCTCCACTGTCACAGGCACAGCTGTGAGAGAATTGACTGTGACGTGAGTTATGTATCCCAAACTGAAGGCCAGGTTGCTCTGTAGAGGATTATGTTTATTATCTGAGAGTAGAATCAACAACAAAACATATCATTAACATCAGAAGAATACAGATACCATTATTTTGTAATTTCTGGTGATATCTTTTTCTTCGACAAGTATGATAAGTTGTTTTAAGGTTAACCTGTTCTTTTAAAGACTGAAATCAGCACTGAGTAGACTTCTTTAATGGTTTAAAGTTCGAGAAGTGGATTCTATTTAGTAAAAATATTCCATAGTGCTCTGAAGTGTTAAAATGCCCCAATTACTGTATATACTTACCAAGAAAAAATATGAAATATCAAAAAACTATGTAAAAACTATTGCAAAAAGACCAAATATCAAAACGTAAATGAAGTCAAGGGCCACACTTTTTTTAGTTACTGCCATTTCCTCAATATAAAATGTGTGCATTTCCTCAATACAAGATGTGTCCTCCAGTGTCCAATGGTTTCAAGGACAAAGTCTCAGTTGACTTTTACAAATAGTAGACAGAGATGTGATAACTAGTAGATGTGATAACAGAGATGTGATAACTAGTATCAAGTAGACAGAGATGTGATATATGTGTAGACAAATGAAAATGTTTTCAATGGGAAAGCAGGACTTCAAGAGTTGAGAACTCCTAACTCTGAAATTTGCAGTGTATTAAAGGAGATGTGGCAGATTCAGTCTCTAGTCTATCATAAAATGGACTAAGCCTATAAAGTAGTTTGAGAGCTGAACAAAGTGTAAGTACTTCACTTACAAGTATTACAAGTATTATTTTTCCATAATTTTATGTTTAGAACCTTCTACATTCATTCAGATTTATACAACCCAGAATGATTACAGCTACATATCAGAAAATGAAGGCCAAATGATTTTATACATTAAATAATTGGCATTTCAGAACCATGAGCATTTTAATTTTGAATGTTTTTTCCCTAAAGCTTATCTACAGGCTACAAAGCCTTTTTTTCAGCCAAGGAATTCAACATTTGAGGCCATGAAGAAAAACCTCTGATTTAAAAAAAAAAATAATAAAGAACTGTTAACCCAGCCGTATGAATAAAGGCACTTAAAATGGTCTGAATTTCACAAACATGGAGAAGTAAGTAAGAGAGAACACATAAAAGATGGAGTGAATAAGATGAAGGTATGATTCTATGATTATTCTTAATGTAGTCATCTCTCAGTCTCTGTTTCACCTGATTGGTAAGACTCCACACTTGAAAACTGCCGATTTACTCAGTTCTTTGTATTAGTCTCTTCTGTATCTTTTACTGTCTTATGCCATAGTCAGTTTTTATCCTGATAAGCAGATAATAACCATTCCATAATGTATGGGTAAATAAAATCCCTATCTAACATATTTTGTGCACCTACAGGAAGAAAGCTGAGTTTAAAGCTACTTTCAGAAAAATGAACAAACAAAATTGGTAAGAAATTTCTTATTTCTTAACAGACTACTATGTTCTCATTTTTCTGTCTATCAAAAAGACACAAAATCATCTGCAAAAAAACCTAACCTGGAATTGTGCCCATCATCGTTTTACGGTCCTTATAAAAAGTACAAAAAAGTACAGTCCTTCAGCTATGATCCCATACATTTATGGGTTAACCTTTGCTATTCCCTGTATTCAGAGCTTCTCCACAAGGTCATACATCTGGAGTTATGAGCTTGTTTCTGATCCCATATGCCCATATGCCAAGAAAACTTTGCAGTGATTCATGGAGTCTGATTCCTCCTTGTGAAAGTGTTTGCATCTGCCTCAGTTGTTTTAGGAGTCCTGAGAAATGATCCGTCTCCTTTCCTTCAAAGCTTCCTGTGAAGTGGTGTCACACAGTACTTACACCATGGGCTGCTGATATCAAGGCAAAGGTTGTCCAGTAAATTATTCTGATGTGGGTATATTTCTTCATATTTGCTGCAATGCACTCTATCAGAAAAATCTCCTCAAACACCAGTGGCAGGGATAGTAACTTTTTAACCATGTTATCTAAACTCTGTTCAGAACAGATCTAAGAGCAAATTGGAGAGTTGTAATAGACTAATGACTTATCTATGTGATTATTACTACTATTGTCAAAGAATTGAAACAGAAAAATTTCTATCATGGATGGATTTAATGAGCCAGCTCAGTTTATTCAGTGTTACCACAGCAATCAGACTGACTGTATGTAAAACACTTTTCCATGAATATTTTTTCAGCCTGAAGAATAATCAGTTATGCATCAATGTAGACTGACTAACCGTCCCATATATTTTGCATTACAGACTAAACAGATGGTTTTAAATCCCTCCCTTTGAAATCATTATGGCCTCTGGAGTTGAGCAGTGCAGTAGACGATAACAAATCCCAGGAATGAGGGGGATGAAACTTTGTAGCTGTTGCTTCAAAATACAGGAGTTTAATATATGATGAATGGCTATTTATGGTTTGTATAACACTCTCTGTGTGAATAGCAATTTGTGCCATATGAACTAACAAGTTTCTCTCTTGATTTTCCAATCTAGTACTGAAAACTTAGTAGTGAGGGTTAGTTTCCTCCTTGTCTTTACAGCATTTGTAGAATTACTGATTGATAAATTATTGGTGAGAATTAACTAAAAGGAAATAAATACATTGAGGAGTTGTGTTGATAGGTTGTAGTACATGAGAGTAAAACTATTGATACAGAGTGAAAAATAGATTTCCCTGAAGTAAATTAGAATTTTACTACTGTATTCCACATTGCCAACGTTTCATTGCCAGCATACAGTTTGGCTATTTTTACCTTTAATTAATGTGCCATTCATCTGTTTTCCTACCCTTCCCCACTTATTTTCTCCTCTTCCTATTCTCCCTCCTTACCTCTCTTTGGTTCCTGTCCTATATCTGCTGCATCTGCCAGGCAGTTAAATTTTAAAATAGCTTTTCCCTTTGAAGTGCTAATACCAGCACTGCTATTTCTGCAGCAAGTAGCTTCACTGACTGTTGTGGTTTGCTTTTACTCTTTGTTTTGTGCGTTTGTACGTGCATACGTAGGTGTTACGTGATTTTAAGAGTGGAGAGGTGGAAAAAAATGGAAAGAAAGAAAAAAATCTCTCAAGTTCTATAAATGAAAGTTAAATCCCAGCTGCTCCACATCAGGCTGTGATTTTGTGAGATCTCATGAGCTAAAAAGGTTAAATTTGGTGAGTAATTAGATAGGAGACTGCTGAGGAAAGCCCAGGGTGCTACATGAGATGCACAGAAGATTCAGTAGCTGTGACGGTTCCTCTTCAGAAAGGCTAAATCATTGCTTGTGTTCTTCCTTCATTGAATCCATCAGTGGCTATGAAACAGGACAGGTCTGTGTAGAAAATCTGTTTTGGAAAATAATACTTTTAATACTTTAATACTGCCAGAAGGTAGGAGGATGTTCTGAGGGGACCACTTTGTACGCACACTCATCTACAGTCTTTAACCATCTGGCCATGGATAGGAAAGTAGATGAACTGTACACCAGAGACAGAGTACTGGACCTTTGATCAGTTCCAGCATGTGAAGTATTCCATTTTTATGTATTGAGCACTTGAGCAATCACTGTTGTCTTCTGCAAGATGTCTCTTTTTGCTGTTGCATTTGATATGTATGTGTGTGTTTATTTTAAACTGTCCTTATGTGACCATTTTACACTTTGCTGTGTGTTTATTTAGCAAAGTGAAAAAAATGCATTCCGTGCTTGGGTGTTAACCTTAAGGATTTTAGGAGTCCTGACTGATACTGTGAGATTTAGAAAGCTCAGAGGTGGACATTTTAAATATTTTTGCTTCATTCATCTTCCACAGAAGTTTTTTCATTGATTTACAGGTATAGATAAAACCCCACTGATTAATAATGAAGTCAGCAGTTACGTGTGCACTGAGAAAATTAATCATTTGTACTATCTGGATTACTTTTAGGGTTTCCTTAGGGAAAGATAATTTGAGATAACTGTTTCCTGGTCTGTATAAGTCAGGAATGTACTTATAATTTGATGAGTTTAACAGTGGGTCAAAGCTTGATGGCTTTTGTAAAGCTAGGTCCTCTTGTATGCCTATTTCTTTGAGATGCTTCTGTTTGTTTACAAGAAACTACAAAATCCTATTTCCTTGAACAAGGCACTGGACTATTTCTTCATTCCTTGCTCCAAGCCGCTTTCAGCCCACTACCCCAAAAGACTCTCTCCTTTTCTAAGCTTCTTTCAAGGCACCTGTGGGCATCAAAAGATACCTGCCTACATTCTCTCTAGTTTTTTCCTAGACTTGCTGGAGAGGGGATGTAGGTGTGTTGGGGAGGTTACAGATGGAGGTTACAGACACCTAAATCTTCATATAAAAGTTGAGAATTAAAATATTTTTCTCCTATATAGGAATGCCTTCTTGATTTAGCAGGTCCTTGGGGTATTTGAAAGATAGATATAGCAGTTACAGGTCCCAAAGCATAAATGATTCTTAGGAACAACTTAAGGGAAGGCATACCTCTGAAAATATGAGGTGGGAATTCTGTAAATCAATTAATAATGATATGTATGTTTCCAGCTGAGATTTATATCTTTAATAACAACATGTATATTTACATCTGAGATTTATCACTCTGTCACACAGCTTTGTTACTGTGCCCAATGACTGGTCAAAATTTGGAGGTTTGTAGATTATTCCCATTAGAAGGGGGAGCTTTTAATAGAGATTGATCTTTTATCACTGCAGTCCTGCTTCTAGGACGCAACATTAAAAAAATCTTGTTTCCTTGAGCATAGCAGAAATTATACATATTGAAAAAGCTTTTTCAGGGATTCAGCTCGTGTCAGTTTGTGCCAGCAGCCCTGTCTAGGTTTACTCCTCGGTACTTGTTCTTCAGCAGTAACCTGACATGAGCTTCTACGTATTTCCTCTTTCTCCATATTTATGCATGTCCTACATGCATAGCCTACATATGTTGTGTCACTTTTATTTGTATCCTTCTTAAAAAACAGCAAAACCACTCCACCCACTTCATTCATATTCTGACCTGCCTTTTTCAAGCTTTTGTTTTGTACGGAGATGTGTAATTGTGTTTGGGGTTTAGAGACTAAAGTCATTTCAGTTACTTGTTTCAGCAAAGGAGCATAATGACTTCTTACATCCATTTTAAATGAAGAGGGACAGCTATACCCAAGAGCTGCAATGAGGTTTACATGACCCATAATTTTACAGCATTATAAACCACATTTCAGCTGAAACATCAGGGCTAGCAAAACAATGACAGTCCTGGTTCAGTATTGTGGTGTAGTGAGCTTTCCTTCCAGTGATCTCGTGTCTGCTCCTCCACAAGCAGGAAGTGCATTGAGCTTCTGAAGGGCAAGCCTGAAACATGCTTTATTCTTTGGCAAATTGCTCAGCCTTGTCTGCAACTTGCCCTACCTTTGTATAGATCATTTTGGACTGTTTTCAGGGTGAGAGAACTACAAAAGCAACTGCACTTTAGTTACAGCCTGCTCTGGGTCTGCAGAAGGTACAACTCAGCTGGACTAGCAATCTGGAGTAATGTGGTTTTTTGGACCATCTTATTTCTTGCTGTGATTTTTCAATCACCCTTCCTATTTTCTCTCTCTCTTCAGTTCACTTCATCTGGTGACACAATTTAGGGTAAAGCAATTGACATATGAGTGAGGGTATTTAAAATCGAGTGCAATTTTAAAAATAAGAAATAATGCATATAGCAACGTGTTTCAGCTTCAAAAATTATCTACATTTGTTTGGATTGCCTCAGAACCCTTCAGGAATGACAGAATTGCCCCTCTTTAGGAAAATAAGTCTTTTGTCTTTCAGCATCATTGACGTCCTACCAGTAATTTGAGTCTATTGCTTTATTGTTCATAAGGATTTCTAACAGTCTTTCTGGCTTCAGTAAGAAAAATTCATTTAATGAAAATGAAGGTGTCAGAAATTACAGTACTCAATGATCAGATAAACATGAGAGAAGATGCACTTCTCTGGAATATTTCAGTTACTGTATTGAATAACAGAAGTTGCCTACCTCAAGCCCTGAGCTTTTATATGACAAAGTTCCTGTAGGTTTTATACAGATTAAAATGCACGTTTGTCTGGATAATCTGGCGTTTCTAAAGTTGAGAAGTTCTTTGGAGAATGAGGAAAAGTTGAATCAAACTCACTCTTAATGAACACTAGTCCTTGAGTACCAAAAGGTAGGTCTGCCCCTTTATTTGTCAGATATTTAATGCACTGAAAATTAATTGAAAATCAAGGCCAAAGACACTCTTCATGCCTTGAGTTTAAGTCTGTGCCTCAGACTAAAAAAAAAAAAATAATAATTCATCTGAAACCACAGCTTCCATGTAGTGGCCAGAATTAGTCATAAATCAGACCAACTTCATGAAGCTTAGCAGATGAATAACTGTCACCAAGCTTTGAATATTAAGCCTTGAATCAAGAAAATGTCATATGGCCTTGAGGCCAGAGATATTTCATATAGATGTACTAGTATCATTTGCTTTTAGTTTTACTAAATCAGGATTGATTCTATCATGCAGTATTCTTCCTTCAATATAATTTATTTTCTAGAAATAAACCTAGACACATGTATGTTTCTATTTTATATAAGCTACTGTAATTAGAGATTTCATGTCAAATGTAGTGAACCTTCAGAGAAAATTCAGTGAATGCAATCTTGGCTCTGGTGAATTAACTAGCAGAATTTCTTTGATTTTTGTGTGATTGGGATTTCATCTGGAGTCTTAGACAGAGATACACCAAGACCAAATGTCGAGACATGGCAGCACTGAAACTTGATTCACAATATAAAAAATATTACTTGAAATATTTCCAATGGGTCTGTGTCCATATAACTTCAGATGCTGTGGTAGTGGAACTATGCATACATCTTTTCATACCAATAAGGTCTCAGCAAGGATATTAATCATTTTGTAAAAACCTAAAGTTGTACCTCAATAAATAACAATAACATAAGAAATCAAGGCTTTGAAGTTTTACATGCTTTGATAGTTGCATAGTTCTACCACTGTCACTGAGATGACACATGAATAAAATTGCCCAGGCAATTATCCTTCTGTAATAAAGAACCTGGAGAATTTCCAAAAATAGAAGAAACGAGTGAAAAGCATAGAAAATAGGTCCACTCTCCCCCCTCTCTAACCGTAGTGATTTTTCTTTGAATTGTAGTACTAGGCCATTTTTAAGTAGGAAATGTAGCACAGCAGATAGACTGGACTTTCACCAGGCTCTTCATGACTGTTTTTCTCCGTTATGTTTTTAATTCTACTGCATCTTTATCGCAATCTCTATAACAGTTGACCTGTCATACACCATCTCATTCAGCACCTTTGCTTTCTCCCGTGCTTAATGCTAGTAAACTAGAAGCAGACATCTGTGTATGGCCAGCTGTTGAAATGGAGGACAAGAAAACCTGTATAAAAATTGTGAAGTGGATGAGGACCTGTAAAGGAAGAGAATTTGTGCTGAAAAGAGGTCAATGCATAAATGGAATTTGCTAGGTTTGTTAAGACTCAGTCCTTGTTATTTCTGTATCCCTTAATAAATTCATTAATAATCTTAGCAAAAAAGAAAATGCATAATTTGCTGTTGATTTGCAAGTTGTCAATAGCAGATGCAAAATATTGGAGACAAGCAATGGTGTTGTATTATAGGATAACAAAATTCAAGACTATGGACCATGGCCCAATAAAAACTTTTGGTATAATCTGCTAATTTGCGAGTCAAAAGTTGTATGGCATGAGAAAGACTTGTTGGTATTGAGCACAGGAAAAACCAAAAGCTATCTACATAGGAAAGTCATGAAAGAACGTGAGGCAAATCCCACCTTTATCAGTATTTAAGTGGGGACGAAGAGTCCATTGTGGGCATTACTAGTAAGAGTTTACTGGAATGCCATGTATAAAACTCTGTCCATCTGTCAGTGTTCAAAAATTAGTAATTCAAACTGTAATAGGTCATAGACATCATCAGGGAAATCTAGAACTTGATTTATGGAGAGATTGAAAGAGGATCTGTTTCAATTGAAGAAAAACATGAGTGTTGTATATAAATTTATCAATAGGTGAGCAGAAGAGAATAATACTTAGAATGTTACAGGGAGAGAAACAAATTGGACAATTTCTAATCAGAGGAGTGATGTGCAGGCACTGCCTTCACTAGGAAGAGTGAAATGAAGTGATTTTAAGATGAAGCACTGGATCACGGAAGATGTTAGGTAACATCTGCTAAAAAGCAGAGTTTTGGATTGGTCATGCAGAGGTTTTAATCAAGTTCCGTTTTTTTACGTTTTCAGATGAGTATATCAGGTTTTGCAGGAAACTTTTGATTCCGATAATTTTTTTTTCAAAAAAAGCAAGCAGAACAATTCAATCTACTATTATGTCATTATGTTGGAACACCAGTACTAAGTGCAGTGAAGTAATATGGTGGATATGGTCTGCGTTACCCTGTTTCTACTTAATTTTAAAAGCTTTACTTGTGTTCTTTTCCTACAGTAAGAATGGCTTCTAATACACATGGGAACCTTCAGAATTCACAGATGTGATGAAAATGGAAAAATTTGGAAAAAGAGGACAATTAAGATTTTTCTCTGTGGAAGGCAAGTAAGTACTATTCTTTAAAAGAAAATTCAACTGTGGTTCTTGCGTGCTATTGTGCTGTGTAGTCTAAATGCAGCATTCAAGTATTGAACCTAGAGATTTTTAGTCCCACTATGAGTGCAAACCACAACACAGCCTTAACTGTAGAGTTAATTACTCTTTTGTGTGTAACACAAATCTACTGCACAATGCAAAAGGAAAATTAACATGTGTCATGTAAATGAATTTTTTCCCACAAAACTGCTCTACTTTTTCATTTATTTTCTTCTTCCTCCTTACTCAGCTTTAAACCTCTTCGCCTATGATTAGCTCTCTCAGGGCTTGTGACAATTTGGGGGATCTCTCTATGTAAAGCTTATGAACCCTGTCTGATACTTGGAAATCTCTATATACAGCTTTGTCATGTTGAAAATTCTTTGCTGATCTAAAATCCACAGGTGGTGATTTTTGCCCCGGCACATGATCAATAAGGAATTGTTAAACCTCAATAACATCCAATTCAAATACAGTCCCTTGGAGCATGGCAATGCTACCTGGTAGACAAACCTGATTTTATAGATGAAGTGAGGCAATAATAAGTAGGTGATAAATCTACACGAACTTCATCGCTTGACTAGAGAGCTACCTGACTAAGAAGGTAAGGTGGCTTCTTGCTTGGTGTTGAAAAGTATAGTACTAAGCATTGCAGGGGGATGGTGGACTTGGAGGACTTCTACCTATATTTGGAGTGGAAAACGAAGACAGAGAAATGCAAAGGTGTTCCTGCATTTAACGGCTGTCCTGAAACCCTTGAAGTCAGAGTGGTCTTTTGTCCCTTCTGCGAAGAAACTCAAAGCCCAGCCTACTGCTAGTTTAACAAATGGTATTTGAAGAAACCGGCACTGCCCTCAGAAGAGAGGGCAGCAAAGCTCTGTGGCGGAGGACTGGGGAAGGAGCGAGTGTTGCTGCCTCAGCAGACCAAGGCACTCTCACATGGACACCAGTGATGTGTTGCATGGAAAAACCTGGCTCCAGCAACTTGGCGCGTGGCCGAGCAGTTGTTTTCACCAAGGCTGAGGAGGGGTTTTGAACACATTTGTGCAAATGAGCTTAGTCCTGCTACCGTGACCACGGCGACACGGATCCCCGGGATGCTTGTACTGCCCGGCTGGCCCCTCCGTGCAGGGAGCTCGGGGCTCGCGGGGCTCTGCTCTACAGCCAAGGCGCCTGGCGGGCCGCTGGCAGCCAGGAGACGAGGAGGGGCTGCGGCCCCCGCCCGCGCCCCGTTTCCCCTGGAGCTGAGGATGCTCCCGCGTCCAGCGGAGCGGTGACTGCAGCCCGCTTCGTGGCGCGGAGCCTTCCCAACTTCCCACGGTTACCTCGGTCTTCCCGGGTCCTGCCGGCCGGGAGCTGGGGTGCCGCCCGGTGACCTGTCCAGGGAGCGCCCCCCCCCCCCCCCCCCCACGTCAGACCGGGCAGCGCACGGGCACCCGCGGCGAGCCGGGCGCTGGCGCGGCATCCACCCCTCCCTCCTTCCGCGCTGGCGGAGCCCTGTGCCGGGGGCGCACTCCGGGAGAAGGGACCGTCCCGTGCGCCCTGCCTCTCCCCAGCCCCCGCGCCCCCGCGCCTGCCTGGTCACTGGGACTGATGAATTAATCATGATGTGGCTGCTGTTAATGCATTTATGTGGAGCGGGCTGTGCCAGTGGCTCGCGGCGCGGCGGGTGAGGGAGCGCAGGGAGCGCCGGCCCCTCCGCTCCGCTCCGCTCTTCTCCGCTCCGAGCCGGGCGAGCCGCGGCCGCAGCGCTCCATGGCTCCGGAGGAGGTAATGGGAGTCGGGACGCGCTCCCCGTTCCCCCGGCAGCCAGGAGAGGGGCAGGGCAGGCGGGGCGCGGAGCGGGCACGGCGGCGCGGGCACGGCAGCTCCAACTTGCCGGCAGGGGGGAGAGGAACGCTCGCGTTGCTGCGGGAGGTGTGCGGGGTGTGTTCGCTTCGCGTCCCCGAGGTTCCCCTAAATCCTGCCCGTGGTTTAAAAATCGCTCTCTTAGCATAAGTGCGCAGGAGCCAGGCTCACTTTATCGCCGCTGACGCTGTCAAAATCGCTGTGGTTCCAGCAGTAACAACAGCGAGCCCCCTCCCTCCATCCCTCCCTCCGTCGGGTCACCCGCTCCTCGTGAGAAACCAAACGCTGATACTCCATTAGCTTCATCTTCCCCGCTTACGCGAAAGTGAGGAAGACTTGCTAATTAATTCATACGAGGGAACGATGTCTGAAGGAAGGAAAAAATACCCCGTTGCACCTGCTCCGCCGAGACTTGTCATCTGAATCTGGAGGAGAGCTATAAATCATGTAAAGTGTTCGCGGTGGAGTCGGCTTCTTCTGAGAGCTGTAGGATTATGTATCCAAATGCTGAATTTATATTTCCCACTAGGAAAAGACTGAAACTCAGGTCAGATATAAACTACATCATTTCATTTAAAACAAAACTGTAGCTATTTATTGTAATTCTAGAGGGGATTTTTCCTGATTAAATAGAAAGTACTATTAGAGCATGTAGTAATGGTTTACACGTTATAGCCTGAAATCTCTTGCAGAGTTGGAGGTGGTTGAGTGTAAGGATGGTGCTTTAGAATCACATATGTCCTCTTATTTTTGCCACACATGAAAAGACTGAGAATAACCAGGCTGTTTTACCTTCTGGTTTTAGTGTGTACAAACCCATATTTTCTGTGATACAGGATGGGGAAAACTTGGACAAGGGATAGCACAACTTCTATTGAAAATGTTGACTTTCTCAACTACAGCAAGTAAAATCTGTGTGATGTCTGCTTTGATTATCTCCACCCTTCAAAAAAAAGCTTTAAAAAATGTCATAAGCTACTTCCAAGAATTTCACTTACTGCCTCTAAGGCAATACTGTAATAGTTCTTGACACTTGCCTGCTAAATGAGCTGAACTGGGGAGACCTACTGTTCAGTGAGATGTTTGTGTTATTCCTGTGCCAGGTATCTCTTCATAAAATGCAAAATGATGGCTTTAGTCTGATGAGATAATGATTTCATATTGTAGAAATTATTCATACTTTAGTTTTTTGACATCAGTGAATTTTCATATGTTTCACTACTTTTGTTGCTGGCAAAACTAGGTGGAGGATTTGTCATTTCAAATGGAACTAATTTAGATTGGGGTTAACTGCTTTAGTAGCCTAACGTATTTTTGACAATACCTTAAATGGCAAATATTATTAAGTTCTTTTGTTCTACTTATGTAAAAATATTGCTTTTTGATTAAAAAGATATTATGTGTTATAGATGGATCCTGTACATTGCATCAGAATGAGGGAATTAAGGAGTTTGTGTGCTTTGACAGCACGTGTGATTTGCAAGTTTCGTAAGTTGTGAGCTTATTGTAAAAGCTTGTGTATGTGTGTGGCAAAAGACTGCTATGCTAGTGGAAGAAACTAATAATAACACAGAAATCTGTGAGGTAAGCAAGAACAGACAAGCCAGGCTGATCACTCAATTTGCTTACTTTGAGAGCAAGCCTGTATGCAGTAGTTTTTATATCACTGTTCTACAGCAACAAAATATGAGAGACAAAAATAAGCCCAAGCCAGAAATAAAAAGGCAAAAATTTAAAAGGAGACTAGTCAGGTGGGGAAAAACATTTTGAAATCAAGTCTTTCTGTCAAATCCAACATTGCATGTCGTTGTTAAACTAAATCATACTCACGTATACAGAATTTTTATGGCATTTGAGGTGGAAGCCTTGGTCTAGACTGTAACCAACCAATTAAAAGAAATTCAGTTGTTGAGAATTTGGTTTGTCACACAGTAAGAGGTGGTAGAGGTCAAATGACAGTCAACAAAAGTGGAGTTTATCTTTGAACTGGGAACAGGAGAAAAATTTGTTTTCTTTTCCAAATCTTCTGTCTCTAACTGGAAATGCTGTCCTGGACACCAGTCCACAAAGTGGCCCAAGTTTATTAACTGGTGAACATTTATTTTTCCAAGGTACCATTATAATAGAAATACTTTTTTCTGTGTAACTGGCATTGTTCTGTCCAGTGCTTTGTAAGGCGTAAGTGAAACATGGAAGTTCTGATTTGGTGTTTGAACAATATATACCACTGCATAAATTCCAGTCCAGTGTACATTTTTGTTTGGCTCTCAAGTGTTGGATCAACTTACATTGGAAAAGCATTTGCTTATTTTCTAAAATAAAATTTAAAAAATCCTTTGTCAGACAAGGAGAGGTGGGTAAATGTGTTTACACTCACCAAACTTTATTGGCCTCACAATCATGGCTTGTGTTTGATAGAAGGGATCATGGGCTGGGTGACTTCACTGAATGACAGACCTGCCTACCTTTTCAACATTTGCAACAGGTTGAGCATGCTTTTTGGGTCAGGAAACCGCAGTGCTGCTTGTTTATTGATGGACATAGCTTTGAAGGGAGCTGAATGGAGAAGAGTTAGTTGTCTGCAACATTGCTCAATGTTCACTTACTGCTATACAAGTAACTACGTGACAACTGTCCAGTAGCTTTAGTCATGTGAATATGCCCTCTCTATTTTCTGTAGCTGTTTTTGCTTTACACACTGCCATAGAAAAGTTCTGAATGGGTTGTTCCGTGATTAACATAAAAGTACCATGTTGTGATGGGTGTGGATAGTTGTATGTCCTAACAGGTTAAATTCCAAGATTCTGAATAGTGACAGCATTTGGGGTGTGTATGCTTTGAGTACAATCAAATTCCTTCTTTGACTGTTTATATAGTAAGCAGGAATCCATCAAATGGGCAAGGAGGACAAATATTTAGCGAAGACCCAAAGAGGCAATATCATTTCAGTATGCTTGCAGTGCACTGCTCTGTTTAGCTGCTGATTAAATCTTTTGATCTCAAGGAGAGCTCCTAGTCATCTGCTTTGATGCAATACTCTATAAAACCATTTAAGCTAGAGGGGTAGGAGTTTAAGTCTTGAGATTGTTTTTCTCTTAAAGATAAAAAATTGCATGAAGTCCTCTCATAGCCCTAGCTGAAGATCAGTGGGAATAGTGTGAACAAGAAGTCTGGGAAGGAGGGGACCAGAACAGGGAATACTTGATCACCATAGTAATTCAGGGCTGAAGAAAAGACCTTTCTGAGTTAGACAACAGTCTTATCTAATTTCAGTCATAAAGTCATCACGGTCTGCGTTTAAGTACATTGCCCTGTTGCTCTTTCTGGAAAGGTGTTTCAAAACCTCTTTCCTAGTGCTTAGAGCTTTCTTTGATCTTTCAGCCTAAATATATTCTCTGATTCCTAATTTTTAATCTCTCAAGATTGTTATTTAAAACCAACTCCTTCCTTGGTGGGTAGCCCTCAATAAATTATAAACATCGATCATGTGTCATCCTCAGCTTTTATGTGCTAGGATCAAACAAGCAGAGCAAGCACCTTTTAGTCTATCTGGCAAAACAGAATAAATAGGAAGATACAGAGGCTAGTAACTCGATTCTCCTGGATTCTGAACCTTGTACCTGAAGTGTTTGCTCAAAGTCTTGAATAAGAATGCTAATACTCCACCTGGTCTTTTGAAAATACATTGTCAGACACTGGTGAATATCAAGTTTCTTTTACAGATATGCCAGGTTGATTTAATCTGTTAGTAGTAAACATTGGTGTGTGATTTATCTTTTTGTGTTGCTCTCAAATGATAAGAGACCATCACAGAAATAATCACAGAAATTCTGCCATTAGTAATCATGTGGCTTTGAAGAGTTGCTAAAGGTTTTGCCAGTTCTAATATGCCTATGCAAATGCTCCTCCAATTTCTTCTGTAAGTTAGTTAAAACTTCCCCTATATCAAGAGGGCTTCTTGTAACCACTTTTTATCGAAACACCTCTGCTTTTCACCATGTTCACAGACATGTAATGAGTGTGAAGACAATTTTAAAGAAGTCCATTCAATATACTACCATTAGTCACATTTATATCAACTTTATTTTTGTGTTATGCTTGTATTTTCAACTCAGTAAATAATTGCTGGGTGATACGATATCAAATTCTTTACTGAAATCTGGAGAGATTGTTGACTTTCTCAACTACAGCAACTAAAATCTGTGTGATGTCTGATTCAAAACTCTGAATTTCTTTTGCCGTAATATTTGCTTTTAGAAGGATTGGCTTCTCCCTTCCACCAAGTATTTATAAATACTGATTAAGATCCCACCTGAGCCTTCTCCAGGATAAAGTAACTCAGTTCTTCCTGCCTTTCTTCATATGACAGATGCTCCAAGACCCATATATTCTCTCTGTCTTTTTATTGGATGTACACCAGTGTGTCCATGTCCTTTCTGTACTGGGAAGCCCAGAACAGGAGGCAATATTCCAGATGTGATTTTGCTGGTGATGAGGGGAGGATCATCCCTCTCAGCCTGCTGGGACTATTGTTCTTAACACAGAGAGTGTTGACCTTCATTGTTACATGGGCCCTTCACTGACTCATGTTCAACTTCTTGCCCACCAGGACCCTCCATATCCTTTAATGCCCAGTTCATTACCCCTGGTTGGTCCCAAGACTTTTACTGGAGCACACGGTTATTCCTCTCTGGGTGAAAAATGTGTATTTCCTTTTGCTGAACTTTATTTCTCCAGCCTGTTGAGGTCCCTCTTAAGGGGGCACAACTACTCTCATATGCTCTGGCCTCAGTCCCGTTATTCTGGTCTTTAAGGAAAATGGCCCCAATATCAACAGGGGCACACAATTACTTAAGTGCCCAGCTCAGTTTTGTGGCACTGATCACAATCGTCCGAGCTCAGCAATTCCACCACTTTCCATTTCACCTCACTTTCATGCTTCATTAATAATAATTTAATCGTTAGTAATACTAGTAACATCAGTAATAATTTTACTACTGCTGTGTGGCCAGGAAAATAACAGATTAAAATATCTCTTGACTACCTTTCCTTGCTCTGGTTTAATAGCACTGGCACGTGTGTGCACACACATGCACCTATCGACAGTTGCCTTTTTGTCTCTGTTTGAGTGTATGACTGAATTACTCATACCGTATGTTTGACACAGGGAAGATACTGTTTTATAGTTCACACAGGCACTGCAATTTTTTGCATTAAATTTATTTCCCCACCTCATTTTTATAGGGACAATGAACCTCTGGGCTTGTTATAGTTATGGGGAATTTGAAATTGATTGCAAAATAGAGGTGAATTAATTGCTCTATAGCTGAAGTTTGTGAAGCCGAATGGCCTTTCATTCAGGTAAAGAAACTGTGTACCTTATGTTAAAAAATTCAAGGGCTTTTCTTTATGCTTCCTTCAAATAGCAAAAATATTTTTTGAGAAAAATTGCTTCTGTATTCCATATTTTCTTTTGCTATCCACACTCACCTGCTTTGCCAGCAGCAGTGAGAAAAGACACTCAAATACCCTCATTGCAAGAAATACGTAAGATTTCTAGGGTGAGACTCAGTGCTCTGTGTTTAAGCTCAGATTATTTAAGTTTGGTCTAGGATCAAACTGGTTTTTTGCAGGAAAATTTATTCAATATTGCTTGAAGAGAAGGAGTTTTCTGTTGGTTTAGCAAGTGACTGATATTTTGCTTTCAGCTAAAAAAGATATATTTTGTTTGTGTGTGTGCACGTAGAAGAGTCATGAAAAGGAACTTTTTCATCAAATGGCGTTCCATTTACAGAATACTGCAAAGATAGCACTAAAAATACTGAAAATTATGGGTCTCTTTTTTTTCCTCCTTGAAATGAGGATATGGTGTCCTTGGGAGAGTCTTGAGCTAACTGTACTTTCAACTTAATACCTTGACACTGATTTTGAGAAGCAATCTTGTCTTTGCAGTTTGATTCTGAATTCACAGTCTGTAGGAACTCCATCAGAAAAATGGGAGAATTTTGCTTCTCTGTTTGATGCTAAGGTGATGCGGGGTGCTGTGGGGTGGCTGAAATCGCCGCTTTAACCCAAAAGCATTCCCTGCAAGGGATGCCCTGGGGGTGCAGCTCGGCACCTAGCAGGCCGATTTCCTAGCCCCCGTGCCGATGGATGGCACCGAGACACAGCCCCGCACCCAGGCCAGGATAGCTCAGGTGTTACCAGGAGCAAGGAGCGTGGAGGGCTCTCCGCATGGGTTCTGAAAGGTTTATTCCGAAGGGTCCGGAGGTGAAAGAGGCCGAGCAGGCCTCATGTACCAGCTTATAAGGGGTAACAGAAAGGGGGCTGGCAAAGCACCAGCAACCAATTACCTGGGGGGCAAGGGGCAGGGGGAAGGCAGAGGGATACAACAACCAGTGGGGAGAGGGAAGGGGCAGAGTGGGGGACCAGGTAGCAGACAGGTACTGCCTGATGGGAGAAGTCTTTCCCCATAACCCGAGTCGGGGAAACTATTTACATTTCTGAGTTAACCCACCATCGCAGGGTCTCTCCTGCGCGGGGGGTTTCTGGCATTTAGGCTTCTACCTTTGCCAGCTCAACCGCCCCAACACTAAGGCCCCTCAGGATGCCTCCAGAATTTGGAGAGAAATGACTCTTGGCATCTAGGCTGTGGTGAGCAGGTGGGAATTCAAAAATTGTGAATGGGCACCTGTGCAAGTGTGAAGCGCAAGCATTTACTTTTATTTCCAAAATCAGTACAAATGCATATGGTTACCATTTGAATTTCAGAAAAAATAATTTCTTTTGTTTTTTCTTCTTTTAGTTGTCTAAATTTTCCTGTTAACACTGTATATCTGTTTAACTTGGAAAGGCAGAGCAAGTCCTTTTCAAGTGAGGTTGTAAAAGGTGCAGATGTAGTTACTAGGTAAAATGTTACACATTACCTGCAGAACAATGCAGAAAATTATTTAATATTTTTTCCTACTACGATACTCCAGATTGCTAACCAAACATTTTGTGTCATTTAAGTCTCTGCAAGCAAAGTCTTACATTTTGTCGTACTAAAAACTGTTTAAAGAGGTTAAAATGTTGTTGAATTTAACTTTCTATTAACTGCAAACAGGTGACTTTTTTTTTGGAAATTGAGAACAGAAAAATGTGTTCTTAGATTGCATTTATTTAGAATGAGGTCTTAGTGGATATCAGAAAAAAAAATTGAAGGACGATATTAGGGAGATAGAATGTTTTGATAAATGGCAAAACATCAGTTAGTAGAGATACTGGGTTTTAGACATGAATTAATAGGGTAATTCAAATCCAAGCATAACTTTTTAGTTTCTGGATGAAGATAAACTGGGTTACTTCTGTCCTTGTCATAATTTAGCATTTATAGTGTTTACAAGGTAAAAAACTCCGTATATATACTAATTTTCTTCATTACACTCTCTGAAGGCAGGTATGTGTTCTGCAAATTAATGGTATAGGACCAATATATTTTAGGCCCAGAAATCTGCTAAGAGTTTGAATTTTGGTATAAATGTGTTTGAAGTTTATAAAGGGCAGACTATATCCCTCAGAATCTAGAATCAGCTCTTATAAGATATGCTTTTATTTTTAAGGAACAAAGAAAAAGGGTCTCATTCAGAACACTTGAATAACATCATGTCTCTTTGATAACAAAGTCTAGTCAGGTGCAGTTTTTCCTGAATAAAAGTGTTGGATACTATAAAGAACATTTTTTTAAAGGTTCACACAGAATAGATCTTTAATTTACAAGGATTATGTGGGATTTAGCTTCCATTTTTTGTAGAAAGGTATTTACACATGGAAAGAGGGAGCTTGTCTTTCCTGTCTCCACCCTCCGTGGTTGACAGACATTCCCTCCAGCAATCAGTTGACAGCAATCAGTTTGCACGTTATTTCTGGAAGGAAAAAGTTTACAGCTTTACTTCAACAGTAAGATTAAAAATAAAGTAGCTGTCATCTTTTTCTGTGGCTTAACTAGTTAAAATCATAGCCACAAAAATGCCATATTACTCAGCTAAGCTGTTCACTGCATTTTATATGGTAAACAGACCTTATCAAATGGAGGCAGTCAAGCCTTCCAAACAATAGTTCGTAACACAAAACTTTTAAAAATTAAATTTTCACTGTAACATCACAATTTGTTGTTTATTCTTTCTAGATAAACTAATTCTTTCAAATAAGCCTTACACAGATATTGTAATGAAATATTTAATTTCGTGGTGTTGTCACACATGAAGGACATGCAGGTAATTCTCAGGATGAAAGAAGTTCATATCTTGTAACAGCCAGATTCTTGAGCATCTTCCAGACTTGACTGACATTAATTCTCACAGCACTGTGTTTTCCATTGCATCATTTATAAAGGTAAATACTGTTTAAGATGGAAAATAATCTGCAGTTGTCAGCTTTGACGTTTTCTAGTGCTAGGTTCTCGAGATGTGATATGAAAATAAACATTCAAAGTTTTTTTCTTTTCTAGGTTGCCACAGTCAGAAATCTTTTAGACCTAATTCCCACACATTAGGCTATTTCAGTCTCACAAAGATATAACTCTGCTTCCTTTGCACCACATGCTGCCTTTAGTTTATTCTGTAAATAAATAGTTCAGTTTGCTTAGATGGTATTTTGTCGGACTTTTTAAATCTATCTGCTTATTTTATGGAATTTCATTTTATGGCTTTGATTTTGTTCTGTACTGTAGAATGTGAAGTCTTTCAGTAGTTTTGGCAACCTTTGTATCACTGATTTTCTGGCTGTAGTATTTTCCCTCCCATCCTATAGTAGAGTAGTGAAATATCCTCACAATGCACAGACCCTTTTGTACTTTTAGGATTTTCTAAATTCGAGATCTGACGTGCACTGGAGAATGAAGAAGAACAAAAAGCTTGTTATTTTCATACTCTGCTGCATTCTTATCTTAGCTGCAAGTTTCTGGATCCTAAAGTAAGATCCATGCCTGTACACTGCAAACACTCCTGAGAGGTTAGGCCTCCTTAGCAGGTTAGAGAGCTGAACATTTGTGTTGTTTTTGTTCTTTTTTTAAACCCCCCTCTGCAAAATTGTGGAAGTTTAAGACAGTTATTTAAATGTTTGATGGCTGGCTTTCTATGCTTGTACTATATCTCCAGTATCCTGAGAGTACAAATAGTGCCAGTGATAAAAACCCGAACTTTTGAAACTAAATTTATCTTGAAAAGAGAACTGTTATGATAATTATGCATAGAGCTTTAGAAAATGGAAATAATATAAATCTTCACTAAATAGTCATTACTCAAAGTTAGATAATCTGGTATTCTGAAAAGAGCACTGTATCATTCTCCCTTTGAATCCTTGTGTGGTCAGACACACAGAACATGGTGCTGTAATACTCCAAGGAATTGTTCTACTTTGCTTCTATAGTGAAGCAGTTTCCTTTAATCAAATGGAAGCCAACAGAAATACACGAGCATCGAACAGAGCTCTGTGTTGCCTGCTGGGAGATATTTAAATTTGTGCTAGCTTGCACGAGAAGGAAATGCTGTTAAAGCATTTTGTTTTGTTTCTGTGAAAACTCTAATATTCAATGTGTAAAATTGCCATTAAAAAAAAAAACAGATAGTACAGTATATACTGATTAAGGCAATTAATTTTTCAGCCAACTGTGGAATAATACCATACGTGTTTTGACATGTTTATTCCTGTATAAGCTGATCATATTACTTTATACTATAAATAAAAAATACGAGCTACTTTGCTGTTTATAATTTACTTTTTGTGATCCTGGGGTATTCTCATTTATTAAATAGAAATAATAATTTGTATATATTTATGTGAGGAAGAAAATAATTACGTAAGTCAAATACAAAAATTCCAAGTGTTTCTTTGATCAAGATGATTTTGCATTTGTCTGTAAATGATTCCTTGCTGAAAAGGTTCAGAAAAAGAAGAGTGCTAAGATTACAGAGTTATTTTTTATAATTATGAATCAAAAAATATAAATTGTCTCTGCATATGGTGTACTAATATGCGCATTAGTATTTTGACATATTCTCTGTCTATTCAGTCATGTGCCGTTGATCCTGGTCCCACAAAATGTGTTAGTTGTGCTCAGTTATTAATAGCAACAGATACTCTATAGTTTCTCTTTTGTTGCTTTTAATATGGATAGTAAGATTAAATTTATTTTTTCAATCTTGCTATAAAATTATTTTTTTAAACAGATGGAGCCATCGAAGCATATACTGTGAGTTGTTATACTGGAAGCTTTGGGTAAGACTCAGAATTAAGTTTTGGGTAGGTAGCTATTGAATGAGACATTTTCAGTATGAAAATGTGCCTCATGTTCAGTGGCTTCAATGTATTGTAGTGTGTAATTGAGGTGAGCTTGTTTTTAGCACTTTAAAATGTACTTATGTAAGGTGTGAGGAAATTTTAGGTATCAGCATAGGGTTGGTGAGAAAATTTTGGAGGGACTGTACCTGTCCACACACTATTTCAGCATAATATTACCTGAGAAAATATTGATTATGTTTAATAGAATTTCTGTCTTCCTATTTCTAGCTAACTTTGAGAGAATTACAGTTTCCAGGAATCTGAGTTGCAGGGCAGAACTTACCATGCTGGCAGCAGGAAATCTGTATAAGTAGCAGAGTTTTTTTCACCTAACTTAATGGATTTTTTTTTTTTTTAATCAAAGAGCTAGGGGAAAACTTCTTTCCTCTTCTACAAATTATCTGAGGAATTTTACTTCCTAAGTAAACTAATGTATTGTGCTATTGGAACTTCAGGATCCCTCAGAATACAAATTCTACCTTCCAGTTAGTTAGATAAGTATCTAAGTAAGAAATAATTTCATCTTGACCTTGTAATATCTAACTTATTTAAATTTTGCTGCTGAGTAAATACTACTTAGCTTTAATACATTCCTGTTTAATGTGGAATGGCTCTGAAAAGTGAATATTTCCATCTGATTGTTAAGGTAATAAGGAAAACATTTTCCCTATTTGAAGTTTTATACATTAGTTTATTCTGATTTAATGTCAAGAGAATGAGTTTAGGAAGGTTGAATGAAATGTGAGGAGCTATAATGGTTTTCTCCCAAGGTAACTAGACAATCCTTTCAAAGTTAACCTGTACTTTCAATACATATATGTAACACTTGTCTCTTCTCTCCATTCAGTGTGTTTCACTGAATGGCCATTATATTTCTTAAGAAACATCTGTACACATAGATCAATATTTTAGATTTAATTTGGCCTAATACTCCAGAATTTTCTTACATTGATGTGACCTCAGATCCTATCTGGCAAAGTAAGGTGTGCTGTGTGTGTTTGTCTGAGAGCAGCTACTTCATGTGCTCAAGTCATAGATCTACATTATCTCCCAGTGAAAATTCAGACAAGTTAAAAATACTGTTGTACCTTCTTGCCAAATAGATTTAATCTGCTGCGTGTGAAACTGTTATTTTGGAGAGGCTAGTAGAGAGTAAATAGAATATAATAATTCATATAAAAAATTCATTTTCCTTCTGGGGGGAGCAAAGAATAAGAAACACATTGAACAATAGGGTGGAAGTAAAGATGTTCCTGTTTTAATGCAGTCTAGGTAAGAGGAATGTCTGGGATTAATCTAGTGGTAAATTACTTTCTATCCTACACTCATAATCTGTGCTTATTGGACTTGTTATTGTGTGGTAATCCAATTTCTCCATGTGACACCAGTGTAAAAGGGAACTGTCTTTGCCTGCAGAGCCCAGTGCCGTCTATTTTCCTGCTCATCTCTTTCACAGACCAGGAAGTGATTGTATATTGCACTGCGTTTCTATGTACGGCCTTCTTTGCCCTTCACTGGATCTTCATTTGGCACAGAACACCCAAGAACGGAGTCTGTTTTGATCTACTGGGCTTGACTTTATAGATGAGGCTCAGATTGGCTGTCAGTGGAAAAGCTGAGCTTTCTGCTATGAATAACCAGCAGTTGGCCAGCCGCTGTGTGTGGAAAGGGCTCAACTGTAGAGCCTTGTTGTGAAAAGCCAGTGTTTTATCATCCATATAATTGGTGTCTGAAATCCATCTGCAGCCATGTGTTAACAGATCGCTCAGGTTAGAAATTAACAATCTCTAACAGTGATAGCCAATTCCTGGAGAAAACAATGGATGCTAGAGGAATGTGATAATGCTGTAGTGTTGATGTTGAACCAGCACAGGACATCAGGGGGAAGAACAGAGCCTTAAGCCAAGGTTTCAGTCCCCAAACCTTGTCCAAATGGTAGTTTAGATAGATGTTGTCTGCCTACCCTGACTGTCTAATTTTGAGAACAGTGTAGGCTGAAGAAAAGAAATTGAGAAATGTCCACGGCGCAAAGGAGAAATTCTATCTCTAGCATTATAAAATATAAGATACCCCAAATTAACCTTGAAGTTAATCTTGCATGCTCATCATACTCAGTTCTTTAACATTAGAAACTCCAAGGTCTTTGCTGTGGCAAATGCTCGTCTTCTTCCCTGCACTTTATTTGTGGTCATCTGATATGAATTCTGTATTCAGTTATTTATGAGGCTACTGTAAAGAAATAACATTTGTTCAGTTTGAATTTCTTGCTATTTGGTTTTATAAAGTAACCAGTTCACTTTTATCCCTCTCTTTCTCTTTTTGCTTTGATTTTTTTCCCCCCAAGCACTGTGAATGTTTTTTTCACGGAAGACAGTATGCATGCCCTAAATATCACCCTGCCATTCTAATTCTTAAATTGAAACCTTTGGGTTTATGTTTTTCTATATAATCTTGGTGTATATGCTGTCTTTCCCCTCTATTTGTCAGAAAGATTAATGTGAGAGTATTAACGTAGCACAGCACAGGATTGAGTGGGTTAGTTCTTGTCACTCTAGAAAGGACCTCTATTCCTTTGCTGAATAGTGTGTTTGAATTTGTTGACAGTGAGAGTAGGATCCCACTGGAGGATAAATTTATCTCTTTGGAAAGCTAACAAAGGAACAATTTCATGCTACAGAAGTGTCACAGAAGAGTGCTCATAGTTTTCATTGCTTGCACCTTCAGAGTAAAAGTAGAAATGGATCCAATCATTTACTGCAATTCTTGGATACTACAGTCACAGTACTTGAGAGTAGTTGGATAAGAGGACAGACAGGAAAATAGGCGAAGCACGTTAGTATTTAAAGTTATATTTTAAATATTCACTGAAGAAGCATGGGGTCACTATTTTTCACACTTATGATGACAGAATAATTTAAACTCCATTTGTAACAATGCTACCTGAAGCTGTTTGGCTACTGTCTTTCATTTTAGAAGCATCAGAACAAGGTATGTCACTCAGTAAAATAGCAATACATGTAGCTGAGGGGTTTTGCTGAAATAATTCTTAGAAGAAATGAGAAAATGGCACAAAAGTGAAAAATTAACCGAATGCTCATGACCTTCTGTAAACGACTACTTGAAATGTGAATTCAGACACCACTTTGTGAGAGCTTTTAGATGGAATGGTAGATGAAGGGGAATAGTGAGGAACAGAAAACTATTGCTTGCTTGTGATTTGTTGTGCTAAGAAAAGCAGAACTTTAACTCTGTAAATAAGCAAGATTGCTCCAGACGCCAAGTTCCATCATCTGTTTCTTTTCTTAATCAGAAAAAACTTTGAGAACTCCCTAATTTTGTGTAGCTGTCTAGGTCAGCTGTAGCAGAGCTGATTCCACCTTAAGCAAGAACCAAATCTTTTCATGCTAAAATAATCAAGATAAGAATGGAAAAGACAGGTTCATCATGCTTTGAATCATTCCATCTCTGATCTGTGTAATTGGCCCAAGGGACTGATAGAGAACTTCAGTTTTCTCATTTATTTTTTTTAGAGCACCGGGAGCACTTTAGTCTATTGGGGAAGTAGTCATTAAATCTGTACAGAGCACTCTAACTCACTTTTGAAAGACTTGCGCCTGCTTCCACTGAAATGTCTGAGAAGCCAGACAGGGCATTGGATGAGGAGAAGTCTGAGCACACTTCTTGCCTCTGACTCGTTAAACAACTCTTGAGCAACAAAAACTATAATTGTTGAAACCAAACCTAGTCACATTGAAAGTGGGAAGAAATTAATTCTTCCAGAATGGAATGTTGATTTTTTTTATGTTGTGGGTAATACAGTTTTTTTTTTAAATCTAGGCTTACTTCAACATATGAGAACCTGTAATTTGCAGCATATGCAGTGTACAAGATAATAGAGTGTACCAGATGTGTTGTTTCCTGCACCATTTTGTCTCTTGCTGTACATGTAAAACTTGTTACAGAATTAGCCTTTAACACCTTTCTCTTACCTACGTCTACTTTAAGACCCTTTTTATTATTCCCATACAGTGTGTTATTTGTGGTCATATTGTGTGTATTTCTAGAACATAGATATTGGCTGTTTTGGTTGGATTTTTTTTGGTTTAACAGTGATAGAGCTAGCTCCGACCTTATTCTGTTCCTTTAAAATGGATTGTGAATACTTCTGTCATAGATTATAGTCTCATATGATAAATTCAGGTTGGAAGATACCTCAGGAGGTCTCTTGGTCCAGCCCTCTGCTCAAAAAGAGGTCAGTGTTGAAGTCTGGCCAGGTTACCCAGGGTTTTCCAAGTCTGGTCTGGAAAACATCCGAGGACTGAGACAGTACCACCTCCTGGGGCAACCTGTTGCTGTGCCTGACTGTCCTTGGAGCAAAAAGGCTTTTCTTTATAGGCATAGGAATCTTGTGTCCCAGCTTACATCTGTCGTCTTGTGTCCTCCCACCAAGCAACACCCTGAAGAGCCTTACTCTGCTTTTGTGGTGACCTTCTTGTAGGCAAGTTCCTTTGTTAAGAGTGCTTTTATAAATGTTAAAGTACTCTGCCTCAATTAGAATATTAACTTCCATTTTTGTGGTTCTGATATCAAAAAGGTATTGGAGGCAATTTGTCCTGTGTGTCTAATCTCCTCTGTCAAAGATGTGGGTGCTTAAAGAGAAGGCTCAGAAAGACCTTATCAGTGTTTATAAATATCTAGTTAGAGAGTGCAAAGATGAACTCCTACTCTTCTCAGTGGTGCCCAGTGGCAGAATAAGAGATAATGAGCATAAACTGAAACACATGAATTCCATATGAACGTAAGAAAAGGTTTTTTGCTCTAAGGGAGGCTTGGAGTAGAAGTGTTTGGATTTGGGTTTGGTTTATTTATTATTATTCGGAAATAACAAAAATAATCTCATGTAGATAAGTAAGTTTTACACAATGATGAAAAGATGAGATGAGATGCAAGTTAAAGGGAGCCAAGTGAGCAATAGCTAAAACACTTTTGTAAGAAGTAATTGTTTTTAATGATATGTTCTTAATTGCCTTTTATTCAGAGGCATTTATCTGCTGAAATGAGAATAAAATATCTTGGTGTTATTTTTTCCATCTGTGAAGCCACTGGGTCTATTTGCTTCTGTAATGTTAAGCATTTTAGTAGAAGTTGTGGCTTATGTCTCAATCAGTTCCTATTGTTCCAATAGAAAAACAAGGCAAAGTATTCTGACTCACTGTATAAGAAAAAAATACTTTGGGTTTTTATTATCTCAGATTTTATAAAGCAAGTAAGGTTAGTAGAAGTTTATTGTGCTAGGTGCACAAACCAAAACAAGCTTTTTGTTTGGTTGGTTTTTTAACTGCTTAATTTAAGTCTGAACTAAGTTTTCCAGATGACAAACTTAAAAAATTTGTACAGGCATTTTAAGATTGATGGCTTGTAACTGGAGGTATTCAGAATTACGTATTATTAACTAAATTGAAAAACAGTGTATATTGAGGGATTACCAAACATTTCTGCAGTGGTATTTAAGACCTTTATTTGCAGATAGGTATGTATAAGGAAATATCAGAATTCCTTGCTTATTGGGGCAAGCAGAGTTGTGTCTCATGCAACAATCTCATGTATCTCTCCAGGATCATTTGGAGCTGCTGATGCCAAGGGCCATATTAAGGTTATGCTGATCCAGAAATCAGAATGTTGAAGCCAGCTAGTCCGACAAAGCTGTTTCCATCGTGTGATTACTCAAACATCCCTCTTCATGCTCTATAATTTTGGCACCTAATAAAGCTAAAATTAGGATTCTAGGATCTCCAAAGTCAGTGGTGGATTCAGAGACGAATGTAGCTGTCTAAGACAGGAACACAATCTGCATTGATTTCACGAAGGATTCTCATTTCATGCCCTCTTAACGAACAACTTTTTAATTAAATTATGTCTTCAGGGGAAAGGGAACTTTCATTCCATCCCCATCTTTGCCTGACTCCTCCCTCAGATAACTTGGAGAGGAAAATAGTTTTCAGTAGACTGTGCTCCTGGATTTGGTGTTTCATTAGGGTTTTTTAAATACCTTTTTTTTTTTTAATCTCGCAGATCAGCTGTTCCTTTTTCTTGTACTAGTAGATAGAACATCTGGGTTTAAGACTGAAGATTGTTTCATTGAAAATTGATCCCTGTGCCACCCAAAGAGGTGTTCTTAGCTATTTTCATCTAAGAAGCCTAAAAAGAGAATCTACGTGAATATTTAAAGTTTTCTTTCTGCAACTGTTCCATATTATTGTCTGGCTAATTGAAATGTATAGAAAATACGGTGCATGCCACTAGCAATTTCGTCCTAAGGCAAAGCTCTGTTTAAGAAATACTCCTTGAGATCAGCTTTCCTCTGCTTGGAGATCACTTTCCCACCTGTGAAGTAGTCCCAGGAAAACTCAGTAATTCGATATAAATGCACCAGCAGTAGAGAGAAAACCACACACTGAGATTTTCCCATCATTTCATGTCAATCATGGAAGTTTTCAAGCAAAGATTGTCAGGCTTCTATTTTTACATTAGAAGATATGTCTCCAGTAGATTGGATGGCAGGGTTTTATGAGGACGTTATTTTGAGAATAGTGAAAACTAGAAACAAAAATTTTCTTTCAAAAGCTAAACCTCCAGTCCTTGATTACCTGGCAACCAAAGTGCAGTTAATCCAATAGTACCCTTAAGAATTATGCCTCTATCCTGGTTTTCTCCTTGGGTGATAAAACCCTAAGAATTCGGTATGCTTGTCCTGTATGCTTCCCCTGCCAAAGTAGTAATAATAGAATGGGTTGGGTTGAAAGGGACTTTACTCCCTGCCATGGGCAGGGACATCTTCCACTAGACCAGATTGCTCAAAGCACCGTCCAGCCTTGAACACTGCTGGGATGGGGTATCCACAGCTTCTCTGGGCAACCTCTTCCAGTGCTTCACCCCTGTCGCAGTGAAAAATTTATTCCGAATGTGCAATATAAATCTACCCTCTGTT
The DNA here is from genome assembly GCA_013398015.1 of Oreocharis arfaki. Classification (NCBI taxonomy): domain Eukaryota; kingdom Metazoa; phylum Chordata; class Aves; order Passeriformes; family Paramythiidae; genus Oreocharis; species Oreocharis arfaki. The sequence continues at coordinate 129,313 of VZRR01011968.1, forward strand.
GGTTTGAAGTCATTCCCCTTTGTCCTATCACCGCAAGCCCTTGTAAAAAGTCCCTCTCCAGCTTTCTTGCAGGCCCCTTTAGGTACAGGACTGTGCTGTAATGTCTGCCCAAAGTCTCCTCTTCTCCAGCCCCAACTCTCAGCCAATTTTCTCAGCCTGTATGTGTATGTCCAGCACCCAGTGGTAACTGGATGAACTTCACATTGTCTTCACAATTGCTTAGATAAATTTTCTCTATAACAGTGCTCTTCAGTTTTACTGAAATTTCTGAAAATGAGGCATTACATGTTTCAAAAGCCTGGATCATACTTTAGCTATGAAACTCATGGTGGGAAGGGTCTACCTTTTGGGATTTAGACACTTTAAAGTGGAATCAGAATCTGTGTCTGTAATGCAGTGAGCTGATAAAGGTGGGGGTTTTTTTAAAAAAAAAGTATAAATAATCTTTGAATAAGAACAAGTCCTGCTCAGAAGCGTTTCTGGCACTATCAAGTTTTCTCTTTCAACCATGAAAGTGATAACCATTCTCTCAAATAGAAGATTGTCTTCAGATTATAAAAGCATTCTTTTAGTTGAAAGTGAATTTTCATTTTTGTTCTCTTATTATCGATCTGTGGTGATTGTGTTAGGTAAGGTTTTTTTCTGTATTGATAAGCTGTGCTAGAAAATCCCTTGCTGATCATTTCACTTACTAAGTTTAAAAGCTTTGCTGTCCTGGGCATTAAATGTAAATTGAAATGAAGTTTTGTTGAGGCTTCTTGGTTTTGATGCATTTACCAGAAAATTAACTGCAAAGGCAAATGATGTTTTGGAGATAGATGTACATAGAGGTAGATTTCTAGAGGAAATGTCTTTAACCCAGATTTGAACTCCTGCATTTCTAAAATGTTTTTGTTGATATGTGATTATTGTAATTGTTTTTTCAAAGACAGAAGAAGAAGGTACTGTCTCCACCCTAAAGTCACTGCCGTAGAAGCACTGTTCACATCTTTTTTTCAATTTTGTTGCGTAAACATGTTTTCAGAAACAACAACAAGAACAAAAAAAGCAATGAAAAAAATCAATGAGTAGAAAAAAATCATTAATTCAGTTTTCCCTATCTTATCATCTGGCCTAATTATTATTATACCTGCAACTAGGTCTAAAGAATGTTGTAACTCTATCTCATCTGTCACTTTAAAAAATCATATTTAAAATCTCTCCTGGAGTCATCTTCTTTTTTTTTTTTTTTTTTTTTCTTAGTTTTCGGATTTAGTTCCAGGAAAACTGAAGAAAAACACACATATAAACTCATATTACAGAGATATCTTCCTTCTTATTGACACCGTAAAATTTTGCTGTATTGCCTTCTGTTTCAAATAGATTATAAAAAACATTTTTTAATATCTTATATTGGTTTTAGTTCCTCTTTTAGAGAGTGCAAATTATATTGGTTTTAGGCCCTCTTTTCCTCAGACTATCTTTTTGGGACACTGGACACAGTGTTGGGCAACACCTTTTGCCATTTGATTATTGGTAGCAGAGCAAAGAAACTGAAAATGGATTTCTTAAAATGAAAATCAGGAAGGAGATCCTAGAGCATGGATATAAAGTACTACAGAGTGCCTGGTAGATGCTGATGTTTATGTGGTTGAGGAGTTGGTGGTGCTTAAAGCTGACACAGAACATTGAGATTTATCAGATTGATAACCATGAGTCCCACAGACACGCTGTGGGCTAACAGAGACACCGTAAAGTCTTGCCAGGAGTGAAGTGTTATGGCTGTATTTGTGACAGACAGTGATCCCTTTCAGTTCTACAAGTAAATAAATATAGAAGCTTCCTATAATGAACCTTTCTAACAGCCAAAGTGTAATGTACTTAGGCTCTTTTTCCTTGTCTGATAAATAGAAATTTAAAAATATTCTGAAATTCTGGGGTTTGTTGTTGATTCTTCAGAACAATGACCTACGTTAAAGGTATCCCAAGCACATCAGTTTTCTGAGCTGCTTCACAAAGTGATCTGTTTTGAAATATAGTACTTACAGAAAGGCAACAATTTATAGCTTCAGGCAGGTAGCTAATTTTGAATAAAAACATGGTTGCTAAAGTGATTTAATATCAGCCGTGGTAAAGAGCAGTACTTGTTATCTCAATAAACAAGGCTGCCCTTTAGACACTACACAGTAATCTTTCATTTTATTTGAATATACACCTTCACGTACTAAGTTTCAAATTAAAATATTGTTGATAGAACTTGATGAATACGTTTGTTTCACTACAGGCTGAAGTATTTTGCAATGGCTCAGTGCAGGCCTAGAAGAAAGGTTACATATGCTTTAATTACACGTTCTTCAATCCCAATCTACAAATCTTCTTTTTCTTGGCTTCCTTCCATCTATGGTGACCTGTACAGATACTACTACGGCACAAGTGGACTTTAAAGGTAGTTATTATATATTATAACCAGTTTATAAAGCAACAAGAATTAAAAATATCGACTCTTGTTATTATAAAGCAAGCGAGAGTCAGTATTTTTAATTATTAGCATCTTCACTCACACCTGCACCTCTTATTTTGAACCCCTGAAGATGAGCCACAGAATAGATTATATGCTATAGCTATTTTTACCGGAGTTATCCATATTGCACATTGGTAGAGTTGTAGGGTATTGTACTTTTAATGAGCCAGATGTAAAGGTTTTTCAGCTGTTCTGAGAAACTTCTGGTGTTTTTACCTATTCTCATAACTTTGATCTCTGACTAAATTTAAATAACACTAACAGCTTTTTTCTGAAATTCTTGCTACTTTGTAATTGTTTCTAAGAGCATCAAAGACTAGAATGAAATTGATATTCTTAAAACTTAATTAAAATGTTGATTTACTGCAAAATACTAAGCATAACCTTCATGATCAGAGTGTGCATATGAAACAACTCATTAAACTGCAGGAAAGAATCTGCACACACAGGGATTCATGTGTTAGATGCATTGAAGATGACGCTGGTGCACTTTGCAGCTGGTTGTGAGAATACATGGCAACTTCATGTGTACCTGCCTATGTTGCTATGATTGTAGTTCTAATGCTGAGAGGGCTGCTCTGTTCATAAACTGTATCTTACGCTAGCAGATGTCAGTTTTCAACAAGCCCAGATGTGGATGGGAAATGTAATCCCAAGCTCTCCCCAAAGGCAATGCTGCCTGAGAGCTATACAAAAACAACTCTTGAATTACTAAAATTGAGGTATTTCGTGTTTTTTAAAAATCAATTTGCTTTTATGTTCATTATTAATCCTTCTTGTCTTTTACATAGCAATTGTTTTTGGATTTTGTTTTGGAGGGGTTTGTTTGGGTTTTCTTGATAGTCTGGAAAAGTTCCGTATTTAATCAAATACAAGAACTGCCAAGTCTTCAGGGGAGATACAGAACAAGGTAAGACCTAAAGCCAACTAATGAAAAAGAATATAATAATTTATAACTATGTGTAAAGACTTTTTCTGTTTGATTATGTTCAGTTCCTGAGAATGCCTATAGTGAGCATTTAGCAGTGTCCAAGTAAGTTCATATTGAGCGTTTTGCTCTTCTTTATGATTCAAGTGTTTGATATATTAATTTTTAGATTGAATCTTACGTGGATTAGATGATCTAAACTTTTTGAAACTTCCTTTCTACTTCTTTAAGGGAAAATTCAGGGAAAGAGAAGGTGGTGCTTTGATATCTGCTTCTTCTTCCTTTTCTTTTTCTTAATTATGTTTCTGCAACCATCTGTTCTTTTTAATCTAGTTTGATGCCAGAAAATTCTTACTCAGGGCAAAACTGGCTTCACAGACAATACTGTGGCATTCTTGCACCCTCATAAACAGTATTGGATTTTTCCACAGGAGTAGCATTTGCGCAAAAGTCTCCAACTGGAAAAAAAATGGTGCTGGTGGCTTTCTTGTGACCTTTTTTCCATTGAAGTATTTCTTAAAAGCATGCTTAGTAAAATCCTGATATTTAGTAAGTAGCAGTTGATGCTGAAAGAAGCTCAAAGACTTTTTGTTCTTTGCTCCCCGATGCAGAATTTCATGCGTGAGGCTACTCATGCACTGACAGCACTGCCTGCTGTGACATTTTCTGATTATCAGCGATTATTGGCAGCATTTTGCAAGCATTTCACAGCAGAAAATATTTCATTATAGGTGCAGCCAAAGTCTCAGCCAAGATATGCATTTGAAAGAATAGATACCAATGAAGTGATGAGGTATTTTAAAAAAAAACCAACAAAACAAAACCAAACAAAAAACCCCCTACCACAAATAAACCAGAACAGGAAAAACAGCAGTGGTAAAATATCAGAATCGGGGGATGACTTTTCAGAACAAGGTAATGAAATTGAAATTTAAAGGCTTTCTAACTCTTTGGACTATTCCAATTAAAAAATTTGATGGTTATTTTTCTAATGTATTTTTCTTTTTCTCAATTTTGATTCTTTATTTAACTCTATAGTGTATTATCTCCAGAGAGCTTAGTAGTTCAACCTCCTTTGCCATTAAGAAACTAAAAGAAAAATGGCCAAAGTTCAGGGAAAGAATACCAGTCTTTAAAATGAAATCTTACATATATTTTTTTCCCGAAGCCTTTTTTATTCTACTATATATCCAAGGAATCTTTAGTTTAAAAAAAAGGGCTTCAAAATAAAGTCTGTGTGGTTTTCAAAGAATTTTCTTCAAAAGCAGATTTGCAATAACGCTGTCAGATGTTTTTCCCTGCACGAGTTTATTACAGAGCTTATGCTGAGCAGAGCAGACATGACCGGCACTGCAGAGAGCCCGGGCAGGGGAGCCGCAGCCCCCTGCAGCACCCACAGGGACAGCCCTGCCTGCAGTGACGGTGGAGCTGCCTGCTCCGGGCTGGGGGCTTCTCTGCCTGCGGTTCCTCACCATGAACACTCCTTTTGGAACACGACCCTCTGCTGCCAAGAGCAGCTGTGAATCCTTTATGACCTTACTGAGGCAATTCAGTGGCTAGTAACAGCTTACTTTTTCAGGCCTAACCTCTATCACAGGGAGTGTGGAAAAGGCCTCCACCTACCAGGCTTTTACTGTACTAGATTTTCTAAAGTTTTTCTGTGCCTGTTGCCTGTACAAGCAGCATAGAAACACCTTCTATTGCATTCTTGTCCTTAGGATATTTTAAAAAGTGAAATTTTGTTGCTATATTTCTTGTCCAAAATTGCAAAAGGCACTTGGTTTTTGTTTTTTTTTTCATTTATGTCAAGTGTCCATTTTCAGAGAAGATGAATATAAAGCGTAGGTGGACAAGAACTGAAAAGTTGCAATCGCAAACTAGATATAAAGAAGCATTTATTCTATTTTATTTAAAGAATTTGAGGATGGCTTGTAAAGGATCAAACATATGCTTGGATGTGATAGTGCTCCTTGTGGAGTGAGTTTTTGCTCTGTGGGAAGAGGCCTTTCACTCACCTCTAGTAGTTACGCTAATGCCTTTGCCATCTTAAGGTTTCTCTCAGAAAAGGTTCACTTTTACTGCTGTGTTCTATCTCATTACAAGATTTGGTTACTAGCCACTCCAGATTTGTCCTCCCTGCACACAAGGGGTGTAACAAAATACTGAGATCTCAAGGAAACTATTATTTTAGGGGTTATTTTATTTACCGTATTGCAATGTGTCTTGGAATTCAAGCCTGGGACCACTGGGTGGGGCTGTACAAATGCCAAAGACTTCTGCCTACAAGTTTGCAATACAAGCATGAACTAAGAGACAGCACATGGATGCAAACCATGGAGGAGGAGTAATATAAGGCACCAGTAAGATGTTAGATGATAATCATTCAGCAAAAAAGCAACTGGCTTTTGAAGGCCAAAGAAGCAAAGAATTTGGAACAGAGCAATGAAGTGGCTTTGCTGATACTTTCTAGGATGTTTTTTTGCACAGAAGAGCACCAGCTTTGCAATCCTCCTGCAAGTGAAGCAATGGACAACAGACGTAAGTACAGCTGGATGATGAAGGATGTCAACAGGAAAGGATAGATTATGAACCGCTGAAGAAAATGAGGAGAAGCAGAAGACAATATAGATTTTTGGCCTGTATTGGGGTAGCTCCAAATCCTTTTAACTTTCCTTCTACTAAAGAATTATGTTGTAGAACATCAAGGTTGAAGCATTCATCCTACATTCAGTATGTTATAGTTTATCAGAAAAGTTGCATGTTGATCTGACAAAGTAACTTCTATTATCTTTCAGTTCCAGTAACAATAGAATCCAAATGATTTAAAGATTGAAGTCTTCTGAGAATAGAGCTGATTCTTTCCTTTTGTGTGTCAGGTTGTTGAAAATTTCACTCTCAATGGCTTCTGTCATGCTTAATTAGCAAGCAGATCATAAGTGAAACTGCTTCTTCACCAACTGTGACCAGCAGGTATTGACAAGAAAGCCATGTAAACTCTACAAATGACTGCTGGTGTGCTTAAACCAGCAGAAAAATATGTTCACTTCAATGTCCCTGGGGCATTTAGCTTTGTATTAGACAGCAGCTTTTACCGGAAATGTGAGCACAGGGCTTGTGAACTTGCAAAAATCTATAATGTTCCAGCTGTTTGAAAAGGTCCCCACACACTTATTGGTAGAATGTTGTCAATATTTAACTCAGTAAGTTCAAAACTTTTCTTCTAGGGGATATAAAATCAAAAAAGAGATTGTCCATTTTTCCACTTTTCAAAATAGTTTTTGATCTATTTTTGTTACCCTTTTTCTTCCAGATATCGGGTCTAAAGCCTTAAAGCAGTCCTTTCCCCATAACTGCAAGATCCTTTTCTCTTCACCACCATGAAAATTTTAATTTGTCTAGTAAAATTATTCTCATAAAGGAGAAAAAATATACAAAGTTCGGGGTAAAAATAAGAAGCCTTACTTAATATGTAGTAAATTCTGGAAAAAGTTGTTGCATTTGCAAGTAAAATTCTGCTGGGTTTTATGTTGCTAGGAGAGAATTAATTTTTCATCCTTCTTGTAACCAACAGGGATTTTCAACTCCTGCTTGTGAATAGACTGTGATATTGACCCTTCAGTGCAAGTCAGGATGCAGACAGGTGACAAGAGCCATCTGGCTTGGCTTAAACATAGAGTCCTCATTTGTGAAGGTGCTAATTTCTTTATCATTAGAACCTTTGGCTTCAACAGACCTAGACACTTGGGAATACTTTGCATTAGAAATTTGTATTAACCACAGTCTACGCACAGGGGATGTGTGTGTATATTTATATATATGTATATGAAAATGTCTGTCCTCTATCAAAATAATATGAAAGTAAGATAAATTTATTTAGAATACACCACACTGTATTGAAGAATTCAATGCATTTGTAGCTTGATTAGGTGTGACATTCTCTGTAATTTACTAATTTAAGAGCACTTGTGATCAGTTATGCAGAATTTCTCTTTTTGTATAATTGAAAACCAACATACATTTTGTATGCCTAGTCATGCAGATATATGTGCATAGTCATTATCTGCCTGAATTCAAGAGGGCCATATTGTGGATTGAAACTGGAAAGAATTAATCTTGCAGACCAGTGTCAGTCAGGACTTTTTGCTATCTTGAATAATAGCTGCAATTTTTAACAACGTTTTTGTAGATTGCCTAAGGAAGAAATGGATTTTCCACCACTGGAAATTTTATAAGATCAGGGTATACAAGCTTCTGTCAAGAATGGTTTCAGCGTACTTGATCGTGCCTTGGGGCAGAGTGGCAAACTAAGTGACCTCTTGAGATCCCTTACACCTCAGTGGTCTGTGACTCTGTGGCATTGTGATGCCACATATTGTAGATATGTATATGGAAGTCACCCACTTATAAAAGTTTGTTTATGCTATTTTATCCCACTCCCAGTTCTTAAGGTTGAGGGATTTATGTGTATAAGTAGGCAAGAAAGGAAAATGGTTCCTAATTAATTAGGGAAATATTTGCCATTTAATTGGATTATTCATTTTGAGATCTACCTTGAGACCAAGTGAAAGGAAGATGTAAAAGCAAAGCAGCACAGATCAAGACTTGGAATTTGCTAAAGCAACCTTTCTTACTTAAATGATAGTATGTTTAGCAGAATTGTTGGCCTTTACTAACTGGTGATATGAATCCCATGCTAATTCAGACTGCTCTGTGAAGTTTGAAATGTACATTTGTAGCCTCTCACTGCCTGTCTTGTCCTGTTGATGGAATGAGGGTACAGTTACCTCCAGGACCCTTCGAAACTATAGATCTCAACAGACGGCGACAAACACGTTCATGCCTCTGCAGCTATGCCTGCAATTTATTATCAATTTCCCAATCTCAAAAACTGAAATCCCAAGGGATGTGTTAATTAAACTGGAGTTGGGAAAGTATACTGGATAGAAAAGCTGGGTAAGGAGGAGAGAACACAAGTGTTACTCTTGAAGTGGTCTGGTGTAATAATGGATAATTTGCTCTTGGTCAGACAAATCAAGTGCCTGACTGTTTCCCCATAGCCCAGACAAGAGTCTGAGCAGCTGCCCTCCAAACACATCTTGATGGCATACCACTTCTGTTAAATATTTAACTGTTTCAGTTTTGGTGTTCTGCAGCAGGAACATCAGTTAGAAAACTTTGGAATGCAAATGGCTTTGCAGTAGTGATCTCCAGTGTGTTTTGTAGGTACAAGTAATATAGCTTAGATGGTATGAGAAACACAGTGTGGCTTTTTTATTACAAACCATGCTAAAATTGCTAGAATTAACTGAAATTAAATCTCTTATGAAAGTGAAGCAGTAATTTCACTGATAGAACAGAACTGAAGTATCTTGAGTCTTGAACAATGCCTAATGTTTAAGTCATCTTTCAAGCTTAATAACAACTTGTGTCTGTACACATGCATGTCAGTGTTTGCTGTTTGTTGTTCAACTGGAGACATTGGTTTTAATTTATTTAATTGGTTTTATTTGGGGTTTAATATTACTGAATTCTGATTTTTTTAAGTCAATGTTGTTTCATATTGTTATTTAATATTTCTGTCATTAAAATACATGTCTACTATTAAACATCAGCTCTTGAGAATATTCTTTAAATACTACTATGTAATAATAGACTGATAGTTTTTAGGGTTTTGAAACTGACCCATTTTTAGAAATTTTTGCAACATTTGCAGATTCAGAATACAAACAGCTACTCCATTTATAGAACACTCATTAAAAATGAAGTAGCAATTTAGTACAGGAATAGTTAAGAGGTCAGTGAAAGTCCCTGCAGCCTGGGACTAAAGCATTGCCTTTATTTGCCATAGTACTTAAAATTTTTCATCAGTAAGATTAAAAACTGGTAATAAGAAGGCAACATAAGCTGTTATTTACCTCAGATGTACATGTACTGTTAGTTTTCTTATTCTGAGTAGACATATTAAAATAATAAGTGCTGATAATGTAAGCACATATGCAAATATCCACTTTCAAAGAACAATGAGAGAAAATATTTTCTCTTGCCTTGAAAAATATTTAACACATACGTTTTAAAGTACTTGTTAATTATATATGCTTCTATTCTTAGCTGTTTTGTGTAGTTATTATCAGGTGATGTGTCCCTGACTGCTCTAGTTAGTATGGGCTATATGTGTAGAAGCCTTTCATTTGGAAACCTCGTATATTAAAGGTTCTCTATTTAGTAGGGATGCATTTTAATATTAATTTAGAAGGGATGCTTTAGAATGTACTGGAAGTTTCTAAGAAAGTTGCCCTAGTTTCTGTGTCTATGGAGCCTTGAAATGTTGTGTGTCAGAATCTAATTCTTACAGAAAATGACTGGTTTGAGTCTTTTTTTCTAGTTTGTTCTTTTTGGTCTTCTTGCTCATTTGTCACAGTTAATCAAGTATTTAAGAATGTGTGAGCAATTCCTATGAATTTTGAAACTGAGCTATTAACCTGAACCTTAAGATTTACCCTTGCTGAAGTGAAGTTCAAGTACCAGATACAACAATCTAGTTAAAATATCCCAGGACTTGGTGTGGAAGATCTGCCAACTGAAGGAAATGTTGCAGAAATGACAGCATGATAGTGGAAAAATAAATAAATAAATATAGTGTCTGGTTTTCTTTGATAACAAAATAATGTAAGCAAACACTTTTAGACTGAAGTATGGGTTTTTTTACCTCAAGGACTTCTAAAGTGAATTGATTTAAAATAAAATTGCAATTCTTGAATAAAATAACATGATTAGGAGCTTTATTGGGTATCTCTGTTCAGTCATGTCTCAAATAGAGAGAAAAGTGAAAATATAGTTCTAAAAGTTAGCTGAGAGACTGACACCTGATCTTCAAGAAATAATTGCTCAGTTTCAGGGAGGTTGCATAGCCTTAACCAAATATTAAAATGTCAGGTGTAAAGACATGATTGGTTTGTTAGCATTTAACCCATTCTTATGAACTGTTCCAAAGCTATTAAACTGAGTACAAATAATTCCACTGGGAGATGGGGTTTGTACTGTATACTTATTGGAGAAGATGTTTATTGCAAAAACTTCAGCGAATCTCAGCAAGTGAACTGATGCTTTCATGTAGGCCGCTTCCAAAGCAGTGTATTGGCATCTTGAACTGTGTGGTTGGTTTTAGTCTTGGACTTCAGTACCAAATTAAGGTCCTCTAGAATGCAGAAAGGTTCAATTGAATCATTCTAGTTCATTTGATTATATATTAAATGGCTCTGTTCAGCTACTTTTGCTATGTCTCTTAGAGGTTCATTTAGTCTGTTCTGAAAATCAGATTTTGGCTAAATCTTCTTACAAGGAGACACCAACAAATCACCATGTAAGAAACTAAGGCAGGCCAGTTACTCCATTATCAAAGAATAACAGAAATATATATCCCAAAAATACAACATTGAAGCACAATAATGTAGACTGAAAAAGAGCTTACAAAACAACTTGTTAAAGGCATAAGACCAGCATTATTTCAAATCCATTAGAACAGGAAAATTTATACAGGAATATTTGCAGCTGATAGTAAATTATTTAGAATAGGAGAAATGAAAGCCAACTGCAAAGAAGTACCTCAGTGATACTGAGTGGTAAAGTGACAAGTGAAATTCACTGTAAATAAATATAAAGTTTTTTTACCCCTTCTCAAAGGGTAAAAAAAAAAAAAATTTGTACACAAGAATAAACTGACAATTATTGTTTAAGAACGTCACTGTGATATTATCTATTCACAGTGTATTCACTGGGAGCTATGAAAATAGCAGCAGCAAAAAAAGGAGCAAATTTATTATTACACATTTTTAGAAAGAAATAGAATAAATTACAGAACATCATGATTGCAAGCAGGGTCACAGCACTGCACCTGCATCTAGAACAGATAAAGAGAAAAATGGGTAGGATGAGTAAAGGATGATTAAATAAATCTTGCAAACAAGGAACAAGTGGAACTACAAGCTTTCAGTCTGGGAAGAAAAAAATTGAAGGAAGCTCTGACAAGTCTATTAACCCGTGAGTGGCGAGTAAATAGATTATGAGTGATTGTTCACTGGCTCTTTACTGCAAGGCCAGTGGGCATTAGATGAACTAGCAGGTGGTGTGTTTAAGTCGAATCAAAGGAAGTATTTTTTCAGTTTCACATAGTTATACCATGAAACTCCTCGACATAAGCTGTGTTTACAATGATTCAAAAAACAGTAATATTTACAGAATTACTGATGTTACCCATTAAGGACTATAAAGCTCACAATTCTGTTCCAGAGAAACTTGCTCAGACTCACTGGAGCCTAGGAAAGTGTGCTTGGAAAAATTGCTGCATGTTTGCCTTGGGTTTGTACACTCCCTCAAGTGTCCCTGATGGGCCACTGTTAGAAAGGGGATACAAGACAAGTAAATGCTTGGTTCAATCGAGTATAGCCATTCTTAGATGAAGCTTAACAAATGTTTCCGTTAAAAACACTGCTAAGATGCAAGCATACTTTGATTTGCATGCAACTTCAGAGATAAAGGGCTGGCTTTGTTTCTTCTTTGTTTGTTTTAATTTGACTTAATCTGAAATTAACATCTCTGTTGAGATGAATGGGATAGGATTTCTAGATGTTTGTCATTTATCACATGAAATTATGTTCCTTTAATGGCTAATTATATTTTAATTTGCTCACTGCATATATTCATATCTCTTTTTCTTCATTTAATCGCATATCAACTCTTGCCTTATATTTAATTCCTTTACTTTCTTTTTAATGCATCTTGAATGAAAGTTGTGCTGAGGAGTTTGGTGTTTATTGGCAAAAAGCTACATTGGACTGCACAGTTTTTCAGCATAAAAAACCCAATAGGTGGTATCTTTTATTAATTACTTGGATTGTGGAGGCGACAAGGGCAACTTTAAGACAGGAACGGTTCAACTATACCAGAGAACAGGACTGGGTGTCAAAATGCTGTTTTTATCTCCCAAAAATGGATTGAATTAAATAGGCTGCAGTTTAATAGAAACAAGTATAAGTAGAATAGAAGAGAAATGTTTAACTGTAAAAATCCCTGGTGAGGAGTTTTTGGCTGAATAAGAGTGCTTCACTGAAGAATTTGAATGTGATTTGGTGGATTAGAAACTATCCAAGAATTGATGCCATCCAAGCAAAAAGGCAGGAAGAATGTAAGGATTATTTACATGGACCATAGTCTTGTTACTCTCTGTGTTAGCGAGGTGTGATCTGAGGAACGAGACCTAGAATTTGGTGTCTTGATTGAATTTGAAGCAACTGAAAGTTTAGAGATCAGTGAGAATGGCCAGAATCTAGAAAATACAGCTCACAATCCAATATTAAACGAACTGTGACTGTTATCACACGTCCTCTTAAGTTTAATCATTTAATCATGTTACTTTGTGCCCTGACATCTATGAAACGTAGAAGCATATGAGTTCTTAACTTTCTCTGTTAGCTTGCTCCACTTTTTATGTTTGCAGCTTTTTCTCCTCTGGAATGTGACTCCAATCTGGCATGCTGCTCTGCTTTTCCTTGTCTTCTGTACATGATCCTGAACATGTTTCCACTGTGCACACATTTATCTATTTGCAATGCACTTCTATAATCTACATTTATCAGCATCAGCTGCGTTGCTCATAAACCCAAGTAATTTAAATTCTTTAATCTGCCTATATTATCTTCTTTTACTGTCTGTTCTTTATCTCTCTGTGTGCTCTATATATGTGTGTGAGTATTTGCACAAGTTAATTTAACTCTGCTAATTAAAATGATTAGTAACCTGAGTTTTCCTACAAATGTTTAATTTTTTGCTTTTCATCCCTTCCCTTGGTTTCTCCACTCCTTTCCTCTTTCGCCGCTGGCTTTGTGGTGCTTTTAGTAGAAGATGGTTACGTGTTATAATTTAAAGTACTTCACATTCAATTTCTCTTGCATACTCATACAGACACAGCCGATCATGATGTTTTATGAAATAGGTTGGACTTCATGACTTATTTCTCCTGGTGCTTTTATATTTGACTGAAATATTCCCAGACTCTGAATGACAGATGTATCAGCTATATTTTTTAAAATGTCAGAGGAAATAGCTTTATTTTATGATTTTTTTGACATGCTATGCCCTAATTTCTTATATATTTTGGTAAGCTCCATAGTATAGGAATCAAGGCTCTTTCGCATTCAGTGATTGAACCCCTTATTTCTCACACACTGACACTTCAATATTGTTTGATCCCAGCATCTTGATTGTAATCTCAAAATTTACTCTGAGCTGTTTATTATCTATAAACTCAAAGTGACTTTTTCTTTTGACTATAATTCCTCTTAAGGTATCAGTAGGTGTAATAATTTTCCGAGTACATCCATGTCATCTCCCTGGACAAAAAACCTTCCAGAAGAAATTCAAACTGCTCTTTATATTAATGTTCTTCTTGCTTGAAATTGATAGATGCCATTAAGAATACGTGGGACATGAGTGTGAAAGTATTTTAGCCAAGAAATGTCAAACTAAAAATATGAGATGAAAATTCAGCATTAAAAATGTGAAATAATATATACAATTTATAGTTTGTAGAGGAAATACTATCCTCCCTGGAGAGGAAAGGCTATTACCATTGCTTTAAAACAGAGCTGGCATCAATAACCAGTAGCTTACACTGCGTATTTGCACTACCTTTTTTAGTATGCTATAAACAGAAATAACTATTCCATGTTTTATAGTTACAAATTAACTTTCAAATCCAGATTTATTTTCCCCTGTGGGCACGTATTTAAGGTACAAGGAATGAACACTCATAATCAGAATGCACAAAAAAAATCCTTTATTGTCACAAAATTAAACATGATGTTGCTTTAAATAGAAGTACACATTTCTCACAAACTGGGCTCAGGGGAAATAGTATTATGACTATGCTTTCAAACTACTGCACATGGCAATGGCCAAACACCGAGGTGCTAAACCCCGAGAGCTGGAGGGTGGATAGGTTGTGGAAGTAATTTGGAGATTCCACCAGCCATCCTCTTTCCCTAACTAAATTTCATATAAATCTTTCTGAACTACTGTGTCTACATGAGGCTTTTTCAAAATATTACAGTTCTTATGAAATGGTACAAGGTTTGGACACATCATCAGCTGCCAAAAGGGAGGCTGCAAATGCCTGCCAGAGAATCTTTACACATACTGGTGTATGTTTCTTCCATGTTGCTGAGTTGGAAAGTTGTTGTATCAGTGCCTGAAAACAGACAACCTTCAGTGGAGTTCTCTGCCATCCTAAAATGCAAAAAAAGCCTCAGGTGCTCAATATCTTTAAAAATTGCACCACAATTTATGTAGTGAATTAGGATTCTTTAGTCTTAGCTTCAGCACTATCCAACTCCATCTCCATTTTATTATAGGAGTAAAATCCTATTCGCTGTGGAAGTTGGCAGCAGAACATCATTCTGATTTTACGTGTTCTTAAGCAGTCTGATTCTAAAGTGTCAGTTTGGTGCTTCACTTTCCGTTTTTTACCTATGCATCCCACTGGACTTGCAAATTAACTGGTATTCATATGTAGACATTTGTTCTTCAAAATGTTTAAAGTAACTGCTAAGACACTGATGAAGGATGCTGCAGAAAAACTGCTAATAATGTCCTGTTAACACTGCAAAAACTCAGAATGCATTCACAAGAAAAAATGTAGTCAGAAGTAGAAGGTACAGTGAGATAATAATTTTCTTTAAAATTACACCATCCACAGAGACTGCTAAGGGTGTTCATGAGGCAAAGAAACAAGGATCAGGATGCACAAGATGTGTGTTTTATATTTAAAACCACTGCATACTAACACCTACATCTTTGCTTTATATAACAGTGTTTTACTGGTAGTGGAGAACAGGGAAAAGATAAACGCTTACTGTTCATCAAATTTTATTTTTTTAAATTCCCTGAGAAAAAGATTAAATGGAGTAGAACAGTATGGAATGTGTGGATCATAGGCTATACAGTAAGAAGAAAAAATTACCTGCAGCTAGAACATGGATCTAGGACCACAAAATTGATCACCACCTGTACTTTTTTTCTGTACTTTTTACAGAAAAAGTAAAGGTTTTTTTCTCAGTTTGGAACTAAAATAATGCAATTTTGTGCTTTGAGGGTTTTTCTCTTTTATTTGGGAAGGAAGGAGACTGAGAGGGAGAGGGAGAGTGTAAGGTAATGGAGGTACTTTTCTCCTCTGTTCTATGTTGAAGTATTGGTCCTTGGGGAAACACCCAGGTGTTTTTGTGGCACTACAAGACCAATCTGCTGTCGTGCTGTATCTGCTCTAGTAGCTGCAATCAGAGGATTTAGAATCAATTAAGGTGCGTGTATTGTACAGACTACCCAGTCTTGAGAAAATGGCTTTGAACATTCTAACTCTTTATTGCTCTGATTAATATGCAGTTAACCTAAAATTAATTATAAGCATATATTAGAGACCTTCCCTACCTCTCCATCTTTCTCTGCTATAGGTGATCCTTGCACCTTACCAACTTCCTGAATACTGATAAGACCATTCAGATCTAAGGAGAAAAATGTGAGTAGGTCATTATAAGATACCTAGGTGCTACAGATGCTTTCCAAATTGATCCTACAATTTCAAATTAAGAATTACTACTAATAAATTTTATTATCCTAAACCGCAAACACGGTATTTGAATCTGAGAGCTAATCTTACCATTCTCTTGTTTTGTCTCCAACCACATCTATTGTAACTCTTTCTAGTCAGAGTTTCTAATGTGACAAACCCTCACCATTTGTCACAAGTCTCACAAATCTGAAGTCTCAAAGTCCACATCCTGAATGTATGTGATGGCTCCTAAATATGATTTTACCTTAAAGACTTAGGTGAAAATTAACAGAGCTTAAAGGCACCAAAAAATTGCTGTAGGCTGTCTGAGCCATCAAAGAGCCTTTCTAAGAAGCTGTAACTGATTTGAAGTGAAGCAGCATTAAAAGAAAAGTGTGGAAGACTTGTTTGGGTTCACCATGGCACTGAGCTATGGGGCAGAAGTGATTCTGTGTGGCGAGGAGCATGTTCTGCTTGAATTAACTGCTATTTAATGCACTGGTGTAACGACAGAACGTGATTTTTTGAGGACACCTTAAATCTGTAAATGCAGAGGATGTTTTTGCACAGGGAAGTTGTCAAAACTGTCTGAACTGGGGGGAAAGAGGAGAGAGAGTTGCATTGTTTTCCACTGAAATGTCAGAGTTCCTGACGTGTGTACGTATATCCTTGGTTGGACTACTGACATGCCTACAGGTTCAGGCTGTACATCAAAGTTTGAAAAATTTGGGCTGCATAGAAGCTTTCCTAAGTTCTGTCTTTCCTAACTAAAAAGTACAAAAGACAGTCAGATAGGACCCTGCTAAATCTCAGAAGTCCTGGAGAAAAGCATTAGAATTGTTTGATAATAGTTATCTGTTCTCAAACTCTTTGGAGTGGTGAGTGTTGTTTTACTGTATTTTAATGTGCTACTTTGGCAGTGGAAAGAGGTTTGGTAAGGAGCAAAGATCTGATTTCTAATTTTTCATAATATCCAGAAAATAATCTGGCTTTTACTTACTCCACATTTTCAGACTGTCGTCTTTGCCTCCCAGCGTCAGCCTAAGGAGCAGCGTGAGAGATGCGTGAGTGTCGCACACTGGGCTGTTTGATGTGTTGTGCTCTGGTTATCAGGCATTTTCAAATGTTCCCTAAATTGCTTTCATTCCTGTGTCTCTACAGCTATCTGCTGGGCTGAGCGTGTGCATAGCTTGATGATAGATATGTGTTGAAGGCATTGAGCTTCTATTCAAGAAAAGTATTATCTATTTGTTTCTTTTCTAATATGTTTGCTGGTTCTATATTGCAGTATATTTATCTTCTTTATTAGTAAGGATTTGTTTACCAGTGTAAGACAGAGTTTTGACTAATATATTTACTTTACTAATGTATTTTTTTATATTTTACTGATATATTTATTAATCAGTGTTAAAAATTCCTAGGTAGTTCCTTTCTGTGGTCTTTACTTCAAGTCGTACTTGTGTGTTTATTTCGAGGAAAGGTGAACTATGAGGTCCTTTTCATATAATTTTTTATTCTTTGATGCCCAAAGTCTCTCAGCATGCTTAAACTCACTGTCGATTTAGGATGTTTCTTGGTTTTGTAAATCCCATTATTTTGTCAAACATTCATACTCACTCACACTGTTTTTCTCTGATCTTTATCTTGATCTTGTCTCTTATCAGCACCTATGCCAGTACCCAAAGTTTCAAAATTAAATTTGCAATCTTAAGTCCATCGTTGATTTATTATTTTGGCTTCTTTATGTCCTCTCACATCCTCTGTTCTGTAGTCACTCTTTAAAAAAATTGCTCCTGAGCTGTTACTTTTTCTTAAGTTCTGTTCAGTCATCCTTTAAAAGCCAAAAGATTTCAAGTCTGATAGGCCTTTCAGCTGCTTTGTTTTATTCTGGGTGAATTCCCTGCTCACTTTACATCTGTGCTTTACAGTGTAACTCCAAGCCGAGAAGTTGGATCCTTCTCTTACTGTTTGCATGTGACACTAGAAGGTCTCCAACCTGCTGATTGTTGGAGAGCCAGACTTATCACCAAGGGCAGGATCAGTTTGTTTTGTGCCTTGTATGATGGAGATATACAGCAGTTACAGAGCAACTATAGAGACCCAATAGAGCGATTCTTATCAGGCAGCATATAGAACTGCTTCCCAGGAACTAATGCTAAAGACTGGGATGAGTTACTCCAAAAGATATAAACAAAGGGTAAGATACAGACCTTGGCTCATCAGGCTCATCCTAGATGTCTCATCTCTCATCAGAATGTGTTGGACACATTTCAAGGTGGGGATAAAGAAGCCTCCCTGCCTGCAGGACTTTTGCTGCCTGGCTTCTGTCACTGGCCAGTTCCCCACATGTCACTCTTGGCTGTCTGAGGGTGCTGCCTAAGTGGCTGCCACTGTCTGATGAGCTCTGCTTACAGTGCTCTTCCCCTGCACTGGGGCAGTGCTGAAAACAAAAGGTATGATATTGGCAAGTGCTGCCCAGAAAAACTCTTCTGTGAGACAAGATCTCTCTTTTTGGACTCCTTGAAGTTGTAATGCCTTAAAACCAGCAGGGGTTTGTGGTTTTTCTTCGGCTTTTGGTTGGGGTTTTTTGGCAGGAGAAGGGATTGGTGGAGGGGTTTGTGTGTGTGATTTTTTTGGGTTTGTTTTTTTTTATACCAGGAATCTGTGCTCTTTACAAGAGCATCAAAGGTGTTAGAGTCAGTTATTTGACATGGACGTCCTGTAGGAATTTGCTATTTTTTACCTCAGTGTTAACCTCATCCCTATTGAATGCTTCTCTTGCCATCTCTGACCCTCTGAGGAATCTTTTCCTTTGAAAGACAGATCTCTCATAAAGCGTCTGCATCAAATTCTAATTTTATTTCCTAAACATCAGCGAGTATTAAGGTGCTGTTCTTTGCGACAATGAGTGTGGGAAAACTAATAATATTCAATTAATTATACCAGAGGTAGAGAGGCTGAAGTTTAACCTTATTGCTGTACTGTAGAAATAGACACAAAAGCTACTTATCAGCCACACATCGTTACATCTTGCACCTTTATAATTACATGGCTACTGCTTGTTTGGCTGAAGAACTGGCATGGCATCTTTGTTGCTTCAATTTCTGTTAATTCAGATGCTTAGTTAACAATTAGAGGTGTAAGTTTAATCCAAGAAAATGGTAATGCAATTCCATTTGAAATATGTCAATGTGATAAGTAAAATTGGCCTTCTCATCTGTGCTACTCTGACCACTATCCACTCTTTACATCTTAATAGGAACAGAAATTTTATTTATGTCTATTAAGAAGTATCCTTAGAATGCACCTGGCTTTATGGACCAAACATATTAAAGACCTTTATGAAATTGTAATTCAGTGACTTTTATGTGGATGGTTTGAGTATGATATTTTTCAAAGATACCATTAAATATAAGTGTGTAAACTATAGCAGTAGAAGGTTTATTTAGCCTAGAAATTTATTAGTGTGCTTATGCTGTATATATTACTGTATTGCTACATATTTGCAGTCATATTATCATCAGGCAATTTTCCATCTTGAATTATCAGAAAAGGGAATTAGGAAATGTAATGCTAGCCTTAGGGAAGCAAACTTTTTTCTGAACTCCTATCTGCTAGTATCACCTGCCAATGATTTAATGGTGTTTATAGTTTATGCTAACATTTCTTAGCTTTCCTCTTTATCCATTATAGTCTGTGTACCTGGTAGAAGCCTGCAGCCAATTGCTGCTAGTTCGCAGCTGCTATCTTTATTCACCAAATAGCTGTTTTCTTATTTATTCCTTTTTTTATTCCTGTAAGGTAGTAACTGTTGGCTGTTATAAAACTGCAATCTCGTTAGAAAAGGCTCACACCAATAAATCCACTGCTGAGATTAGGACTTTAAAATGTTAATGTCTTTGTCTTTCTCTGTGCTAATATATATTTTTGTATGGATACCTTAAGAGAAACCTTTTAAACTCTCCCTTTACCCAAAGAGGTGTTACAACAGCAAGGCAGCATTTCTGGACAGTCTGCAGGATCGTGGGTCTTTAGGCAATACCTCATTTAGGAATTCTTAATGCATCTCCCTAATAAAAATACGTCCGTAGTTTGAGTAAAATGAAAGTGAACAAAATTCTTAGGCACCTACAAGACTCTTAAGGTTCTTTATCAGCAATATGAACTGCTGCAATGTTTGTTTGACCTTGGGTCTGGGGTCCTTTTTGTACTTAGTCCTCTGTTCCTTGTATGAAAAGAGACCACTGGAGCTCAACTTGTAGCCCTGTTACAAAACTCCAGTGTTGTATTTTACTCCCTCTTACCCTTTCTTGCTTTCTCCAGTTGGCAGCAGACATTTTCCATGGTTACAGGGGGGAGGTGTTCTTCATGTCCATCCCTGTATATTCATGGGAACTGACTGACCTCTCCTACCTGATTCTGACAAAGCCCAGTAACAACAGTGCAAATGTTATTTAGTTATTATACTTAGTCTGGGAATGAAGCATAGAGTAAAAGTGTAGCAGAAAAGTTTCATGCCCTGTAAAGGGTTATCCTGTGCTGGAATAACTGTCCTTTCCCACACAGTCTTTAGTTTCATGGAATTGTTAATTTGGGATTCTTCTCAATCAAATCTCACTTCTAGGGCACAGCTCCAAAACTATTCAATTGCACCTGATCGACCTCAGTCTAACATAAGCCTGAAGTAATTGCTCTGCTTGTAATAAAATTAAGACTATCAAATGTTTTTATGCAGGAAAATTTTCCAAAATTTTAAACATTATTCACACTCAGAAATGTGCTCTCATTGTCTCCTGAACTCTGCCTAGGCATATCTCACATGCGTGGATAGAAGTAGCTGAACTATGTTTCCTTTTATTTAATATTAAAGAGGATACTTTTCTGTTCAACAATTGGACATGTGCCAAGTATTTTTAAATGTCCATTATTTCACAAATTGTACTATAAATCAGAATTAAGGTATTATGAAGAGGACTTTTGATGATAGTATTACTTCTAATATTCAATCTTAGAATTAATAGAATTAGTCATTGCTTAATTGGATTTGAACACGCTGATACTGGATTCTATTTAGCAATGTGTCCTGTATGCACTGGATAATTCATTTGCCTGTTTTTAAAAATGTATAAGCCATACTGAGTGCAGATTTGCATTTATTATGCTATGTAGCTAACTCTAGTTTTACTGAAGGAAAATTGCCCGCCTAATTTCAGATATTTGAAAACTTTTCAGATTATATTGTTGTTGTTTAGAATTATCTATTACATCAGCCAGTTGGTACAGGGATACTTTACACTGGTCTGACTGTCATCATAGTATGATTGTCCTTCAAAAAATTTCTGAAACAGCTCACCTTATATGACCTTTGGTTGTGAATACAGTCAGGCTGCAATAGTTCTTCTATATTGTCAGCATTAGAGATGTTCTTAATTATAGAGATACAATTGAGCTGTTACAAGTTTGTGTTCCAGTAAGCCTTAACATGTATGAATTGTACTCTTCTCAGTGATTGATCTTTGTCTTGGGATCAGTTCATATCTGATAGGAATCAACAGGAAAAGTGGTACCCTTTTCTAAATCCCAATATATTTTTAAAAATCAAGAAAAAAACTGGTGTTTTGTTATACTTGCTCTGACTACCTCCCCTTGTTACAGTTTTCAGTCACCAACAGAAGTATTTCTGCACAAATACCTTGAAACAACAGCATCCTGAGTTTGTTCTTGATACCTTTTTTTTTTTTTTTCTCGAGGAGGGAGTGGGAAGAAATAGCTTTATTCCAAAAAACATTGGAGTGTTATGCTGAAACATCGAGGAACCTCCTTGCTTTTCAGCTCAGTGTGTAATCCAGCTGTAAGTTATCATAAGGATTGTGAGAGGCTGCTGTGGAATGGCATGAAGTTGGAATTGGAAGGGGAATTTGATGGAGAATTAGAAGCCCTGGGGTTTTTATTCTTGGTAGGACTATAAACATGTTATATGACCTTGAGCAGATCAGATTAACCCAACTTTCCAAAGCATCAGCACTCCTGAACTGGATCTATACATTGGTCAGTTGCAATTTCCTTTAAGGTGAGAATGGTGCCTTAATAAGGTGCAGGCAGTTCATTAACACAGAGTGCTGCAGAATTCTCCAGTGAAGAGCATTACAGGCAGTGGGAAGTATTATTAGAAGCTAATAATGTTATAAATTAGTAATAATAATATATTTAGGTTTACGCTACGATTTTGTACTTTGCCCCAAAGCAAGATAAATCATAAGCTGCTTAGAAGTTTTTCTGAGTAGAGTGCAGCAGTTAAGGGTCTTTAGTACCTTTCTGTAATATTAAAATGATTTTTCAGCCAGCATAGCAGCTTCTGCAGTCTCGTCTGAGGTTTTAAAAAAGTAAAACAAACAGCAGCCCAAGGTATTATTTACTTAATTAGTCCTTTCTGTGGCATGAATTTATTGCTGAAGTTCATTTCTGCTTAATAAGTATCATATCTGTTGATGTTCCTTGTGTTACTAAACAGTACCAACACTACCAAATAATAAGGAAAAATGGTAATAGCGCACTGTAATTCTGATCATGTGTCATGGGGTTAATTTCATAAGAATACTTTCAGATTCTTCATTGGTGCGGTGCACCAATGTAAAATATATGGTTTTCATTATAAAAAGCAGTGAATATCTTCTAAAAATGTACATTTAATTGCATAAAGGCATAAAAGCAACAATACAAAAATTATTCAAGTAACATTCCAATTATATGTGATAAATCTTCTTTAAAACCTTTACATTTATGTAGCAATTATAACCTAACCACAGCATCTAATGTCACAGAGCTTCACTGAAACCAATCAAATATCTTAGGCCAAAGCTGGAGTGTTGTTCTGATAGAACTGCTCCCAAAGGCAATTTTGATCTATTTAGGCATCAGTTTTACAGCACATTCTGAATTTGATTTTTTCTGTAGTTTTTTTTCGGAAAGTTTTTTTTTCTAGCAATGTTTCTAAGAAATTTGTATAACGACTAATTAATTTGAAAGCTGGTTAGATTAGTTAATAATTATGTTTAATTATTTTTCAAACAATACTTCAGTCCATAGAAAATGCAGAATCCCTTCTGCTACTTGATGTCTGAGTGTGTCTGAGATGGTGAAATTAAGCAGACTCTCACTCACATCAGAAGTGAACCTGAGAATATTTTGGAAGACCAATCTTTCCTTGGTGATAAGCATGACTTTCTCATTCAGCTTACAGTCTTCTTTGGGTTTCAGTATTTGTACCTGATTCTTAGGTGCATGAAACTAGAAAACTCAGCTAATTAAGGATGAAATAATGTTAGTTAGTTCGAATTTTTTAAACAAAATTAAAAAGGGAATTTGAGAATTTTTTCAGCAGTCACCAGATCTAGGAAGAGCACATCTCTGTCTGTACTACTGCAGAGTCCCAATATCAAATACTTCTGTTTCTGTTTTACTCTGGTTTTAGTTTATTTCAGAGAAATTCATGCTTTTCCCCTCTTTCTTTCTGTTTTTTCAATTTAAGCTATTAACCTAGTTAGTCTCAAGAACCCTTATTCCCAAAAAATCTAAAAATAGTTTTCTTTTTGGTTAAATAAAGTTGCCTAAAATACTTGTCAAGAATCAGTTCATGAAACTGTTTCAAAATGGGATAGTTCCAGAATTTAAATCAGATAATGAACTGTATGTCTCCACCTTGGTATTTGTAAGTAATCCCTTGCTTGGCAGACATTCAGGCTGGTCTTGTCTCAGATCAAAGAACTTGTAATCTAATGCATAGATGTGTAAGTGCATTTCTAATGTATAAGGGGCTGTATTAGCATGAAAGAGGTAAGTTGGGAAAAAAGGTAAGATTTTTACAAAAACAATTCCTCGGTCTTCCTGAAAGAATTTTAATTTAACAACGAAGATGAATAGAATGTAAACTAACACTGGGATTTCAGAACAGGTTAAAGGAAAGATTAACACCTCCCTTGTCCCCCACTCCCAAATCCAAGCCTGCTGGCATCACAGGTCTGGGAAGCTGCCGTACTGTCATATGTTGCTACTTCCAAAACCATCTTAAGCATAGCTGTGCTTTTCCTCAGACTGAACTGTTCAGGAACCTTGTGAATCATTAAAAATTTGGCTTGAAGTTATTAAAGCAGAGTCCCTTCTTTGAAAGCTGGCATTCCAGGAATCATCTGGAGTGTGATACTTCAAATTTCATGCTGTGTGTCCTACAGAGCTCTCCCAAACCAACATTTGCTGCCGTTATAGCAGAATGCATTTTAATTCCTCAGCAGCACCAAACTTGGCATCCAAAGGAATAGTAACTATAAATGGTTTTGGTATAAACATACCTGTTCTGTCTTCCTGTGGTTGCCACAGAAATTCTTGCATTCCTTGCTCTTGGGAACTTCCATGCGAAGTTCTTAGTAAAAAAATCGTGGTCTTTAAAGTGAAACCTCCTTTCAAGTTTTTTAACGAGAACAGTATTTCAGTCTGTCATTACAAAGCCAATTTGTATTTAGACTTTTTCAATACTTAGTAATTGTATACTCACTTTTCCTAGCTGAAACTGTGCTCTTTTTGAAGTAGCAGTTGCCCTTTAAGTCTTGCTTGGACGTAACAGGGAATGTTCTCCATAGATTTCCTCACTAAAGGTCATATTTAATTTTTTAAATGATAATTTTAGGGTTAATATTTGCTATGTGTCCGTGAGTTTAGTGCTCATTGAGGCTGACCAGTCATTCCCTAGATATCCAAGAAGCTGGAAAAGATTTCAGTAAGATTTAGGAAACAGATCTGATGAATCTGCTGCATTGCCTAGACTGTTATTATCAAAAATGCTGTTACTGCTGTTGTGATGGCAGATCTGTAAGCAATCTGTTTCGAATATTATGTACAAGAGTTGCCCAAGAGATTTCAAATGTTAGTGACACAATTACACCTACAGAGATGTTTTCTTTTACTTTCATGTGCACACGCACATCCCTGTTAGTCTAAATTTTTTGCAAATTATGAAGATATTTAACATTTTCCACTTCTTAAAATAACTGTATTCAATGGGGCTCAAGTAAAAGAAGCTACTTGGCTTCAAGCAGACTTGCCTCCCTGCAGAAATCTCTGAGTGACCAGAAAGCAGCTGGGTATGTCTTATACAGAGCTTTGGAGGACCTGCAGAAGAGTATCTGAAGATCTGATTTTGCCAACACTTACATGACTACGCGTCACAACACTTGGATAGTTGCAGACAATCCATCCACCCTGAATCATTTATTTTTTCCCACACTGATCGAACTTAGCTACTTTACTCTTGCTTTGACACAGTTAGTTTTCTGCTCTAAAGGGCTCAGATTCCAAAACTTTCCCTATGTCTGTGTTTTGTTTTCTGTGTCAAAGCAAGCAGGATTTTTTTGTATGATTCATAGCTCACTAGAATCCAAATGGAGGCACCATGATCCAGGTCTGTTATTTACGTAAGAAAATACTATTCAAGAAGGGAATTTGAGGAAAGGTGTTGACATTCAAATATTCTTTGGAATTATTATTATCATATTGGGTACAGTATTTATAACAAGAGAAGTATGTGGTATATATGGAAGATAATCAAGACAATATAAGCAAGCAACAAATGGTCAGGAATTTAAAATCAGGTAAACAATTCTAATCTGCTTAGAAGAAATAAAATCTGTTGAAAGGTTAATACCCATCATTGGTCACTCACGGTAAGGAGAAAAAAACCCCTGACATGTGGGACACTTTTGTCCTTCTGAAATAAAGTCAGGGAAAACAAATAACTACCCTATAAATTTACTACAGGAATCAAAAATTAGATATGCAAATTGAATTGTGAGTTGAATTTTCAACTGATGATGAGTTTAGAAACACTGACTTGTCTTATTTTTTGTAGATGCTTCAGAAGCTTGCTGTGTGCTTACCCCGGGTTCTGCCAAGCACCTCAAGAGGGGACTCACCTATTCTTTCGTTAGTTGAGCAAAACATTATCTTGAAATAATTATTCCTCTCCACATGGCCTTCCTACTTGTGTCAGCTTATCTTCTGCTGACTCGTACTCGGGGTGCTCCTGTTGAGAATGGGGCACTGTTGGATACACTGAAGTCACAAGTGGGATTATTCAGCAATAAAAGTGAGCACTATTCAGCACAGGTGAGACCTCCTGGCACGAGCCGACAAATACCTCAGACAATCATCATAGGAGTTCGTAAAGGAGGGACGAGAGCTTTGCTGGAAATGTTGGATATTCATCCTAATATTGTGGTAGCAGCTACAGAAGTCCACTTCTTTGACTGGGATGAAAATTACGTGAAAGGAATAGACTGGTATAGAAATCTGATGCCATTTTCTTATGGAAATCAAATTACAATTGAGAAAACACCAGGCTATTTTACATCACCACAGGCTCCAGGAAGAATTCATGACATGAATAGTTCCATTAAACTGCTGCTCATTCTAAGAGATCCCACTGAGAGAGTTATATCTGACTATACCCAAGTATATTACAACAGAGTAGAAAGCCACAAGCCTGTTCAGCTCTTTGAAGATATTGTTATTAAGAATGGAGTGCTTAATACCAAATACAAAGCTATTCAGAGAAGTCTATATGATGTTCATATGGAAAAGTGGCTAAAGCATTTCAGTTTGGATCAGATTCACATAGTGGATGGCAATACTTTAATCAAGGACCCTCTTCCTGAATTACAAAAAGTTGAAAGATTTCTAAATCTTCCTTCTCGAATTATGTCTTCTAATTTTTATTTTAACCAAACCAAGGGATTCTACTGCATCAGAAGTGATGGGAGGGAGAGATGTTTACATGAATCCAAAGGGCGTCCCCACCCTCTTGTTAACAGCACTGTTTTAGAGCAACTATATTCTTACTTCAGAGAGCACAATGCAAAATTTTACAGGATGGTTAATCATTCCTTTGACTGGCATTAACACATTTGGAGTCAATGTTTCTTAAAAAGGGGCCTGAGATGAACTTTCAGACACATTCTTCTCAACTGCGAAGACTCGTCTTATGAGAATTAACACACTGGTTATATGCTTCATTGGAATAACACATCTGTTGACTCATTGAAATGGTACTCTCTCTGCTGGGAAAAATAAGTTTCATGTATTTGTATGGTTACTGGGAGTCATATTCTGATCTTTCTCTCATCATGCAAATACATTAACTTCAGCAGTCTTAGCAAAGACAAATCTCTGCAAGATTTCTTCTGCTTTGGAAAAATACATCTAACTGTAAAAAATGTAAATATTGGAAATGGTATTATTCTACCTGTTCTGTATTTTTTGTTGTTAGTATTTTTTATATTCCACACAATAGTGGTGTTGATTTATAGAATTTTGCATAAAATAAGTTTAAATTGTATGTTAAAATCGGGGCATATATAGTAGCTCCAATAAAAAAAATCATCCTCTTTAAAATGCTGAAGTACTTAATTAAAAATAGAAGGAATCTATTTCACCTGTAATTTCAAATAGGTGAACTAGAAGTTACCTGTCTGTACAACATTAATATTAAACCACACTTACTATCTCGGGTTTGCAAAAAAAAATCTCCAAAGTAAGAATATGAACTTTTTGAAGAATGTTAAAATGAGACTTCTGAATGTAAAGAAATTGGAACATCCCAGGAACACTGATAATCTATACACTAAAAAAAAATCAATGCCAAAAATTATTAATATGAGCAACTGTACAAATACTTGATTATATAAATTATGTCACTTTGCTCTTGAATGGAAAAACTCTTAGTACTACCATATGAATTATGTTTGTACTCTGTGACTAGTTATTCTATTGTTCTCCTGACTTTGGTTTATATATCTCCATTGGCACAATGATTCTTGTTAAAAAAAAAAAAAATTTGCTTGCCCGCTGAAGCATGATGTGGTTTTATTTTGCCATTTCTGATGCAGACCATGGGATAGTCTCAACATTAAAATAACCTCTTGTTTCATTACGTATCTCAGACACAATGTTCAGTACACCCAGTATGACATACTCATATGTAAGAACGACAACCATTTATAACCCTGCATCGAGATTTTATTTTCAATTTTTTTTAACAGTATTGCGCTGATCTCTTCTGCTTTTTCATGTAAACATTTTGTTATGTATCAATACCAAAGAAGAAAATCTGAGCATCAAACCCCACTGAACCCTGGCAAGGGTCCTGCGTCTGTGTTGTGTCAAAGTCACTGCTCAGTCTAAAGGAGTGTATGTTCCTACCATGGAGTTCTTCTACTTCCAGGCTAAAAGGTACGTATTGCAGCGCTGATTTTTAGGCTTTTAATACTTTATGAGTGAGCTACCTAGGCAGATAGCACTATTCCTCTGAAGCTGGACAGAATCAGAAGCAGATTATTCGGAAAGAGCCTTCATCAACTATTCTCTCAGTAAATGTAAAATGTTAAAAATAATATAATAAATTTTATTCTTTATATGTTCCACTACTTGTAAATGTATGTATGAAAGAAAATATACTGTATATATGTGAGAAAATTATTTTCATTAGCATATAATTAATCTCTGAAATTGCCTTTCTGAAGTATGTTTGTTTACTACATCTCTGATTTCTATAGATGGCTCAAATTTTCTTTTACTTCTGCCACTGTTTCTGAGATTGTGGCTTCTTAATTATCAATATTGATCTGGTGTAGGCACTAAGAAGTACAATGTCAATTAGAATCTGTGGAAATACAAATGTATTTGTTTCAAATTAGTCAAAGAACAGGATGTTTATGCTGGTCTTCTACCGTCTCTACAAGGACACTATACAGGCAAACTAATAATTACAGTTGTGCAATCTAACAGTATCTTCTTTGCCTTTTGTCATATAAAAAGCTAAACCAGAAATTTTCTGAACTCTGAGCTAACAGTGTGATTCTATATCAGAATAACCCTTTCTATTTTGTGGGCACAGCATTTATGTCTGATAACAGAACACCCAAATTCAGATACTCAGTATTGTCTAGCATGGCCCCTTCTTTCTGACCAATCCAGTCTCAGTGACAAACAAAACTCTTTTCAGTCCACTCATTTCAGAAATACATTATCAAAGGGAGCAACATAAGTGCATCTTACATCAGACAGAAATATATTACTTTGAGTTTCTTATACACTCTGAAACTCTCTTTTTCCTCTTTTTAATTTTTTTCTTACAAGAAAAAAAATTTGAAAACAATGTATACTTTAACAAAAGTTTCAGCTAGATGCTAGTAATTGAAGAATTTGGGTGTCTATATCCACATGAAATTTCATAGCCTTCCAAGAAAAAGAAAGGGAGAAAATTCTAATGTCTTTCTATATTTATGCTTGCAGGCATCAAGTCTTTCTCTTTCTTCTCTGAAGTTTACAGCTAATCTCTGAGTGAGCTGAATGCAGGGGCACAGCAGAAGCTGTATGGATCTTTGAAAGTGCAAGTCCCTTTCTGGAATTTACATTTCAAGGACAGATGAGATGCATGGATTAGTGATGCTTATATCTATTTGATTTGTTTTCACTCCTCATTCTTATTCAGCATTTTGGGGAAGAACAAAGCTGATGGAATGAATTTAGTAATTATTTTAGAGTTTACTAAAGTCATGAGACGTATATTAACCATAATATAATCTGGGTAAGGGGGTGGTTGGTTTGGTTTGGTTTTATGTAAATCAAGATTCTCATCAGAAATTTTGTTTTGGTAGATGGTCAAAACCCATGCAATTTAACCTCTGCATAACAGAGGTTAGACTGTAATTTTACATTGCAAACTTTCAATCAGTTTCTCTTTTTGTGGTCTGAAAAATACTCTTTCGTGCCATCCTGACCTTCTCCTTTCTTACAGTCTTTAAAAAAACCATCCTTCCCTCATGTTCAGGGAGGGAATCAGATCAACTTAATAACCTGTCCACTGAGCCATACTTAAGTAATACTGAAATAAAAGGTACTCCTTTTATATAAAAAAAAAAATGAGAGACTTACTCCCCAACACTTTGATTCACAGTGAGAATTGCGCAACATTTCCTTGCACAGAAAGGAGTATTTAAATTATTAAAGTAATACACTATTGTAGATTATTATTGTCCATACTTGTGCATTTGATCTTCATTTCCTTCATAAGCTTGAACTTTGTCATAGATGTGAACAGACACATTAGAAATAAAATCAGTAATAATTTGCCTAGCACATTAATCATTAGCAGCATTTAATGAGCAATTTTTAGTTACTGGCCAAACAGTTTCCACTTTGATTATTCCAAGTTTCAATGTGACTTACTAAATTGTTTGCTGTTTTCTAAAACTAATTTAAAAGTCAGAACCAACAGTGGCTAAAAACACTGCAGTATCATTCTGTAATTACAGAGGAATTGTATTGTCTTGCCTTTAAGGTTAATTAACAGTGACATGAGCTTACCACAATTCCTGAAAACATTTTGGAAACCAAGACACTAACAGAGCAGCAATGTATAAATTAGCCCTTGAAGGTGAATCGGCTACTTAGGGAAAATACAACAGATTAAAACAGACTAATGAAAATAGTTTTCTGTGAAAATAGATGTGATGCAAAATGCAGACTCTCATGTATTAGCCCATGTAACAAGTACTGCGAGGTCTATTTTCTGATGCAATATACTTTAACGCTTTTATATTGTATATTCTTTCAGTGCCATTACAAAAACCTCTCAGTAAGTGTTTAAAAAAAATACCTTCATGTAAACTTTTAACCAGGGGTACAGTTTTTCCCTCAAAGGCCATTTCCCTCATTTTATATTGTTTCCTCTGAGATAAAAAAGTGGTGTGAGTCACCCTGCAATAAAAGTACTGAGTTATTATGCCAGAATTAAGAATATTACCTCAATTTATTACAGTTCTCGGTGAAAAACATTCATGTATAGGGACATAAAATAGTTTAACAATCTCAGTATTTTCTCTCTCTTCATTACATAATACAACCATGTTCCAATTTGTCTTATTCTGACAAATGTTACACTAAACACATTGTCACTCTAACCCGCTGCCTTGCAGATTTAAATGAATGGCAGTAATTAAAGGGAAGCACAGGTAATTAAGGATCCCTTTGCTACTCGGACTGGATAAGGTTTTCTTTTCGATCCATCATAAACTTTCTGTTAGGGGTGTACCAGCCCTGCAATAGGAAAAAATAAGACAAGGGCAACTAGAACATGATAAAACCTGAGCTGAAGGCCCTTTTCTGCTAAATATTTGTTAACCCAATATGGCACAGTTACAAATTAAAATTATGATTGTCCCTGTAAGACAATTCACGGGACTAAGTAAGATGCTATTTCAGAGATTTAGCTGGGTATTCTATATGTCTGACTGAATTTTATCATTAGGCTATTAGGGATATGTATGAATATACATTTTCAAAACACTCTATTTCACCTTATTAGAGAGTGCTACAGTGCTGTAGGACAGGTTGAGTATATTATGTCTATTCTTGAGTGAAATTCTGCAGTGATACACTGGTAAATTGGACAGGAAGTAACAACTGTCCTCTCTAAATGTTGGGCATTTTAAAATGCCTTATGGAAAATCAGCAGCACTGGATGCAGCAGGTTTGTTGTTGATTTGACAAGGGCTGTCAGTCGAGAAAAATGCTGTGCAGCTGCCATGGGAAGATTGAAGATACCTTTTCTATACTCTGCCATGATACAAATCTACAATTCAAGAGAAGTGATGCAGATAGAACACTGCAAACTGCGGGGGGGCAGTGCTGCCTCAAGTGAAGAAAGATTAAGGGCTCATAAACAACATATGCTGTAGTTACATGCATGCATCACACACAGCTTACAAAATACACTGAGTCTAAAACAAAAACAGGCAGAATCTACAGCTGTACACTAAAGTGATGCTGTTGAAGGCATACCAAAACAGAGGTAGCAGCTATATATGAACTATCTGCAACTTACTATTTGTTGTATTAATTATGTGTTTGCCAGACAACCAGTGTTTAAGTGACTGAAGTTCTTTGTCAGGTGTACATATGACAAATGAATACAACAGATGCATAGATTGGGGAAAAAACAGCCAATGGATTGTGTACTTAGGGCCTACTTATGCACAGGAAGCACATCAGAACAGAGTTGGAGTAAACTGCCTTCCATACTTTTAAAAAATAAACTTTCTCTGTGTTTTAGTTTCCTTTAATTGTGGGTGTGTATGTGTATGGGACTGTAAAACCCTCCTCTACATTTTGTGGAATTGTAAAATTCAAATGCATCCAAAAATTTAAGAAATACTTTGGTTTCAGTGTCTTGGATAAGGTATTTCCATTCAAAAGTTACTACATCTTTAGCAGCATTACAACACCATTTACTTCCGTTTTAGTTCCTTTATGCCTTGCACTGCTCCCTCTCATCTCTCCCTTGAAAATATATTTTTGTAGGAAATACTTTTTTTGTCAGCTGATTTCAATGTTATATGGATACAGTTCACAATATGCATCACTTGTGTTAAAAATACAAATATTAGGCATGGAGATAACCAAGTCTTACACTTCCAGATGAGTGGGAAAAATGGCCTAAAATATAACTGTGGTGGTCAGTTAAAATGGCCACCGGCTGAATCATACTGAGCTGTGTGCTCCAGATGAGAGAGCAGGGCTGCTTCAGCACTCAAATGTCTGCTTGCAACAGTTTTTGAGAGCTTGGGAAGAGTGGTTCCCCCCTTCCATCAAACAGAGGTTCAGGCTTCAAACTGAGAAAAATCTTTTTCTGGGTGGTAGGGTGCTTGTGTGCAAATGAGTGATTAGGTGCCTTTCTGCCCCTCAAGTCACCCACAAGACAGGTTTTAACCAAACTGCAGTAGGTATTCCATTGGTAACAGTAAACTAAATTTGGAAGCCCCTTTTAATTTTTTTTTATTAGATTCTGGGTCCTCCATTATTTTTGTCCAAACCAAAGCACTGGTTTTCACAGATGGTAACTGTGCTAGATAAATAAAGCTACTCCAGTATGAATTAAATATACTAATCATAAATACATTACCTGCTGAATACAATCAGCCAGAAAATACAGAAGCCTGTTATCTGTCTTCTTAGAGTTCCTTGTCCGTGACTCTTTTTTGTCAAATAAGAATTGGGTACAGTTGTATATGCTTGTATGACTCCCTATCCTGATCATCTGTGTATTATGATCAAAAGGAACAGGATTATGTTACCTCACTTTAATACTAAAACCCAGGATTTTTATTTCACATAGATGCAACTTTCTTGCCAGTCACCCACTATCTTTGATTTTCTCTATCTATAAATGCTCTCTGCGTTTGATTTTGTTGTTGTTGCTTTTTGGGGTTTTAAAATTTATTAATTAATTCTGGCTTTTCTCTTTTATGGAATAAATAGTTTTTATCTTAAATTGAGCTTTCCTGATCTGAGAATGGTAAAAGCTGAAACATACACTATGGTTTGCAAAAATAAATACATTTTATCTCTGTGCTTGTATAGTACCTCAGGGAATCAAATTACACACTCGCAAGCGATTAAGACAACATAACATGTATAGCAAGCATAATTAAAGATATTTTGGGGGGATAGGTTAAAAAAGTCACCTTCCATTTTAAAAAATAAGTATTTTTTGGTATTTAACAGAAGGATTTGGATTCATGTGTTTCACTAATGTAAAGTGACACTGATGACAGTCCGCTACAGCAACTGCAGTAAAACTACTTAAATTAGTGTTAAGAATCCAGCCTGAAATTTATATACCTAGAAAATCCTACTTCAGTCTTAGGCAGCTGATAAACAAAATTAAATAGCTGTACTTTTGGGAACATAAATACTCTCATCACCTAATACACAAATTAAATATTTGATAATAATGCTAATGTAGAAGCTGTTCCTCTCCTAGTTTGATTTTTCTGTGGAAACTCTAGTCAGTGAGTTAGTCAATGACAAGCAATAAACTGCAAGGAGAGAAGGGGGGAGAATTCCTTTATTTGCATCGCTGGCCTCATTCTGTCAACATATCACCCAGATTGCTGGATACACACAGAGATGCATTCTGGCAATGCTAGGAAGGGACCTGCATTTCCTGCTGTCTATTTCGACGTATCAGTAATAGGACGATGCTTCTGGCACATCTAAAATTATTATTGGATTAATTCACTTCAAAAAGGTGTCAAGAAAACATGTTGCAGATTCATTCATCACGAACTTGAGACTAATATGTTTAAGAAAAAAATACCATAGTAATTATATTTACATGTATAATTGCCTAAAGCTGAGCCAAACGGCAGAATATATTCTAACACTTCCCAACATGCCTTCAGTGTTGATTAAACCACCAGTTCTTAAAATGAATATAGTATTTTCAATGCTAACAACAACAGAAAGAAATTATTTTAAACAGTTTTGTTTTACTTTAGAAAATGTTTTATCTGAATTACTAAAAGATTTTTTTTATTGCTGTTGATTCAAAGTTGTGTTCAGTTACTATTTCTTTGCTCTTTGCTGATGGTCATTTAGGTATCTTTGAATATCAAGGAAATACAGTTCAGCAGTGCTCTTTTAGTGGTAATAAGCTGGGCAAGGACAACTGCCAAACTTCACATAATCACCTTAAGTGAAATACTGCTTGAAACATTTTAGAAGACTATAGCTAACCAAGTTATATATAGTATAATACAACGCCAGATGTAGGAGCAACAGAAAAGTCTGAATAAATGTTTAAGCATTTCCACTACGTTATTGATAGGAAGATCAAAACAAACAAGACAAATGGGAGCCTGATTTTGTGCCTTTGACCGGAAAAAAATCCTACCTGCTACAGACACAATACCTTAGCTGAAGTTGCAGATCTCGACCCCTCATTTGGATGTGCCTCTCTTCTGATATTTTATTCACACGACCTGCATCTGCAGTAGGAGCTCAGGTACAGTTATATTCTGCTCAAGTAAACTTGTCAGAGTTTCACTGGGTGTGGGTGTGGATGCAGTGCATGAATGATGCATGGTCCCCAATCACAGTATAACTAGAAAACATTTATTAAAAGTGTACATAGCTTTTATAATATTTTCACTATCAAATTAGAATAACACATGCCTGGATAGCCGATAGTATAACTGTTCATGCATCTGCTACCCAGTAGTATAAGTGATTGCCTTCCTAATAGTCACATCAACTATTTTTCTTAAAACAAGTGCTTGTATAACAATTTTTTTCAGCAAACTACTGCGGTTGTGCTACCTGTTACATTTTAGAAACTTTGTTACATCTCTCCTGCCTCGACTGAATAGTCCTTGTTCTTCTTAACCAAGCAGTCTTTGTTCTCTTACTGCTAAGCATTCTTCGCTTTCTTGCCCCGCATCTGGGGATGAATTTGGATTTACTCCTCTTGTAGTTATGACAGGCAGATGAAATACAGATGGAGCAATAAAGACACCTCTAGCAAAAGTCTCAGCATGTTTAGTAGCTGATCTTTGTGCATTTTACAAGTGAAGAGCATAAAAATCATATTTGTCTAAAGAATTTAATATCTTATGATTTAAAATAAGCAATCATAAAAGCCTCTTAGAGATTTTTAAAAGTACTGGAAAGTAAGCTGAAAACATCAAATTAATAATATTTCATAACCAATGTCCAAGGCAAAGAGTGATGACTCTAATAAGACTAGGATATTCCCACAGTCTTTCTTCCTTAATCTGCTACTTTAAGTCATAACTACTAATAGTTTAATAATTACAACTGATAGTATTATCATGCAAAGCTTAGGTGGAAAACATATTTTTAAATACACTAAATTTATCACACATTTGAGCTCTGGAGGGAAAAATTCCACGCAGCCAGTACTCCAGAGGAACAGATACTGCGTACTCTCAGCTGGCTCACTTCAGAAAGCCCTCAGGCCCCAAATCTCTACCTCCTAGCCATCAAGATTGAAATGCAATAGAGGGCATCAGAAGCTCAAAAATGTACTTGGGATGCAATCCTCTTGGGATTTTAAATACTAACACGAAAAATCTTAAACCTTGGGCTACCAGGCAGCCGAGACAGACAGCAAAACATTGTGAGGAGCCGCACTCCCTTCTGCTGATCTCTCCTTGCAAGAATAACACAAAATTACACAGTGAACCAGCTGCAGGCAACAACAGATCGTTTATGTGAGATGGCCAACGTGCCACATGTATTTCATTAATCTGTCTGCCATTTCACAAAGACATGCATGGTGATTCTCATCAGGGAATTCAAGCACAACATGGTCTCATTTTCATTGCAATGAAGTTACCAGTTGGCTTAAGGTCCTTGTGCTGCAGGCTCTGGTCAGTAACTGCACAGAGCCTGGACAACCTGCAGGCCCTCAGGGACAGCACCTCACCACCATCCAGAGGAACAGCACCTTCTTCAGAGCTCTTGCCCAAACCCACCATTAAGCTAAACCTGCAGGGGTTTGGCTGAGCTAATCTTGGCTTTTGATCACATTCTTCAACCATATAAAAGGAAAGCAGTTGCAAATCTTGTTCAGTTGCAACTGGATATAAATTACTCTAATGGTAACTCAGGCCGTCTTCCTCTCAAGCTCTCAATAAATCAGATTGCGCTTTCAAATAAGTACAGGAACCAAACAAAGCCCCTGTGAGACACAATGCAAGAACAGTCAAGAACATAACTAGGTTCAGTAGTATTCTGCCACCATTTGCCATGCCAGGTAGCTCAGGAAAGTAAACCAGTCTCAAAGAAATGCAAGCCTGAAAGAAAAATGATAGGTTTCTTTATGCTCGTCAGTGTGATACAATCCTCTATTGTTTAAGCCTTCAGGGTGTTCTAGCATCATATTTCCATGTTTTTGTCTCTACAACCAGAAAACATAAATGCATGCTTTAATTAAATAAAGAGTAAGGCAAGATACTTGCACTAATATATTCCCAAATTTACAATAGCTGGAAAAAAGAGCAATTTCCTTGACATTTGAACTTCAAACGTGGAAACTGGCAAAGTGGGAGAGAGCTTGGTCACACACTTCCTATTTCTAGTTTATCAGCTGGAGAACTATCTGGATCTGCAGTATCAGAGAGAGAGAATGCAAAAGGTGGTCAGGTAAACAGTTGTAAATCACAGGAGCCATCATCTACTCATCAGATCTTCATTTTATTTTATGCTATATGGCATACTTCAAAGTCAGATTCTTCTGCTAATTTAGGAAACATACTCTTTTGTTGACAATAATCAGTGATACATATTCCTTACATATCTTTTTTTTATTCTAATGAGACATGTTATTCTTTAAAAAGATATGTTGAACACATCTAAACAGAAACCCCACATTTTCAAACTCTGCCCTATAGAGCTCTTTAGAATACTCACATTTCATGTGGATTTTGCTATTACTCAGTCGTGAAGCTTTGTTACATGTTTATGCAATAAAGGAGTTAAACAAGATTAGGGTTGCATTATTGGTCCAATACTGTCCGGCATTCTGCATACAGGAATGTAATATAAATTGCATCATTTAATAAATGTTTGATTTGGTAGCCATTGTGGGTTTTCTTTCATGAATTTTCATGAATTTTTTTCATTGTGTTTTCTTGATGAATAATACGTAGAAGTTACCAGTTTTGTAATGGATGGAAATTACATTGAGTCTGCATTTGTAAGCCCATCAGCAAATGAGAGATCAATTATTTTAAGCTGGGAAGCAACAATTCATGCGAATTTTTTAGTTTATTCTCAACTAAATACCTTTACTCTGACAACCTCTGAAACATTACAGTGTGAGATTTCCTTCTAGTCTTTGGAAGCCAGAAGTGTTTGCTTGTAGATCCTAATCTCTCCTCCATCCAATTCTCATCTCTTTCAGTTTACTCTTACCTCAATCACTGCAACCAAGTAACTGAAGAGAAACTACATTTTTTCCAAGCTTTTTGTAAAGAGTGAGGAGCAGTTTTCTCTGTAAAGCTCCAGGCTTACCAGCCAGCTGTTAATTTACCGTGACTTCCTTCCCCAGTACTTAGATTGGATACATGTTTAACCAGGGAAAATGTTGCAAAAAGCAAAGGCAAGTACTGCTGGAACAATTTCTTTACAGGATGTTACAGAATTTTAAATAAAAACTAAAAAGCCACACTCCTTTTGCAGACGCCTGTATTGATGTGAATGACTATTAGCATCCTTTATGTACAGAATTCTGCACCAACTGCTGCAGACACCAGGAGTGTTATTCCCCAGGCAGCTTCCTGGACTGTGCAGGCAGGACAGCCACACTGTGCCAACAGCTCTGCTGCGGGCAAAACCTCCCAGGGACAGGGAGTTTCTTCTCCGTAGTGGCGTATCACTGGTGGTTTATCAATCTGATCTTCTGCTATCACACAACAAAGAAAAGCAGAAGAGAAAACAAAGTCTCTTCCAAATTTCTCAAATGAAGTTGTTCCATATATTTCAATATTGGGGGGTAGGGAGTAGGCACTACTGGGAATGTCTGAGTAAGGAGAAAGAAAAAGTCATGCATTTATTTACTCCAAAAGCAGACATTCAACAAAACTTCTGTACCAAGAGCAATTTCAAACCCCCACAGTAAAAGTCAACATTTAAAACATTCCTGTCATACATGGGGAGTATAAAATGGTGCTTAGATTTCATGTTGAAAAGGTTAAAATTACGCAGATTTACTTTGATGCTGGAGGTTGAAACAACGAATGTTAAGTAGATCTTAATTTCAAAAGAAAAAAGAAATAATGAGTGAAACAGTAAAAAAAAAATGTGTCATATAATGAGAAAATTTGCTAGATTAAATTTACTAGGGAACTGTTTCTCATGTATTTTATGTAAATATATTATTTGAATGTGTTCAGTTTCATTCATTATATTGTTTGTAGATATAGCAGATGATTTTTAGCTCTCAAGATTATTAAGTGTTTAAATACTCACTGTAATTAGAATACTGATGGTTTTGGAAATACTGTGTATTGTAGGAATTATCTCGCAAATAAATTTATTTTATCAGATATGCTTTTAATGATAGAAAATGGTGATATGAACATTAACAACTAAACAAGTTGAATCAGATGCTGAGACATTAGGAACATTTTTCAGAAAAAATAAGACCATTGTGGCTGTTCTTGGATTTTAAAGATACGTCTTGGCTGTATTAAGTTTCACCCAGTTAATTAGAATGACTAGCAGGCTGAACTGACAGCTACAATTACTTTTTCCTGCCACAGCAATAGTTTTGTTTTGCTTTTTTTCTACACAGTTGCTTGTGTTTCTTGTGTGAAAGCAAAACAGAAAAGAGGGCACTACAGAATTGGTTTTCATTGAAGAAACCCTACGTAACTCTTCTGTTTTTACTAAAACTAAGTCTTAATCACAAATAAGTTATTTGTTCAAATACTTTTTTTGCGTCTGTCTGTGTATTGTCTTTACTCATCGCTGTAAAACAGACCTGCAGGATTTTCTGGGTAGTCAAAAAGAATCTGACACTAACTATGGATTTTTTTTAGTGTATGCAAGTGCACAGAGCATATTTCTAAATAAGTATTTTAGAATTTGTAATTTGCATGTAAGTATAAGGAGAAGTGTAGCATCAGTCGATTTTTCATATGTATCTATTTAAAATGCAAATATGTGTATATGAGAGTATAAAGGTCTATGTCTATAAAAAACCCTTTTAAAAGATCAAAATCCTAATTATTTTTTCAAAGATTCCTGGAGATTCTTTCATTCAGATCACCTTTCAATTTTTAATTTACTTTATTAAAATCTCAAGAAATCATCGTATTGTGGACTTCTCTATCTGGAATTCATTAACACATCAGAAGATAATTTATCAACCACATCTCATATATTGCTTCTCATACATCAATTTGTCATTCTCTGCTTTCATTCTCTTTTATGACTAAGAAATCTTATCTAATATCAAATTTCTATTCATCTAGGACATATAAATATTGACTATTTAAAGTCATCTAAATGCTTAAGTTAACTAAGTTTACATATGCCAACTTTTTTAAACTTTTGTGCTTGATAGATGAAAGTCTTAAGACACCAAGTACTGTCTGAGAGAGCAGAAGTATATTTTATAGAATTCATTTAGAGTATGCAGACTATCATTAGATAAGAACTCTGGGTGGATTAGCAGAAACTGGAGAGTCACAGAGGCTTTACATCATTTAAACATACTATGGCCTAATTCTGAAAAACACAAAAAAGCAGAGTCTTGTGCATAACAATCTTAGCAGGCCAAAAATAGTCCCATTTTAAAACTTTGTAATATAAACAGAGGAATGACTGCATACGTATCTGATAAATCCCATCAGCAAGGATAACAAAAAGTATACGATTTTATAATAACACCTTCTCATGAGGGAATATAAAAGAATTTATGGAATGGAGACATGAAGTAGAAGCAGAAGAGGCTGTAGAAAATCTCTCAATATTTTGCAGGACTGCAACTATGAAATACAATTGTGAGAAACTGTGAGTAATGATCAATGTTTCGTTCATTCCACCTAAATTGTCATGCTTACATTGTAGCTACCTGCATATAAGTATTGTCTAGCTTTTTTTTTCAATTAGAAGTAGTATGCAGAAGGGGAAGAAATATTCACTTATAGAACACAATTCATCTGAAATATTTTAGACATCTATGCAAAAGAATACAAATTATGCCCTAAAGGTCTCTGTTGCCATTCACTGAAATATACATAAGAGTTAACATTTGCAAATATACGTGCTGAAAATGTTGAAGTTCAAGCAGATGAACCTTCCCCAAATTGCAATCAATGAGAAGAGCAAACGAAAATTGTTTACATATAAACTTGGATGAAAACAATCATATTGTCTCACTTTGGCAACCAAAAATACTGTTGTGGCCATAAATAATTGTGGGAGTTCAAGTAGAATGTATCCTCTTTAATTAACATATTGCCCATTTTTTATTTGCCATTGTGCTCAAGGTCCTTGCTTTTAAACCTGTATCTGTTTTATCCATTCTGCGAACTACTCAAAGGTTAAAAAAATTACTAATTGCTATTAATGAACCCTTAAAAGATGCTACAATCAGCTCCTGACTTGCCTCAATGACCTCCTGAAACAGCAAATGCCAACGAATGGTTATACCCCAGAAAAAAAAAATTCCTTTTGATTTAATTTCGCTTTATCTCCTTACTTCATACATTGAGATAGAGCTAAAAAGAAGACAGTAGTCGTTTCTTACTAATCTTCTCACTTCAATCAAATCCCTATTATTCACCTCTTTCATACTGAATTATCCTTGCTCTCCTATCACTCTTTGTTCCTATAGAAGTTCTACCATACCCTTAATCACCTTCTTTACACCTACCTGGATGCTTTCAGTCTCAGCTTTATCTTGCTAAGGCAGCTGCCAGAGGAGGCTCTGGGATCACAAACATGGAGAGAAACTGGAGTAACAGTTTCTTACATAGGGTTTCCCAGATTCCCGGTGAGCTCCTGCACGGGCTTGTTCATTCCTCCAACTTGAAAAACAGTATGTTCTCCTGTCAGTTTGAAGACTGTAAATAATCTTCTAGATTACACAACAGGCTGTAGAATCTGTGAGTTGTTCAAATGACAACACAAGCCTGCAAACTTTGGTAAATGTAATAGAGTCACAAGAACAAAGAGGCAGTCTGTTGAAGCAAATATTTTACAACTCCAGGGGAGCAGTGTGGGGAAAATACTGTGAATTGTATGATAGAAAACGCAGGCCAAGCAGCCACAGAACTGAGAGAAAATATAAAGAACTTGAAGAGTTAAGAGGAAAGAACAAGTCATAGGAAATTTTAAAAATAGTAGAAAATTAGTTGATCTAGGGTACCTGCCTAGGTGGAAGGAGACATAGTGGTAGGAGAAAAACACTGAAACATCAGGGATATTTTATTCTGGTAAAAGTAATAAAGAAAATTAATTCTGACAAAGTACATACAAAATTTTTTTCTGAATCCTATGAAGTCTATCTGAAGTTTATTTCTTCTACTCTCTCCACTCCTCACCAAAACAATGCACAATGATCAAGAGAGACATTTTGCTTCTTTGATTCAAATTGGATGCCAAGAACAAAGCATTAAAAAACAACTTTTCCTGGACAAAAATATAACTGCCTTTGTAAAGTTTATTGGTGTTCAGGAAAAAGGACAGAGGTGGCATAACCCACCTAAATGATCTTGGAAGTAAAGCATCACTCAAAGCCTTGAAAGATTTCCTACACATTTTAGCATACATAACATTGGTAGAGTATTTGGGCCAAATTAACCTAACTGTTGATGTCGACCTAATTACATGAGGGACAAGTGAAGACATGTCTTCTTGAAAAATTTACAGCTATCTAAAGCCAAAGAAAAAAGAAGATACTAAGCATTTTGTCATAAAGCTTCTTAAACAGATTCTGCATGACCACAGGAAAAATAAAAATTAATGAATATTTAAGAAAAGAAGAACTAAAGTTAGCAGAGAACTCTGATGCATGAAGGGACAAGACCTACCAGCAGAGATGGAAGCGAATCTAAGGTTTTATTCGGAAGCATCAGTGTATATATTTCTGCTCCTAAGAAGTTTTTTTTGGTTACAATGCACAGGCTTAATCACAGTTCCACAATAAATCCGTCCTCTTGACATCTTCTGTTGTTCTCTCCAAAGCCATGGCTAGCAGTGCACGAAGTGTGTGCTGTTCCAAGTTTCCTCACGGACTAGTGGAGATGGCGTGCTCTTCTATGTTGAGTAGAAATTCCTTCGTCCAGTTCTGTCTCAGGTACACACTGACCAGGGAGGGGCTGCTGCTGCCGGGGCTGATGCTCTTGCTTTCTGTTTAACTCTTTCCTTACATCAACACCTGTTGCTCCAACAGAGAACTGTTCACCAAAACAATCATTCTCTTTGAATCAAAGGTTTTTAAATGGTTTTTAGTCAAATTTTGTTGCACCAGGATGACATCAAGTGGCTATTCAAGCTAATTACTCTACGCTTGCTGGAAACAGTCATTATGGCATCTCTTGAATAAGCTATTCCTACTGTGTAAACACAATTGTATCAGCAGCAACTGCCTCTATTTTAAATTCAAATTTTATGTGTCTTTATTTCAAATCCTCTGTGCTTTCCTCAAGCCTTTCTAAAGAGATAATAAACCTTCCAACTCATTAAATAAATAACTTCTCATATAATACTTTTGGATTCAGGGAATCATAAATGCAGGCTTCTGTGGATTTAACAGATTTATTAAACTTTATAATAACTGAAATAATTAGACTTAGCCAATCATTCTTTAACTACAGGGAAGAAATTAATCCTTGAAAGATCTTCTTGATATGTAAAACACATGATTAATAATTGAAACTAATTTCACATTTTAAGTCAGTGAGAACCATCAGTCGCTGATCCACCTCTCCAGAGACATGGGAGAGCCTCCATCACTGGAGGTTTTCAAGATGTGGTGCGAGAGGTTGGAAATAATCTCATCTATGCTCCTCGTCCTGTGAAAGTCTGGACCAGATGATCTTTCAAGGTTCTTTCCTGCACAGGCTACTCA
Organism: Oreocharis arfaki; assembly: GCA_013398015.1. Lineage (NCBI taxonomy): Eukaryota > Metazoa > Chordata > Aves > Passeriformes > Paramythiidae > Oreocharis > Oreocharis arfaki. Next base: position 172,832 of record VZRR01011968.1, read on the forward strand.
GTGATTCTGTATTTTAGACAAAAATCTGTGGCTTCTATAAACTTGTATTAAGGCTATAAAATATAATAATCAATTTAGAACTAGTTAATGGATAAAAACTTCAAACACCTTTTGACTTTAATAATAATATGGTTCGCTACAGTTCGTATTCCTCAAAATTTTATTTCAAGAAATGTCCATCTTCAAACATGGCAGTAAGGATTATAATCCAAAACTGAATTTGCATAAAATCAAATATTTCCAACTATTTATAAGACAATCTCTTTGTAACATAAGGCATCACATAAAGGATGTGATCTTACAAACTTACGTGTTTCCTTCCTAGATACTACACAGAATTTAAGAAAGTCTCCAAAGAAAAAGAAATTAATTTGTAAATAGCAGAAGTAATGAAACCTTCCTATGAATTTGTATCCTTCACTCCCAAGCTTTACTCACCTCAAGAACCTCACCCTTACTCCAAAGAACCAGGTGTATTCTGCCTGCTTTTCATTTAGTGCAACATTATTTTCAATAAATCTCCTGCATGTGAGTACCACAGATCTCATAGGAATTGAAGTATATTTCAAATTTGCTTGAAAATAGCTATAATTTTAAAAGTTATTTTGGTTGCAATGACTATATGGAGAGAAGCAGAGACAGCATTGCCAAATAAGCCCTGTCTCCTCAAGGAGGTAGTAGAATAAAGCCACACACGGAAAAAACTCTCCCACAACCACCACAAGACAAAACAAATCTCAAATCCCCTACTACTGCCCTGAACAGATACCAGTTTTTAAGACGTCTGTTTACATTGTTTCTCTTGCTCTCCCAATGTCGTATATTAATTTATTGTAGGCTAAAACTCCTCCACATTCCTTTTTACTAAGTCTAAATGCACTTGAAAAGATTACCCACTCTGAAGATGCTTTGCAGAATATACCTACAGGAGATTTGCCCAAACCTTGTCTCGGAAGCAGTTTCTGCTCTACTTGGCCGCCAACTGACATCTTCATTCAAACACTCAAATGACACCAAGCTGCCTAGTTCTGCCAAGAGTTCCTCTAAGTTATGTTGTCATGTTTTTATTTAAAATCTCTGACTGACTCTTGGAAGGATGTTTTTATCTGCTATGGAGCCCACAGTAAGCAGATCCATGCTAACCCCTAGAAAAGCAGGCCTGGAAGAAGCTACTCATCTAGAAGAACTAAGCTGCCCTTCAGAGTCTGATATTCACCCAAATGCCCTCAGGGACTTTTTTAACAAGACAGTCACCTTGTCTTCTCTGAGCTTTAGGGTTTCAGAGCTGGACTTGATAAGAACTGACAGCTCTTAGTCATGGCCGACCCTGGAACTAACAAACTTCTTTTAGGTGACAGACAGAAAACCTGCTGCACTGAATCCATTATTTTCTGCTACTGGGTATAACATATTTTTTCAAAAGTATTTGCCCTCTAAATATGTGTGTATTTTTTTCCTCCAATCATTTATTCATATTGGAAGTAGTTTTAGAACAATATAAGCATGAGGGTTGCATCATCAGGATTAATTTAACCGGTGTTACAGTACCAGCTACTTAGTAATCACTAGAAGGAACAAAAATGCTTGGTTCTGTTCTCACTGAAAGTCACAGCCAAATGCATGAATTTTAACAGGAATATAATTGTGGTCCTAAAATTTTTAATACTTTAGCTTTGAATTTTTAAACTCTTTCCTTTAGTAGCACCCTGCAAGTTCAAGCATCTACTAAGTTCAGGCCATTATCCATTTGAATACTTTAAACTATTACTAGCAACTTAGTCTTACAAGTAACTGGCCACATATTTAGCTGAAGTAGTTCAGACGGCTTTTTCTAGTGGTATTTCCTTGTCACGTCCACCTTTGGTAGCTCTACCAATTAATTTTCTTTACTCCCTGCAAGATCAAAAGGACATTTGTTCATGACTTCTTTCATTTTCTCTGTTTCGAATAATTTTGGCCTTTCATTTTTAGGACAAATTTGAAGTGAACTGTAATCTTTGAAACTATATTTGATTGCCGTGATGCACAGATAAGAACTTATGTTCATATTTCAGACACAGACTGAAATAAAGAATACAGAATTAAGTGCTAACCAACTAAGATCATTAAGTCATTGACTATAGAACACTGTCAGAGCATGGAAATACGGGACACTCCTCTAGAGCACTTTATAAACATTATTCCAAATAGTGTTTGATAAATAGCCATAAACATTAAATAGTCACACCACAAAACCTAAAATATAGACAGGACATCTTATTTATTAAGAAAGTACAGATATAGTCACGGACTGGTTTGGGTTGGAAGTAACCTAAAAATCGTCTAGTTCCAATGCCCTTGCCGTGGGCAGGGACACCTTCCTCTAAACCAGGTTGCTCAGAGCCCCATCCAATCTGGTCTTGAACACTTCTAGGGATGGGGTATCCACAACTTCTCTGGGAAGCCTGTCACAGCATCTCACCAGCCTTCCTAACAGCTAATGTAAACCTAGTCTCTTTCCATTTGAAACTACTCCCCCTTGTCCTATCCCTACACACTCTTGTCAAAAGTCCCTCTCCAGCTTTCTTGTAGACCCCCTTTAGGCAGTGGAGGGTGCAAAACCTGCTGCTGGTGTTCTCCAGGGTGAACAGCCCCAATTATCTCAGCCATCACAGGAGAGGTGCTCCAGCCCCCTGATCATCAATAAAGAAGCCTGTTCTTATTGTTGTCCGATGCACTTTCCAGTTTCCATAACTTATTTTTCAAAGCTTTCAGACTTTTTTCTCTAAATTAAGGCTAATTGTGTGTCAGAGAGAGCAAGCACAAGGACGGAGAGAGAGCAAATGTGCACACAAAAACTGCTGAAAGTCATTTCCCACAGGCTTGAGCTCTAACAATGGAAACAATGTCACAATAAAAAATTGTAGCCATTTAAAAAATATCTACTGGAGTTCTGTTTTAACAATAATTCAATGTATTTACCAATATGCTTCCATCGCTGGAAAATTCAAGTATTTCCAAGTACAGGAGCAAAGGAACAGAGAAATTGTAATGCAGCATGTATAAAGCCAAAGATAAAGGCTTTCTAAACTCCAAGAGAATTTGCCTCTTCACCTTCTTTTGGCACAAAAAACACGGAGAAAGAGAATGTGGTCTGAGTACTAAACAGGATGTTTGCATAGCTTCCTTTTCAAGGAAGAGGAAGGATCTATAATAGTAGATCAAAGATTCATATTGAATGCTGAGTACCTTGTAGAACTACTTAGTTTTGATTTATTTTAATGATAAAATATCTGAAAGTCTTAATAAAAATCTGTTAATGCATTATCACTTAGCAACTTGAAGCTTTTTTTGGGTTTGTTTTCTCGAGGGTCAGATCCTTACCTGATGGAAATGCACATAGTCCCAAGTTGGCTGTAATCAGATGCAGTTTCATGAGCTGTAGAGTAGAACCAACAGAAAACCTGCAGCATTTATAACTGACAACAATTTTTTTTCTCTCTGATGTAGAGTGCTATTGTAACCTGAAGTATAATTAGTTGCAAAAAAGGACTGGGGAAAAGGAAAACTTTATAAATCCATTTCCAGTCCTGCTGTCATAGACAGAACACAATACTGCAAATTAAAAGCAGATTGTGAAACAATTAGATAAAATAATGTAGTTCTCCTTGATTCGATACTGCAATCATGCGTTGGGAATCCAGCAGTAAAGAATGCTTATGCTGTTGCTTAGTCAACTGCAGGCAAATGAAAGCTTCAGAAATAACATGCTGGACCCTTTCATCGACAGACCTACAATTTCCTTTTGTTACCGCTGCAGCGGCAGAATCAATTATGGCTTCTCATTATGTCCTTACCTGGTGTTAGCTCCAGCTAAGCCTAGCTTTAGAGATCTCATCCCTAAGCAATGCTTTTACAGCATCTTTGGCACCTATTCTTGCTTCCTGCATGCCCTCTTTTTGCATTAAGAAGCCATAGCTTATTATTTAGTGTTGGCGATAGTCTGGTAGCAGGAGGCTGGACTACCTGACCCTCAAAGATCTTTTCCAACCAATATTTCTATGACTCTGTAAATGCTTTTTTCACTAACTATTGATTCCTAAAGCAATATTAAATTCTATTTTAATAATGGTACATATAAAATTTGGCATTTAGTGCAATTTACTCATCAGTCAATATTAATTTTGAAAGCCACAGAATACTGCTCCCATTTAGTAATCAATGCTCATTATCTCAGAAAAAAAAAGCTATTTTCACAAAAACCTTGGTGCTTGCACTGAACTGTCATTATTCAAATGCAAATATTTTCTTTGAAGAACTAATACTGTGTTGGTTGTTAATATCTCAAGAAAGATAACAATTTCAGGTCCTAAATTATTGTCCGCTCTAATCAGATGATACACATAAATGTTTATTAAAGACAGGTATAAAGATGTTTCATAATTCCCACATCATATGAAAGCAATCAGACAAAATCACTTCATTTTGCCACAATAGGTTCAATTCCCTACTCCTTTAAATTTCATCACAATAATTTACTGCTGTTCAGAAGGTACACAGTTTGTTACCAAACTGGTTTGGTTTCATTTAACACCTAATTTCACTCTGCATATGTGCAAATTAATACCTGAGGTGCAAACCAGTGGAGAATTAGGATTCAAGGCAGAAAATTATTTTCTGGTGATTAGAATTTCCTAATGCACTTACAGAATGGAAGGTCATCTGAAACATTTCCTAGAGTACAACTAAGTACACATAAAGTTATTTGAAACTTTGTTCTGTAACCTAGCAAGAGAACAGAGGTTTGGGTTAGCCCAAGGATTTAAGCTAGACAGGAGTTATTCACAGCAGAGGTTTGGGTTAGCCCAAGGATTATTCACAGATGAGTGTCCAGAAATAGCTGTTCCCAGCTGTCTCCAGCTCTGTACTACTGGGATGTCCTAGGCAAACTAGGCAGCAAAATTGAAGTATAGCAGAACTTACGAGCCCACATTTCCTTGTGGAATTTGACTCAAGATCTGAAGAAATTAAATATTGTCACAGGCAAACTAGTCTTAAAAATCAGGGCATTTATTTTAACTTAATTTAGCTTATTGCCAGTTAACACAAACTTACAATGACTGATTCAAGCATTGGGGAAAAGGAAACATAAGTAATTAAACAAACACTTACAGAAATATCTTTCTTCCCCCTTGCTTCGGTTCAGCTCCGACCAAGCCCATACCCTCTCCCACTTGCAAGTTTCAACTTTCTTTATTTTCCCCATGACTTATGTTCTGTTCATCCTGATTTCCTCAGTGAGGTGACAGACAATGCAAAAGTTTGGCATCAAGAGTGTAATGGTTTCTTTCTGCAATTTGTGCCTGGAAAATGAGCTACACCGACAACAAATGAAGATAATGGCAAAAAGAAATTCGATTTGCAGGAACAGCCAGTCACCAGTATTGGTAGGGAAAAAGGAAGATTTCTCGTGGGAAGACTAAATTGGCACAAGGCTTCTCGATATTTTTGGCCTTACCTAAAGTACCGAAAGAAATTATAAAGTCCCTGGGAAAAAGAGTTGTCATGCAAATTTGCTGCAAGAGCAGTACAATCCCCAGCAGGCAGATTCCAAGGTAACAGGATGATAAAGGACTTGACAGCAAACTTAAAAGCTGGAAGGAAGAGCCTGTAGGAGGCTGAACCAGAGCTAAGAGGCTGACCTTCAGCAAGATTGATTTAAAAACCTTTCAGCCTCAGAAAAAAGTGAAGGTCTTTCCATAAAGGGAAAGAACATTTTACGTAGTCTAGAAGACAGTGTAAAGAAACAGAATGGATAACAAATAGCTGGTGTGTGTAATCATCAGGCCAAGGAAAAGCTAAACAGACGTAAAATTAATTTCCAGTGTCCACACTGTTATAATAATAGGAGTTATTATATACTTGTACATGAAGCACCTAATTTGAGTGCCTAAACTCAGAAGTTTCAATGCAGAAACACAGAAGTTTCCAGGACTGTAACACCTAAGCATTAATTTCCTTTGTGCTCTCCTGCCTTTGACCCCATCTCTAGTTCAAAAGGCATCCACTCAACATCACTTTGTTCTTTCTCACTAGCAAAATGAAACTGGCATCTAGTGGCAACACCCTGACAGAAAATACCTCCAGGATTTTTTGTATTGATTTCTTTGTTGCCGGGATTTCACTCATTCATGGCACAATAACCTGCAAAACATCAGTTGTTTTTTCCACATCAAGAGAGTCGTCTTACATGGAAGAATGCAAGATTGTCCTGATATACCCATGCTAAATCAGGTGTCAAATGCGATAATGATGAATTACTGCATTGTTCTGCCTTGAGCAACTCACCCTGCTTTGTCAGCAAAGCAGCCGAACTAAGAGCACTGATCTTTTAAAGCTCTTCTGCTTCTGAGACCTGAGCAAGTACACGGCACTGCCTCGTGCCGCTTCAACACTCGCCAACAACAGCTGGATTTTTGTGAAAGTGGGGAGATCAGTCTTCTAGGCTGACTCCTCTGGTTTGGACCAAAATACAAGCAAGAATTGATTGGCTGAACACATACCAGAAATGGCTGAGGAGAAAAAATGAATTTAAATGTGAAGGTTACAACAATTATTATCTTGGTAACATTTGTACGTGAGCCTGTGCATTGTTGCAGCTGAGGGACAATGGATGGGGACATTTTAGACTCTCTGCTACTTCCCCATAATTTGTCACAAAATGCACGGCCCGTGACCGGACCAAGCCAGAAAGACTATACAGTCTAATTTTACTGCAAATGTAACTTATGTTTTGAATGGCCATTTTTCTTTACTTGTATTTTTAGTTTGTCTTTTATAAGACTGTATCCAGAAAACTCCTCTGGAAGAAATAGTGAGTTTTCTACCCAAAAGTTCAGCATGCAGCCAATCTTAAATAGCCCACGTCTTTTGAACCCTGAAGCTCATTCCTTTGGGATTTTTGGTCTTTGAGTAATGCAAAAAAAACCCTCTGTAATCAATGAATGTAAAGAGTAAAGTCTCAGCATTTTATTTTGACTATATGCTGGATACTGGGTTTGCCCATTACTTTAGTTTAAAGAGTCAGTGCTTAGAGAAAAATAATACCTTTCAGTTTTTCTAATTAATATACTATGTAAGTAACCTCTAGCGTAAAGATAACAGAAGTAATTGAAAAAGATACTTCTTCGTCTCTGGACAATATCCACTGACAGTGCATGCACTGTCCATTTCAGGTGGGTACAAATTAATCATAGGAAAAGGTCAGGGACTAGGATCACTCATGCAGAGTTGATGCTGAAAATATTCACTAAAATACACCATTACATAACCTCTTCAACAGCTTCTCTGGAACTAATACACATCCAGACTAATAATTTCCATGTAAGAGGTAATGCAAACTGGCTTCATCTTAATAATTATTGTTTGCAGTATGAGTTCTATGTCAGTGGAGAATTCAACAACTGAGTAAATAATACTAAACTCTTCATATCCTTGTTGCAGGAAAGCAACAGACAGTGCAATGTATAACTCAAATTACAGTAGACATGAAACAGTCTGTTCATCTTTAAGTAAAAACTACAGAATTTACAACAAAGGTCGTAGTAAAAAAACCAAAATAAACTAAGAACCACTGGTGACAGATGCATGGCAAGTTTATATTATTTTAAGTTTATAATATTTAAATGTGAACAAAACTATCCTTTCCTCAAAGTGAATTGCAACGCCAAAACAAGTCATAATTGCAGTTCAGGTTCTGAGGCTCAGATACCCAACTTCTTGTGTAAAAAGGGTTTTATTTATACATTTTAAATTTCAAAAGAAAATGATCCTCTCTCTTGTCTATATTTTATACTCGCTTATCTCTTGCTGTTTTAATTTATAGGGACCTCAAGATAACCTAAATTTGTTCTATTTTTTCATTGTTTTAGTTAAGTTCAGCATAATGACAGCAAAAGGAGCAGCAAAAACCCTATTTCAAGCAAACAAACCAGGAGTTTGCTGAGCCGGCAGATCTTCCTGGGCTCTCATAGCTTTAATTTTAACACTGAAAGTCTGATCAAGTTGCAGTTTGAAACTGAAATGTTACTTGCTGCTGCTAGATTCAGTGCTGGTAATTACATACTGGGTTTTGTAGGGGGAGGGAAGAAATATCTGTGTGAGGCCTTCTTACTTCAGCTTGCCAGAATGCCTTCCTGCCATTTAAAGTCCACACAATATCTTACTGTGCTACATTTTCAGTTTTGTTAAGGTCATTATGAAAGCAGGCTCCTTGGCTGAGTTCAGCTCTTCTCAAGAAGCTCAGCTTGGATCTGGGAATGTACATAAAACAGAGATCTAATAATACAAGTATTTAAAAAACATTAGCCTGATGTTCCAAAGATCCTACAGCAAGCAGAAAAGCTTTGCACACCCTAACATTAATGTAAAATGTGTTTTGGAGGAAAATTCAATTAAATTGTTTTCTGAGCAATGAAGATTGCAATATTTGAATAAGACAGCTACTCAGATAGCCTAAATAAACTGATTCTTTGATATGCCAGGAAGCATATGTTCTTTGACTTTAATGTCCATAATAATCTTTAATGTGGACACTAAATACGAAAGACCTATCTGGTTTGATTGCAAAATTGTCAGAATGAGAACAACTAAACTGATGACTGTAATTACAAACAGTAATTGCACCCTCCCACCACATTTATTCAAATGAAGAGAAACAGTAGAACAATCTGAAATTAAGTTTAATGTCAGTATGACACTTCCCTGCAGAACTAGCTGCAGATACATATCTGACTTTTTTTAAAGGGATGTGGAGGAGAACGGAAAAAAGATCTCTCTCAGCTCTGTATGCTGTCAGCAGAAAACTCAGGGGAAAGCCCAGAATTTGTTTTTGTTGTCTCCAGGTTTACTTGGGACTGAATCTCAGCCCTGTCCTGCTTGGCTGCTCTAACAGCTCTTACTTATCTACTCATGGGGCAGTCACTGGAGGCAGCAAATCAGCTGTTCTCTGAAATTCTAGGGCTGATCTTACCACCTGTACTCAGGCTGGTTGGTTCCTTTCAAACTGCTGCTTGTGGAAGAATGCACTGTTCAGATACAAGCAAGAAAGGCCAAAGCTCAGTCTTATCTAATCTTCACTGCTATTAAAGTACATATGAAAAGGATAACAGCAATATTATTTCATCTCTCACACTCTGCATAGAACCTGGGAAGAAAGGGTGCTGTGTTCAGTGCTGATTCATTGTGAATAACACAAAACCTGAGACGTTGTGTGTGAGTAAGCACAGAGGGTCTGCTCTATGGGAGACTATAAATGAAGCACTTGCTTTATAAACTCTCCAGCCTGTAGGCTATGCAACTCAAAATTTGTTACAAATCAGGGGGTTGGTTTTGATTCAGTGCCTTCTTGGCGGTCTGAGAACAGCTAAAATAATTTCAAAATCCTACAAATGGATGCTATTTTAGATGTTTAGTTGGCATATCTCCCAGCAAGATTCTGGAACTCCATCTGCCTCCTGCGTACAACAATTTATATTCACTTGTTAATTTTCTGTCTTTTAGGCTCTGAGTGTAATACCTCAGAAACAGCCACTTTGGCCATTGGGTACCTGGGTATTTTTATTGTTGTGTTTTTTAGCCACTAACCAAATAGAACAGTTTGAAGACTCTATTAGGACCCCCAAAACTCTAGAAAGCATCAAAAATGGCCTTTTGTAGAATCTTACATCCTGTTAACAGAGCTACAAATTATCATGACTTACATCTGGCCTGGGTTTGGACATAGGACTATGCCAAGTATTTATATCGAGTGTTGTTACTAAGAAACTGAATTCAAAACAAAACCCTGAGATTCTTCACATGGCTGTTTCATTTCACTTGGCTATTACTGCCATCTAGTGATACAATTTATGACGTTCAAAACTTTCCATTTAGAAATGATATTGCATCAAAAATATTTGGAAACGTGCAGGACATATTCTAAAAATCTATGCCTAATTTACTTACTAATGTAATGTCCCATGCTGGCATGCAATTTTATACACATTCAGTTTTGAAGGTTGATGTTTTCTCTGTCTTTCCTGTAAGAACGCACTTGAAGACCCAGATACTTGCCCAAGAAGAAAGCTTTTCAGAGCCATAGGAGTTCATAATGTATTCAACTTCTCTTCTGGAAAATTTCCCTAGAATTGGCCCTATTATTTATTACTGCTGTAATTGTAGTTGTTAAGAAATGATTCATAATTATTTATATCAATATAGGTTATGAAAATAATTCAGGTCAAGTAAAGAGAGATAATCTCTTTCTCTTTTCAACCACCAGAAAGTGTCCCATCTTATTTGAAAAGTAATCACTTCCCAAATCTCCTGCCTACCTAACTGACTCCTCAGGTATTACCAGAGACAGATCAAATGCAAATAAGGCACACAATCTTAATCATGGAGGTAAATTGCCTATTTTTAACACTTATTATTTGTCTGTGATTTGAGGTCTTTAAACCAGGGTTAATCTTTCTTAAGAATTCACTGGAGCTCAAATTGGCAGCTTAATTCACATGAAAAGATGGGTTTTATTACCATCTGGCTTTACTTCCTGAGTAGCAAATTACTGGGCGATTTTCCATGGCTATGTACATATAATTTTATTGGTTTTAGCCACATTATCTCACTTATCTGCATGGTCAGCCAATTCATGGTGTTTCTGAGTTTAAATCAAGTTACCGATAGAACAAAAAGATACTAACAACAAAATCTGACACTTGACATTATCACATCACCCATATCCAAATCTGGTTTTGATTGTTAATTGAAGTGCACATGAAAAGTTTTCCCACACAATTCTACCCTGGAACAGTTCAGACTTTCCAAGCTTGCCAGAGGTGTCTGGATTTAGTCACAATGAGCTCTATTAGCTTTTCCTTCACAGCTTGATGTGTCCCTGAGTACTTCCGCAGGCTTCTAGGGAATGTATTTATACTTTCTATAATGTTTTATGCATTTAGATGTCTTGGTACCAGATACCTTGGTATCTTCCCTAGTTTTGACATTCTAAAGAATGTTGACATTCTTTAAATCAAGTAATCTCCGAGTCCTTTATTCTAGCAGAAAATTGTATAAAAAGAACTTTGGCTATCTTTATCAGAGTGAGCTAATGAATATTCTGTTTTAATATTTCCAGATACCAAATGTCTTCCTGTATTTTTTAATTCTCAGTGTTGAAACAAATATATATGTTTAATTCTGATTTTAGACTTAACTCTCTGTACGAAATAAAACTGATAATTTAGCACAAAGGTATTTGTTCTATTGTCACATGTAACAGCAACCTTAGTTCTAGATAACTTAATTAAAATCATCTCCAAAATCCCAGAAAGCTTAATTCTTAGATTTTCAGATTTTTAATACCTGGATAAATGTCATTGTAACTACACAAACAGGCAAATTAGAAAGAAGAAAATGAAAGACAGTGTATTTTGTACAGTGGATTTTCATTCTTTTTAGAATCTCTTCAGATCTAGATACCGTTAATAAATATACACTCTACCATATTACAGTCACATATTCAAAACACACATTTCTAACCACTTTAGTAAACTAAAAGAGAATGCTGCTTCTGCAATCAGAGGTGTCTTAGCATTGTTAATTAAATACACAGATTATGCTGTTTAGAAAATTGATGTCTTCCTGCATTCATGGATCATTGTCAAATTAACTAAACTGATGGACTACTAACAGTTCTAACTTACACTGTTTTATGAGTCACAACACATCTACTGCAAGAGATTATTTCAAGTGGTGAAAAAGCGTGCATTACAAATTGTCTTTTTAAGAAGTCATCTGCAAGTGTCAGAAATGCAAGTTGGGATAGAAAGCAGAAGCCATGCTCATACAGAGAATTCTGTAACTTGCCAGAGCCAGTGATTGATCAGACAGGTACTTTTAAATCAGGGTGTTATCCAGAACTAGCCCAGGGAGTACGGGCATCCAGCATTTAACTTTGAAATTAAATAGAGGTAATAAATAACAATTCTGCTTTTCTGAAAACTGCTGGGCTGTTACAGAAACTAACAGCATGAGATGGTTTGACATTAGGTCTTGAATTGAATCTAAGAATTCATCATGACCAAAAGGGGGGGATCTTCTTCCTTCCTCCTCCTTCTGGCTATAAACACTGCTCTTTCTCCTTATTCACCATTCTGGCTCTCCCACACATTATGCCCTGAATTGAGTCAATTCAAGTTGTTGAAAGAGAAGAAAATAAACCTAACAAAGAAAGAAAAGTGAATAGTTTTTCTGTGATTTAAATACTTAAAACTATTTATGACACAACGGTGAAGTCCTGGAGCTGGCGTGAGGGAGAAAGTGGGATCACGCAGCTGGGCCCAGCTGAGGGCTAATTTACGCATTCTTACAAGAACGAGCCACTAAATTTCGTCAGTCGTCAGCGCAACTTTATCCTCAAACTATGCTCCTAAATCCTCCCTCTCCATGTCACCTATACCGTGTTGCACCCTGCTATGTCTCAGTTCTGGCGCTTGTTCAACCAGAGTACTGTCATGAATAAAACACATGAATTTTTTCACTGTCACTGACATACTTTACTGGGTTACACTGCTTAAAAAAGAAAAAAAAGTCAAACAAGCCGTACTGAACCTGACCTAGTAAAGTGGCAGAGATGCTTGATCAAGGCACTTCAAGAAGCCAGGCTAGTCAATCATTCTGGTTTAGCTTGCCACTAAATTGCAGCCTCCGTCAGAATCAGAAAAACCTGTTTTCCCCTTCGTATTCTCACTTTTCATCCAATTTCTTTCCTCCTTTATGGACAGAACAGCAGAACAGAGCAGCTGGAAGATAGAACTGGGCCATCATTTGGCAGGGCAACTAGAAGGTAAGTGAGGAATATTAGCCTGCCCTACTCCTAACCTTTCCTGCAACTGGAAAATTATCTGAAGCTCACAGAGTGAAATTTTCAATAGTAGATGTCAGCAGCATGTAAAATTATTTCATTCTAATGATAATTGAAGAAACTTAGCTGAAAAAGATTACCATATTGTGATTAATTGAAAAACCAAGACTGAGCTAAATGTCAAGTTTAAAAATAGTATAATCTCATTAAACTGATTCATTATTTGGTGTAATAAAGGCAAATCTATTATAACTAAGTCCCTATGAAGACAACAGGCCAGAAATTATAAAATAACAGCATATGAAATTATAAAATTCAGCAATAACATACCCACTATAATCATAGTCTTTATAATATCTCATAAAAATGAATAAAAACACAATATTTTGCCTTTTGACAGCTGGCTATGTAACTTCATACACAGAAAAATTAGTAACACAAAGTATAGGGAAATTTTTTGTTGTTGTTATAAATATGATCATTTTAAGCAAACATCTACATAGCAATTGCAGGAGGAAAGGGGGTTAAAAGGTGTGAGTTTTGTTCCAGTTTGGAAGTAAAATGCCCAAAATTAAAAGACAGGGTCTGTCATGTTTGCTTTTTTTCATTTTAGTAAATTTTATACTTTGGAGAAAATTTTGAGCTTGCAACAATAGAGCTGCAGTTTGACTGTTCAGCTACAAAGCTGAGGACATGCAGCAATCGACTATTGAACCAGGCCAAACACATCAGCTCTGCAGTGACCATCTCTGGGTCAATCCATAACTCACGCTCTCCAAACCCTTACCAGTTCTCGCTGTGCTGTTAAAAATAATTTGGCAAACTCAGCTGGGATCACTGGGGTGGAACAATGTTGAGATGGGCCCTTTTACTCCTTGAGGGACAGTTCGATGTTACAGCTGGATCCATAAAATCCACCAAGCCCATTCCAACAAAGATCGGCTTCCAGGTGGAACAGACATTACCAGGTCTTTCAGCAGGGTCAGCTTTGAGGTCAGACAAAATTACCTGGAGTTTTATCCCTTTAGTTACTGAAAAACATCCAAGGACAGAGTCTGTTCAAGTTCTCTGCGCAGCCTGCTCCAATGTTAATGCAAACCTGTCCTGGAAGAGGATAACTAAACTATTTCCTTTGTACAGTCAGACACTACTGGACAGCAAAAACCCTGAAGGACTATGAAGAATTTTGATGCAAAAAAGATTCTAAAGCCTGATTTCTGGTAAAAGCAAAAGTGAAATAAATTAAACAGTTGATGTATTTTTAGCAGAGCAGCCTCCTCCTCTATTACCGTGGCTGTAAGGGATACGAGAGCAGCACCTCCTATAAATGCCCTTTGAAATACTGATCACGTCTCTGCCTATATTCATCAGAGCAAAATCACCCAAAAAAACTGTCGTCTTCTCTTGCCTACTTTTTTTTTCTTTTTCTGTGATCTACTATTTCTTCATGAGGGGTGGACTAAGACATTGAGAAATTCTGGACAGCTGCTAATTCAGCTAACATCCATAAAGGCAGTTTTCTCTTAAAATTCAGGAGGCTGTACATCAAAATGAAAGAAGGCTGGAAACAGCAGGTCGCAATTATTTCACTGAGCAAGGTCGCCTGGCCAATTGCATCTGAAAAAAATATAAAATGAACTGGCTGGATCGAAATCTTAGAACACTCACCTGAATGATGAACTTACTACCCTTGTAATTAACTACACACAAACTCTCCTTCTCAGCACTGGAAACCAGGCCAAGGCCCAAATTAAAATCAAGACCAAAGCACTCAGAGAATATTCTATCTATATTGAAATAAGTTCCTATCTAAATAACTGTTTAGAAGGAGCTATACATTATCACCTTCCATGAGTGTCCATTTTACCCTCCCGGGCAGTAATTAATATTCAGAATTAATACCTTAATCATTTCTGAATTCATGATTTTGTTTCTATTAGAAAATACGTTATGTAAGACAGTATCAGAAATAGACAATTGAACTTCTGATTATTGAAATAGGATAAAATACTGAACTCTTTGTGTTTTCAATGAAAAGCAATCTACTGTGAAAAGAAAAAAACAAATTTTATACTGTAAAGTTTGAAAGTAAATATTGATAGTGGTTTGCATTTCAACTTTGCAGCTACCAGAGATCAACAGGGTTTCAGGTGTTTTTGCTGTAACTCAGCTGCAGAGAAGCTGTTTGGGCTTCGGTCTCACAGGCTGGTACAAAGTATCTTTATGGGGAGAAAATACTAGATAATAAAGAATTATCTCATTCCTAAGGAACAGCCTAACAAGAACCAACACTGAGATGCAGAAAAAGAAATGCAAGGTGATTAATCATAGTGGAGGAGAGGGGAGAGGGATTACCTAGAAAAACAGGGTCCCATCTTTTGACATTTCAGTCAAAATGAGGTAATCTTTTGAAAGAAAAACTATAGTGAAACAAAATTAGTAGGATCAACAGCAGAGGTAATGAGGTAAAACACAAGAGCCTGCTGAATGATCACCTTCTATTAAACCATCTAAAGCTTCTTGTTGCCTCGAGTTCCATGAATTCCTTCTCATTTAAAATGCTTTGCTTCAAAACAAAAATCATACTTTATAAGTTTCAGAACACTTTGTAATGTAGTCATAAGAGAGGAGAGAAAACTGTATTAAGCCAGATCTTAACCTAGGGAGAAAGGCAGATTAATCCGAGAGGGTCTTTTTCTAAGGCTTAACATCTGTACAGAAAATTCATTCTAACAAGAAGGTACAAATCTATTCCCCACATTTTCTGGTAAGATGCATTTTCTGGCTACAGATTTGAAAATGAAAATGTTTACATTCTGATTTAAATGAGCAATTTTTAGACAGTAATTCTGGTCATTTTTGTGTAGCCCTGCATTTCACCTGATTTCAAAGCCCAGTTTGACAAGTGTTTTGCAATTGCCGAGAAGGAAGAGCATAAAATAAATAGTTTTCGATATTCCTTAGGTGAATGAAATTACTTCCCATGTAGTGAGTCCTTTCTGAACAAAAGAAAAACTTTTCACCACAAAGAAAAAGTCAGGGTTATTAAAGTTCTAGTTTATATACATTCTGACAAGCTTCAAATTCTTGTTCTTCCTGGAATATTTATGTATATATATATCTATAAATATATAAAATATATTTATAGATATATATATCTTTATATTTTATAAATATACATATATACACACACACATCCCCCACTAAAAAAGGAATTTCATTTTCTATGAATAAACCATTTTCAAAGTAAATTTGGTGAAAACATACACAAAAATAAAGAGAAAGAGGGGAAGATATAAAATACTGAAAGTCCTTCAAACCCTGCATAGACTGAAAAAATAAACTTATCTTCAGGAAACCATTTTTAATAGTTACTCTGTCTTACTTTAACTAGCCAAAATAGTGTTCGATGTTTTTCTGATATGTTTATGACACACTTGCATCACCCAACGTACTTCAGAACTTGGCATAAAGAGTTAAGATTTGAAACCACTTTTAAACAGTGAATGCTTACTGCACAAGAGGAAAATATTTTTCTTTTTGCTGTTGATCAGTCTCTCTCAAAACAAAGTTGTTGCAGATGGTACGGAGGCTTCTTTGAAATAGTCTCAGCTAGAGATACTGCTAGACATGGATTACGTCTGTTCAGAATCTGAAAGAGATTACTTGTTTTCTTTCTCTGTTTTAGGAGCTCACGATTCTGCTACAAAGGCATAGAAGTCTGTTACAATTCATCTAATGATAGAAGAATGGACCATTGTGCAATCCTGCCCTGGATGAATCTTTTCGGACACATGAGCCCAGTAGTACTTAGGGGAGTCACTCAAAGCAAAATTAAAAATTCTCTGTGTGTATAGCCACAGATGTATCAGGAGAACCCTGGGTTCAGGCACATGAAAGACAATAAAACCAGAGCTGAACAAATCTGTCTGGAGTACTGTAGCAGAATCTTGGCCTTTCTAGACCTACTAGAAATATGTATGTTTCCCTTCAAGAGAGCCATAACCTGTTCCTGATGTCCATCCATTTCCATCGGTCCTTAGTACATAACTTCCTTTCGCATACCCTGTATAAAGTGATCAAATTTACACATGTATAAAGCTCCCTGTCTTGTCAAAAGGGAAAGTTGTTGTCATATTACTCTCTCATTGAGTGAAGAAAATATTTAAATGGGAATATAATTTTCTGTAAATCTTCAAATCTTGAAAGCCTAAAGCAAGTTAATTCTGGACCTCATGCCACTGCAGGGGTCACGCTGATACAAAGGGAAGAATATACGTCTCGAAACATCAGGAAAGTTAAAATCCTTGTAAGATGCACTTACTCTCATGCAGTTATTAATAACAATTCCACTTCTTTAACTTCACATCTCAGGCCCATTCATAACAATACAAAGAACCTTCCAGTTTATCTAATACTCTCCCGGTTAAATGCAAGATCCAGACATTTTCACTTTGCTTTATGTTACCTTTTTCTCTTTCTACTTGCACTCTCTTTACTATGATTCTTTCCTCATAAAGGCTGTTTAAATCATAAAATCATAGAAAATTTTGAGCTGGAAGGGACCTTCTAAAGGCCGTCTAGTCCACATCCCCTGCACAGAGCATGACATCTCCAACCAGATCAGGTTGCTTAGAGCCCCATCCTACCTGATTTTGAATGTTATCAAGGATGGGCTGTCTGCCTCCTCTCTGGGCAACCTGGGCCAGTGTTTTAACACTTCCATTATTAAATACTTATTTCTCACATCTGGTCTGAAATGACACCCCTTCAGTTTAAAAGCATCAGCCCTTGTCCTATCACAATGAGTCCTGCTAAGAAGTTTGTCCACATCTTTCGTGTGGGTGCCACTTTGAGTACTGAAAGACTGCAAGATTTCCCCAGAACCTTCTCTTCTCCAGGCTAAGCAATTCCAACTTTCTCAGTCATTCCTCATAAGAGAGATGCTCCAGAGAGATGTTCCTCTCATCATCATCATCTTTGTGGCCTCCTCTGGACTTGATCCAACAGGTCCATGCACTTCCTGTGCTGGGGACCCCAGAGCTGGATGCAGCACTGCAGGTGGGGTTACACCAGAGCAGAGGTGCAGAATCTCCCTCACCCTGTTGCCTGTGGTACTTTAGGTGCAGCCCAGGACACAATTGGCTTTCTGGGCTGTGAGTGCAAAAGTCTGGGTCGTATCCAGCCTCTCACCCACCAGAACCCCCAAGTCCTTCCAGGCAGCTCATTCAGCTCATCCCCCAGCCTGGATTGGTACAGGGGGTTGTTCCAACACAGGTGTAGTACCTTGCAGTTGGTCTTATTAAACCCCATTAGATTCCTATGGCCCACTTCTCGAGCTTGTTCTGGTCCCTCTGGATGTCATCCCATCCTTCAGGAGTGTCAACCACACCACTCAGCTTGGTGTCTGCTGCAAATTTGCCGAGGGTGCACTCAATCTCTTTATCTACATCATTAATGAAAATAATGAGTAGCCCTGGTCCCAGTGCAGACCCCAGAGGAACACCATTTGCTGCTGATGTCCATTTGGTGGCTGAGACATTGACCACTACCCTCTTGGTACAACTGTCCAGCCAATTCCTCATCCACCAAAGAGTCCAACAATCAAACCTATCTCTCTCCAATTTAGAGAGAGGGATGTTGTGCGGGACTGTGTCAAAGGCTTCAGAGAAGTCCAGACAAAGCCTTTTCCTTGCCCACTGATGTATCTCTCCATCACAGAAGGCCCCTGGGCTGGGCAGGCAGGACTTGTCCTTGGTGAAGCCATGCTGGCTGTCCCAAATCACCTCCTGTCCTCCATGTGCCTTAGCAGAGCTTCTAGAAGGATCTGTTCCATGGTCATCCCAGGCACAGAGGTGGTGCTGACAGGCCAATAATTCCCAGGATCTTCCTTTCCACCCTTTTTAAAGACGAGTATAATGTTTCCCCTTTTCCAGTCACCTGAGACTTCACTTGACTGCCATGACCTTTCAAATGTCGTGGAGAGGGGATTGGCAACCGCACCAGCTGATTCCCTCAGGACTCCAGGATGCATCTCATTCCTCAGGTGGTCAAGAACTTGATCTTTACTTGCAGTGGGGAATACTTTTCTCCCACAGTCTCCATCCTGCTGCCCATCTACTCTACAGGTGTGGGAAGAGAGGTTATCACCAATGACTGAGGAAATTCTGGGATGCGATTTAGCTAGTACTTCCTAAAATTCTCTGTTTTGAAAGCAGAAATGCAATGCTTCCTGGCCTATTTTAGTTTTAGTATAACAATTATCCCATGATACTGCATATATAAATTATTGCACAACCATGTTTAAACTAAGATCTGAAAATGTATAATGATGGCACCAAAATTATGCCCTAGAGCATGCTCTTTCTGAAAGAGCAGACATTAAAAAAAAGTGTTCTTAAAAAGCAGGCTAGAAGACTGCTTATCACAACCGCCAAATATTAGCAAGGAGTCTACAGCAAATATGTCCAAGTTAGTATGCCCTAATGGACTAAGTACATTATTAACAAAATCTTATGTCCTGAAATATAAATTCTAATCATCATAAACGGAAAGTGTGTTTGACAGTTTTGCAGTAAGTTTCAGCTACAAGTAGAAAAAAAAATCTTCAAGTGTATGGAACAAGTATGAATTTTATTCTTACTCTGCTTAATTATTTTATTTCGCTGACTATCTGAAACTGAGCCTGAAGCAAGAATTTGAAGCCTGACTAAGACTGGGATGCTGTATTTTTGTCATGTTTAAATTAAATACCTGAATGGAACTTTGCTTTTAGAACAGGGATGAATAATATAATAATTGAACAAATCTTTCTATCAAACTACAGAATACATGAGTAAACTGCATTTGTACTCAGAAATTTTAGAATAGGTCTGCTGTAACATTATTTCAAAAGCACAGTAAATAAAATGTAACTGCCCACGATCAGCTAAGAACTGTTGACCTCTTCATATCCATAACTTCAACATTGTGTCATACTGTTTTCACAAGAATGCTCTCCAAACAGTTTTCAAGGTTAATTTTGGTGTTACTCCCTCCAGCAGGGTAAGCAGATAATTCTGTCTCCTCACTAATTTCTTTCCCAGCTTCTTTGATATCAGTAACTGGTACCCATGCTAAATGAAGTTTTCACATTTTGCCAAGGCCGCTGTTTGAATTTGTCTGTCTGTTATATTTCTAAAGGTAATATTCATACTTCAAAGGATGTAGAAAAAACATCGTCTGCTTCTTGTTAGTGAGATTGCTGAGAATGTTTTTCACCTTCAGTGACAACATTATAGGGCAAGCTGCTGTATTGCCTCCATTTCTATTTCAGAGTAATTAAAATTGAAAAGGATTTGCTTGAACCTGATCAAAAGTATTTCCTCCTGTGGCTGTATAATTTATCGGGGAAAAATATAAATCTCTTGGTCACAATGTCAAACATTAAGATATAAATTAACTGTATAAATGTTAAGGTTTTACTTTACGGATCATGTCCTTCAAAGAGTGGTTCATTCCTTGTATTACTCACATTATTAATTCTACTGAAATAAGACTATCTTTCTAAGTGTAAGCATGTAAAAATGTTTAATTTGGGGGCTGTGAAGCTTTTGGATACAGTCAGCTTAGTTGTTTACAAAATTAATAGATTCAAATTTAAACTAAAGAACAAGTTCCTAAATACTGAAATATGAACTTTTTTTCAATGAACAGCCCAAAAACTTTAAGGCCTGATTCTCTGAATCAACATAATTTCACCCCACAAATCTTTACTCATTCACATCAGCTGGGGAATCTGCCTACTGGAGATGCAAGAGATGCTTTACACTTGAGGCTAACAGGTTGTTCAGAAGTGCTACTGCCATTTACTAATCAGTCAGGAAAATGCTTCAAGTACTTGAAGTCTTATGAGCCAATACATGTATTTATAGGTGAAAGAAATACTCACATTTTATTAACATGTAGGTATTTTTCCACATCTGAAATGCATTTTTTTTACAAAACTGTATCAATTTTAAACTGGATTAGAGACAAAACCTGGTGTGTGCAAATGGCACACAGCAGAACACCATTCTGAGACCAGGCACATAAAAATTCCTGCAATTCCGGCTTTTTACGCTTTGAGGTATGGTGCTGCAGTCAGGCCAGCAAGTCTTGCTTTCTTGCTTTCAAGAAAATGGGGAATCTATTCATAATTTTGGTTTTTTTTTTAAATTAATCTCCTATTGAAAACTAACTAATGAACTGAACTGGCCTATGAAGAGGAACACCAAAAGCCAGAATCAGCACAAAATAAGCAACAGAGGCATGTGGCTGGGGCTCAGAGGAAAAGCAAAGAGGTTGCAGTGCTCTATTAAGATTTTCTCTGCTGATGTCAGGAAACAAAACCTTTAGAGAAATTCAGAACTGACTCAGTTAAGGATTTACCTTTATTACCGTACCTTCTATCTATTGATATAATATCTTCCTCTGTACAACCACAAAGATGAACAAGAAGTTTATTTTTGAACATGCTGGATTCCCAGCATTATACTGAATGCATTAGTACTTCAATTAGTGTACTAATGAAGTACGATGAATGAAGACAGAAAAGTCACCTGCAAGCAAAAACAAATGTAGAAGAATTTTAGAAACTGCCCTACGTGCTCCTTTCTAGTGAAAAACAGGGTGACAATGGTTCAATTACTTCTATCAATGCTCAACTTTAAACATAACTTTTTTTCCTTTAAAGTCAGCCAGTCTGCAGGGACTTAAAATGTAAATTATTTAAGAGCATACTGAACTGCTGAATTAATTAGGGTGATCCACTCAGGTCATGCAAGAATACACAGTTCAGATATGAGAGGCCAGAAATGCAAAGCCATTTTGCGGAGTGTTCATTCTACTCTACGTATCTGGCAAAGATTAAAAGGCTTGGGGCAGCTTATCCCCCCAGTCATAACATGACTGTAAGCTCAACAATCCTTTCCAGGGAACTGTGAAACCAGTTGTTTGTCCTACTAAGGACAGGAGGGACTTTTCAGCTGCTCGTCTGTTTACCTTGTTTGCTCGCTGATGCCCTGGGGAAGACACCTCTGTGCAAAAGCATCTTGCAGCCTTTGTCACGTGCTGGAGATGGATCACTCAGTAGCTGCATAATGGAGCATCACTTTTTAGTTCAGAAACACCACTTGCAAGGGAGAGAGTGACAGCATCAGCACGCCAGAAATGGTTCAAATTTAGCCTGCCCTCATGTGCAAAATTGAAACCAATTATTTTTGTAGCCCAGAGTGATCTGCAGTTTAAGACAACTCTGTACCATGCAAGTGAAAAGTATAACTGTGTATGTTCAAGTTCTACCAGTAGATCACCCCCCAAACACATAGCTAAACAGTATTTTGAATGAAGGAAAGAGAGTAAAAGCCACACATGCAGGGAGGAAAAAAATTGATCCCAAATCAAATGTTGGAAAGAACAGGAGCCTTTCCTCCTTTAATAGGACAGCAAGAGGCAAGTGAAGGATAGGAAAATCTTTTTAGGGTAGTTTCAAGACATGCTTACATTGGTCAATATATATCAAGTGGAACTTAAATATGATCAGATTAAATATCTTCTATTAAAAACCAAATAATTCTACTAATTCTGCTGGAATTCTGGTGCATTTGTACAGTTAAGCAGGGTTTGAGCTTTGATGTGTAAAATACTGGCACTTCATATATTCCTCAGAACAAAAGGAGAAAAAACTCCCCAAAGATTTTGAGGTTCCAGTGTTTTTGCTGGGAATCTTTCACTGACTTCAGTGGACACAATCAGGTCTCTGAATATGAGTTTATTCCAGTTGATTTTCATAATCTGCTTCCTGCAGTTTGCATACAAACAACTTTGTTCACATGACTCAGCCCAGAAAAAACACATTTGAAGGCCAACTGCTATATCTTGTGTTCTTTTAGCAGTTATTTGCCAGCTTCATTCTTTCAGACAAAATATGCATACTTTCCTTGCAACAGCTTTGACCATTACCACTCCCGACAGTAGCAGTTTTTATAATTTATGCTTCAACTACATGCTCACATTTTATGCCTCTTCATTTTAAGGCAATTTAAGTAAGAAAGCAAAAAAGAAAAGAAAATAGAATAATGCATCTTGTTACAAAATTACAACTTGGCATTTGCAAACAAGAATGCTCATTCTCTTTTGCTTATATAATGTTTTATAAATGGATTTTGTGCAAATGAACATTTTTTGCAAGGATCACTCACTGATGGTTTTATGCAGTCACTACAATTTCCTGAAATGAATTTGCAGTGGTCATACTTTTAAGCTAAGTAGACTTAAGCTCGAAGACTTTAGGCGCCAAAGAGTAAAGTACTTTACATTCACGAAATAAACTGAACCTGAGCAGAACATTATTACATGAAACTTCCAAAGCATTATATATAAATATTATGTATTCAGTATCTTTTAGTCATGCTTTCCATAATAAAGTTTACCACAAATGCTACAAATAACAGTAATTTAATCATATGTTTATTCAGGTAAATATTTTGTATTACAGAATAAATTAAAAACTTTGAACCTTATTTAAGTTCAGCAGTTTTGTCTGCAAAGCTCTTCAGCTTCCCCGGTCGCATATCAAGAGGTTGCGTGTTGATTTTTGTTTGGTGAATCACACAGGGCAATGTAGGGCTGTAGTTTCATTAAGGGCAGTTCATCATTAAAGACCCTCAATATGTTCTATAAAATACGTCACAGAATGAAAAAAATATAATCCTTGCTCCATACAGTGAAGTACTGAAAAGAAGATGGGGAGAGGTTGAAACAAGAAGACTATTAGCCTCACTAATTAGTGATGACAAATTAGTCAGCCTGATGAGCAATATGATCAGTCCCACAGCAACCTATCGAGATAGTTCTTGTAGGTACTGTGGCAAAAGGTGATTTTTAACAAAAAATTTCTAGAAAGCAAATAAAGAAGCTTTGTAGATGTATGAGCAAAGCCTTGCTGTAGAGTGTAAAGAAAAAGATTCTGGTTTGAAAAAGTAACAACTAATGCTGTCACCCTTGGTTAAGCAAAGGCACAAGTCAACTTCGCAGTAGTGAATTCAAGCAGATCGATACAGGTACTGATTGTGTATGAAAGGCCTGGAAAGCAAAAAACATCCCTACACCACAAAGTGCTTATGCCTTAGTCCTGAGACAAATCCCAACTCAGGCCGCTGCAACCCAATGCACTTTAAGAATATAGCAACAACCATTCCTCAGAAAGTTTTTAAAGCTATTTTCAGAATGTGCATTTAGCTATGATAAGCACTATGAAGGAATATAATCAAAAGACAGAAACCTGCTGAACTCACACTTATATCCATAAAAATGTACACGCACCAACCATTTACGGTTCAAGAATGTCAGATTCGTTGTGGACACCGAGCATCCTTACACGTCAACTGTCTGAAATTGCACCTATGATTGTCATCACGTTGCTGATTAGAAAAGATCCCCTGGTCCAAGAAAATAAACTCGAAAGAAAATATGAAACTTAAGAAGAAACCATTTATCCAAGAGTGTGCATGTGTATGTTCCATTTTGAAAGCCAGCACTGTAGGCTGGTAGATCCCACTCCGGTTAACAGTTTTCTTCGGTCTGTATTCATAATACACAAACAGTAACTCCATTTCTGATCTTCCTCCTTTTGGTCATTACACAGGATGTGCAATTATGAATGAGTCTCCCAGTTTTAATTCAGATGCTATGGTAGAAGGTCTAACAAACACCATTTCTACATATAAAATGTGTGAGAAATTCAATAGAAAAGACCTGACTTTGTCATATACAAATTTTTTTGAAAAATACTATTCTACAATTTTGAGCTTAGTTTGATTGTAAATAGCATCTTGTAATAGTGATCTCTCAAACTGCTACTATGACTTCCTGAAAACTATGCCACCAGCCTAGCCATACTTTTCCAAGCTGCCGCACAGGTCCAATGAATTGCTTCCCCACATATCCTCTTTCAAAGATACAATTCAAATATTATAAATCATGCAGCTGATGGAACATGAATCTAGAGCTCTCACTCAAATCTCTGTATTATAGCCCAGTTAGCTTTCCCTTCTGGCTGCATCTGCTCTGCAACAATCACTCACGGAAGGACAGGTTACAAGTGTTTTAGAGGAGCAGTCTAGAATAGCTTTTAATATTCTGAAGCGGCTGTTCAAACAGAGTGCCGAAAGTTGGCAGCTACTTTTTGAGAATGTTTTAAGACCACTAGATTTTAAATATCAGTTTTAAAATGCCAAACTCTCTCTCTTCTCCAAGGCAGTGATCAGTAAATTAATAACAAGTGCACTGGGATGGTGAAGGATGGGGGGTGCCGTCGGCTGTTGTTTTTGGGGTTTTTTTGAAAGAAACATTGTTTTATCCTCTCTGGTCGTGGTTCAAAATAACTTTCATGAAGCTTTCATGAGTCTTTATATAGGAAGTGGTTGTTAAATATTTATTATATCAAATTACACATATGATACATAAAATATTGGAAACATCAATTCTCGAATGCCTTAAAATTTCAGGCTATTTATTTTACACTAGCTACCAACTTTATGTGGCTTTCAGAGGAGTGCCTGAACGGAGCATATTTCAGAAAACATGTCTCGAGGTTAAAAAGGATTAGGTCACTAGTTTGTATTCGATATCAAAGGCAGAAGATTGACTGATGTGTCCTTTTAATTTTTTTTCTAAAATTTTGAAGTTGCCTGCTGTATTTATATTTAAAGGTTTGATTCTGCAATCCAAATCAAAACCAGCTTTAACTGTGCTCTAGATAAAGATTGATACATTGCAAATCACCTGTAGCAGGTCCTTTCCAAATCCACAAATAAATGACGGCAAACATAAACCAGAAAAATCAAGAGACTGCTCCTTCACGCACGAGTGAACAGTCGTACTCTCAGTGGGGACCCTTATTAGAACTCTCAGACCCCAAGCCAGAGTTCATTATGGTTTTCTGTGGATGCAGCCCTTAACCAGAGCTTCATACACCATCTAATAGCATTAGAAGGCCTACGTAGAACTCAGGACTAGACCTTAAACAGCATCTACATTCCAGCTGCCAACCCAGCGATTTAGCATTCAACTCCCCAGGAAAACAAACAAACAAAAACCAAACAACCCTCTCTCTCTCTCTCAGAACAACACAGCAAAACCAGAACTGACAATTTCTCTAGCACACCTATTGTATGAAAAGCTATTGAAATACGTTCACAGCAGGTGTTCACAGCTCTGAACACTTTCTGGTTTTGTGCAGATTTTCTCTTTCCAGGTGATACAGCAGTCTGATTGAAGGCAGAAAGCACAGCAGAGCTGAAGTAAGCATTGCATATTAAAAATCACAAAACAAAGTACTTGCTTCAGGTCACAACTGGGATGGCTTCACAAGCACAAAACCTGAAGAAAAACTGAAAGAATCAATTGCATTTTTAAAAAAAATCTAGGGAAACATTCATCCTAATCTGAAAACCAGAATTTTTTGTAATTCAAGGTACTGTGTACAAATCAGAATGCAGTGACTCTTATGGCAGAAAGGAACAAACTGAACCTGAGGTTAAAAAAGGAAAATTTGGAAATTAAAGAAACTTTGAAATCTTCTAACACTGAAAGAACACACAATGAATTTCAGGAGTGTCCAAAGTTACGAAAAGACAACAGCATGTATCGATTAGTGTTGTGGCTGCTTGTGACACTGCAGTCCTCTGAATTAATTTGAACCACTCCAATCAATTTTAGCTGGTCACTTCAGGCTTCTAACATGTAAACCAGAACATCTTTACATAAGAGATGCAGTTTTATAGCGTAACTAATGTCCTGAAGGAAAGGCAGCAACTTGAAAGCAAATGGTTAATGAATTTGTTAGCAAATAGGACTACATATGGTGAAAGATGTTTCCCAGCCTTGGCATCCAGCACTGAGCCTCACTGGTGCCTGGATAAGCAGAGGAAAGCCTTGTACACAGACCTTGCTATCTGCCCAGTAAAGTCGTATTTGCAAGTGAAGGACATTGATAGAGATTCTCAAAATAGTGAGCTAGGGAAAAGGGGGGTGGTTTAGACTGAAAATACAGCACAGGCTTTGAGAACAAAAGGTCCTCTCACAGATTTACACTTTCAAAACACCATTGACGTATGTGAAAGAAAACACAGACAATAAATTCTCATTCTCAGTGCAGATTTCAAGACATCACTTTAATTATTCCTATCAGTTCTGCTGTCTATCGCACTCCTCCAACACATGAGCGATTCTTCCCATGTTTTCAGCAGCACTTTTTGTGTACCCAATGTGCAGGTGCAGCAAATACCTTGGCAAGGGGCGAAGTGATTATCACTTAAGAAAACAGTAACACTGTATAGTTCATATTTCTTCAAGGTCTTGAGCAAAGCATAAATTCCCATGAAAACGAAGTTATTGCAATTCAACCATCAGACAGCGAACAAGGTAAGACTTACTGCTGCTTGTAGGGATGATTTTACTGTATTTTGTAATTTATAGACTTTTTTCTTTCCCTCCCTCCTGCATTTGTTCAGTAATTCAAGTAAGTATTTTCTCAGGTCTTAAATGCAAAAGCCTCAAATATCGTGAACTAGTGCAATATACTGAAAAGGGGATATTGCTACTAACTTGTAATTAATTTTCAGGTCAAGTCTACAGAGCTGCACTTCATTTTTCCTGAGAACTCTACACTTTCCTGTATGTGTTTCAAAAATATGCACTGATGAATTTTTAACGTGCTAAGTGCTGTTGAGTCTCTGCTGAATCTTATGCATTAATGTTGGTTATCTTGTACTTCAACCTCTGTTTTAGTCTGCAATAGTTTTTAACAGCCTTATAGTTCAAAAGAAATGGCACTGTGTAAAGGATAGAAACCATTTTTATTCTCCCTAATACACATATTTATATTCCAGGCTTACTCTTGCGGCAAGCGGAGTGGACCGTGATCTGACTCGTTGTTCCTTTTTCCTATGCATATACTTCTTTGAGAATTGCTTCTAAAGAGGTATAGGGCATGGGAAAATGGGGCAGCTGAGGTACTTCACCACTCATTTCAAGCAGCACCGCAAAGGCAGCGGTAGAAATGTTTAGAGAAAACAGATGTGTGAAGAAATGAAAGGTAAATTTATGAAACTCCCAATTAACCCTCAAAACCTGCATTAAAAGATACTGACACTGTTTACTCTGATCTAATGGCTAAATGTTGGTTTCCTCTTAAAACCTGATTTATTTACAAGAGCAATATTTTAAGCATTTTTCTAACTACATCATTAAACATATCACTTGGTCTAACGTACAACACGTGCATTGCTAATAAGCTACTTCTGTAGTCCTTATTCCCATAAGCCTCCAAGTGAAAATAATGGAAATGCAGTCACACAGACTGCCAAAAATGCCACCCTTTCTCCCTGTCTCACAGGTACTGGGAATCAGCCGTCACTGAATCCAGGTAATGCTGACTCACGTGCATAAAGCTCAGTCATGCAAATGCTGCCTGAGTGGGTTGTCTGTAATTCATCACTTATTCTTAGGATTTTATCCTTTAAGATCCTAAGTACCTTTTACATGATGCCTGCATGTGTGGAATTCCAAAGTCTTCTCTTGTAAAACCCAGTTAATAGTAAATCAAATTAAATACATATTAATTTTTTTCTTTCTTTCACCCACAGGTATCTTGGACGTGGAAGTAGAAGCTCTCTCTGCTTATTTCATTTAGTAGAAAAACAGCCATTAAACACAATTTTTATGTTTCTGTTCAATTACTTTCATTTACTCTAAATAACAATGTGTCGCATCAATTCTGGGGAGAAAAATACTGCTGTTACAAAACAATGTAACTGAACATAATGTGTGTCAAATAAATATCTAACAATTCAGTCACAGATCAAAAGTTTGTGTTACACTGCATTGGAGTTTCTAACCAGTGTTGTAAAGCTGTGGGCTCAGAAAGAGCAAAACAAGGTGCATTACAAGTCATTTTACTCGATGGTTATTGTTATGCTACACTATTTAATATTAAATGAATATTTAAGAAGTTACTTTCCATTTATCTCTAATAGAGTCAGAGGACTATTCTGCTTACATATCACTTTTTTCTTAAATTAAAAGCCAATTAAAAAATTACATCCACAACCATATCTTTATTCACGGATTTCATATCAAAGCTTGTGGTAAAGAGAGTTTGTAAGGGATTTTTTTGAATATAAAAAAATATTAAATATACATATAGTCATTAAAGTCAAAAGGAACTCCCAGAATTACTGCACGAAAGGTGGAAAAAAGACATGTAAAACAAACAAAAGTATAAACAAACAAGAGACAACCCTCCTATATAACTTAGTTTCTCATATTTCACAGAAATTTCACATTTATTTCATATTAATATAGAAATTTTAAAAGCAATTGCACCAGCGAAGTGTATATTTTACCTTTAATACATTTCTTGTAAAACTTAGCCTGTAACAAATCCCAGATCCCTATGCAACAGGACTACAACTGATTCTTTTTTTTTCTTACAACACAGAATGCACAGCTTAAATTCAAAGCTGTTAGGAATAATAATGTCATCTCAGCCATTACCAAAAATAGAAGGAAATGAAGTGTTTGAGTTAGGAGTGAAACCTATAAAAATAGGAGGCCAAATATCAACCATAACAAACACGATAGCAGCAAAGCAAGCAGCAGGACTGAACTGAAAACCCTGAACTGATAAACAAACACCTCTTTTATATGATTTTGGATTTTTGTATGATTTGGGGTTGTTGGATCTTTTGGAGTTTTTGTAATGCTTTTAAAATCATTTAAGGAGAGCAAATCTAGTTCTCCCTTCTAATACCACTGGTTACTGATCCCACCTTCCATGGCTAAAGTGAAAACTTGGCAAGCCGTAGCATAATGGTTCTCAAACTCCAAACACCAGTCTCTGTAAGCATCTATAAAGTGATGACACAGCAGGACACATAAATGTTGAAACTCTGAGTAGGTACTGAGACCAGAGTCAGCAGATGTGGAGGAAGTGTGGGACAGTGATGGGACAGTGAAGCCCAGATAATTTACAGGGGTTTTTTTACCTCTATCCAGTTTGTGCTCAATCTTTCAAACACAAACCACAACCCTATGCTTAAACACCTTCCTGAACAAGACTGAAAGGAGAGTAAAAGATGTATTTAAAGGGTGGATGGAGAGACCTTCCCCCCACCCCTTTTTTTTTTTTTTTTTGGCGCAGCGCAAGATACACTCTAATTATCAATAAAAAATAATTATTTTAAGTGGGAGCAATAAGGAGGTAAGGACAGGATGATCTTAAACAGAAGCACAGAATTTTAACTACAAATATCTTCTTCACCTCCTGAAAACATCAGGCTAAGATAAACTTATGAACAATGTAATGAAAATAACATACCGAGGTACATGTCATATATAGCAAATACTCAGTGGTGTAAAATGAAGGGCTGGAAAAATGCAAAGAACATTGCAATACAAAAGAAATCAGTATTAAGGGCTGTACTGTCCATCAAGTGCATTACAGTTTGTACCCCTGCCTGAGTTAAGTGGGCAGTGAAAGCTTTAGCAAAGTTCCTTTGCAGATACACTCCTGCTGCTCATTCTGTTTGTCATTGCTCATGTAACTGCTGGGGAAAAGGCAAAAATTGAGCACCAGGTGCCTTTTTTCAGAAATCATGCCCTCATTTTTGGAAACACCGTGCATGGCATGACTAGTATCCTGCAGTTCCCATGACTCCCTATTCCTACTTTTGCTTCACTGTATCCAAGGATTTAACTACATCAGAGGACCAACCTACCCTGGGAAAAAAAAAGTATCAGACAAAAAATTCTGCTTCCCCCCTCCCATCGGAATTATTTCCCTGATCTGATTCCTTCTGTACCTGCACAAACAGCTGCATCAACATAATACCGAAAGAAATGAAAGAAAAAAAGCAGAAGTTGCTTATGCTGGAAGGGCAGTTAGGAACATCTTCGGAAGTGCAGTGTGAGAAAAAAATTTTTGCCCTTTCCCTGTACCCAGTTTGCCTAACACAAAAGACCCATGACAGATTTGTCCTAGAGAAAAATCTTCATTTCTCTCTATTTCAAAGACTCACAGACACTTGTAAATGTAATTCATCTCTAAACACTACCTGTCAGCACCGCCATAAGTGGCATAGGAAAAGCAAAAAGGAATCATGGTCTGTACATCCGAATGCAGGGGGTTTGCGACACAACACAACACAATCAGCAGCAGCATACTATACTGTGAACAGTTACATTCATTGGTTACTGAAACTGAAGCTAAATCTTCAAACACTATTCCAGCGTACACATGAAATTTTCTTTTAAAATTCTTTTTTGAAGATGCCAGTAGTTCAACTTTGTTACTCCATGTGAACAAGAGAGGTGTAGTTCCACATAAAAAACTGAGCAGATTAAACAGCTCACTGATACTGGAAAGGAGCAGTCCTTTATACCTTTCTCCTCCTCCTGATTGCTTTGGACCAATTCAGGCTAATTTTCCGAGCCTCAGCTAAATCTAACCAAAGACAGAAAGAGGAAAATTCTTGGCTTTGGGTTAAGAAAATGAAAAGGCAAACCAGAACCAACAGGGAAAAAAAATCCACCAAAACAACTTCCAATATTTATCTTTTTCTAATGTCGTGATGTTTTTTTCACTGAAGAATTGCAATTTAGTGATAGTTTACACACCATGCATGTGTAATAGATGGAGGAAGGAGAATTTACACACCATGTATGTGCATAGAGGGAGGAAAGGGAATATGGAAAGCCTGACTCAATACCTGATCTCAAACAGCTCAGTGTGGCACTATCCTGAGGGTTTCTTGTTCTAGTAAACAAATGCTACATCAATTTAATTAATGAGCTCTAATTCTTCCATTCCTTAATACTGGGACCAGACAATTCGATTTCACACAGCCCCCAGAGGGGCCCCGCTGAGATTCAGCATCTCCCCAAACCTTTCCCTCAGCTGCGGCCGCTCCGGCCGCGCCGTTCCCGGGGCCGCTGCCGCGCCCTCGGCGCTCCCCCTGCTGACAGCGCCTGTCCCCAGCACTGCCCGGCGCCTCCGGCCGGCGACACCGGGAGGGGCGGCCAGCGAGAGACATCCGGCTGGAGCAGCGCTGGAGCAAGGAGCAGAGGGCAAACAGCAAGCCCTCAAAGTAGAAGTCGTATTCAAAAATCAGTATTTATTTACTAGTGAGCTACAGCTGCATCTGCACATCAATTCAGTTCTCACCCTGCTCTACCGTAGTCTCTCCGTCTGGAGAAAGTGAGGAATTATTCTGACCCGCTGACTGTAGAGATACCTGCATTTACTTATGTAAAGCAACAAATCGACTCACTACTGAACGAATCAGGCTGTTTCTTCCTCTTTCCTTTCATGCTTCAAGCATTGCTCTGCGTAAGTTAAAGAGCTCATCCAACCTTTCAGTGAGCGGGTGTAGCTCCAAGCTGTCAAAAAAACCCAATTTTCTTGTTTTCTTCCCCCCCTGTTTCACGCTAGCTTAGAAACCTAAATGGACTCCTTGATAGATCAGAGGGACACCTAAACTCAGAGCATATGGGAAAAAGCATGGCCAGAAAGAGGGAAGGAGGAGGAATTCCTTCCAGCAGCAGAGCTGGTAGTACTACCCAGCGTTTAGATAGGTATGTCCTTTGTATGAGATAGAAATTAATGCACTTTGTAACATTTTTATCTGATGTATGTCCTTAATATTTGTTAAAATAAGTGAATAACCTGTCCCCAGTGTTTTTCATTGCTAGCACACTGCCAAATCCCACTACAGCTTCTGTGCATTAATATTTTCTGTGCTCAAACCAACATCAGAAGAATTGTTGCTTTGCAGGAAATTACCTTCGCAACTGATGCAATGAATAAAAACATTAACAACTATGAGACTCTTCATAAAGTTATTTCAACAAGACACTAAAACAGACAGCAGAAAACACAACTGTGGCACCTGGCGTTCTCACTGAGGGTCAAGAAAAGCTGTCATTAAACCGCAGCAGTAAAACATGAGTCAGATACACCTCCACTACGCTTACTTACAGCTTTCCATTTACATTCAAAGTTTGGTCGTTACGGGCTTTGTAGCCCACGTGTTCATAAAAAGCGCTAACAATCGATGGAAAATGGGATAAATGTTTCATCACAGGTTCTGACGAATGTTAACTGCTAACCAGAAACACACGGCAATTACCTTTTGACTTGTAATTGTTCTCATGTGATGGTCGCTTATGAGATCCAATCACTCCATCAAAGTCCTTTTAATGGGAGCTTTGCCTCAGGCCATGCTCTGTATCTTAGGTAAATTATCACAATAACACTCCTCAACGGCATAAACATTAGCATTTAAAAAAATAGTTTATTTCAAGCGTATTTTTGCTTGTTATCACATCCATAGCCACTAACACTCCTAGTTTTGCTGAACTTCCTGTTTAGTTCTAATATTGTAGGCCGAATGACAATTGACAAAATAAAATTTGTTATTAATTAGAACACCGGCTAATCAATCAATCACACGCCACAAAACTCCAGGTCTCTACACTTTAACTATCAACCGAAGTAAACGTAACAGAAAGATCTTACAGGGGAAAAAAATCACATTAACAATACCAAAACCCATTAAAAACAAAATAAAACGTGTATTGATTTTCTAGCATAATAGAACACTACACATCTTTTTAGTGCAGTCACACGCCAGCGCAGGAAAGTTTAGTCATTATATCATCTATTTCTGTTTACATTAAAAGAGCCAATATTTAAAACAGCCACCTGAGTCACTTTCGTTTTATGTCTGTACATGGTTTTCTGCATGAAAAAAGCAGGAAGGAAGCCTGACAAGCTAAACCATAGCATGAGTCTGAAAGACTGCTTTCCTAAGAGACAAATAAAATACTGTATTAGCTCACTGTGTCTTTTGAAACTAAGGCTTTTCTCCTGAAATTGTGCAATCGATTATTCCAATATAGTCAGATAATGACATGATCAATGATTGCAGGATTTAAAAAAAGCCAAAATACCCACAAATCCACAAGTTTCATTAACACTAAAATACAAATTTAAAAACTGCCGTCATAGTGGCAAAAACTTTGTCGTTTCAAGGCATTTGTTCATCTATCGAAATAAGCACAATAATAATCAACAACTAGAAACATTACTATAACAAAGGAATCATGTCTTGCTAATCCTTCTGGTTAGATGTTACATGTAACACTAAAATTACAAGGATTCACTTCAGAAACTGTCTAGCACTTGGTAATTTTTCCAGACCAAACTTTTCTTTCTCCAGGATTGATTTGCAGGGGTTTAGGACTAGGAAACAGACTAACTAGAAATTAATGGTCCATTATTTGTAATGGTCCCTTTCAGACAGATCGTCCTGAACACTGAATTATTTCCCAGTAATTTTTCCCATAACGTTATGGAAACTAAGAGTGGTAGTGTTGGGTTGCGTTTGGGTTGGTTTTTACTAAAAAGAAAAGCTCGAACTTCCAGCTTACGGCTTAATTGCTTTTGAGAGCTGCAAACTGCTGTGGGTGGAATCAGAAGCACATGAAGACAATGCAACTACTGTCTCTTAACTTAGTCAGAAGAGCTTTTCTGTAAAACCTAAGTCTCAGGTCTGCAAAGTAACTTCTTTACCTCGAAGCATAATGTGGTAACCTACTAGAAGTGTCATGTTTATTTAAAAAAAAAAAAAAAAGAAAAAAAAAGGAAAACAGACTGCTCAGGTATCTACTCGAGAGGTGTTTTTTTTTCTTTTTTACTACAAGAACAAAAGACTTTACAAAAGCAGATAAATGTATGTTTGAAGAATATTCAAAATCATAGTGCAAAAATGTCTTACATGTGTCATGCTTCAGCACAGTTAACAAAATTCCATTGCGTTTTATGGGAGAAAATAATATTTCTGCCTGAGAAATATGAAAACCTAAGAAGAGAGAGAGCTGCGAGTGTAGCACTATCTTACTTCTGCCATCTCGCTATAAATACATCACCCTTCATAAAAGGTGACATGAATTTCTTTGAAGTTTAAGAAGTAGCACGTTGCCTCAAACATGTTCCGCTCCGCGTGGAAGCTGCTTCATTATCTCTGACTGTATAAACTCAAGCAGCGGTGGCTGTTTACTGAAACAACCTGTAAACGTGTTAGCTCGTGTTTGCAGAGGATAAGGACTGTGCCATCCCAGGCCCACTTCAGACCCTAAAAGTGGTTCTTTTCTCACCCTTATCTGAATCATCCTTGAACAGACTGCCTCTGAACAGAGTTTACACTCCTCTTCTTTGATCTACTTCATAAGAACATCAGAACTGTTTACTTTGAAATGCACACATTTCTTCCTTGGGATGCAAGGAAAGGAGATGGCATTTAAAGTCATGAACAGATAAATTCAAGCGAACTAGTAATTTTCTCAGTGTTTCCTATCCTGCCCAATATCCTGACACATTACTGCTCATTGCTTAATCTTATTCTTACATAAATTCATAAGCATGAACTTAAATTATTCAAAACTTCCCACCCTATTTTCTGAAAATTACCTAACAAATTGCTGTGCTGATGCCGCTGTACTCTAGTTTCAACCATTCTCTCCCTGAAGACTTCTTAAAATCTCTGATAGTACATAGACTGAGTCAGCAAGTGTACATAAGACTTCAGAGGAAGACGAGATTCCTGACTGCAGCACTCTGCCTCATGGACAGCACCAAAAAAATTTAACCCTGCACTTTCCAAGTACCTCCTAGCTCAAACAAGCTCTATCCACCCAGACTTAATGAAGAGCACTGAGTTCTTCACAGGCATATTGGCAAGATACAGTATCAGTGTTTCTTCAAGATTTCTATCTGACGAGGACTACTTACTTGTTCCTACCTCACGTCCCTACTTCCTTTGCTGATAGAAAGGAGAAGGGATTCTTTCAAGCCTTGCATCAAAGAGGCAAGAGGGGCTCAAAATCTGCGAATAAGACTCATAAAAGAGGTTTCTCCCTGTCCTTCTTTGTTCCCACTCCCTACTGAATCCCTGTCCCTCATAGCATGAGATAAAGATTGAAAATCAAGGGGGCCGAGGGCAGCTCGGGCAGCGTGAAGAAGCCCAGGCCGTGATGCAATTCCCAGCGCCTACGTGGTAAGGAGACGACTCCGCGCTGAACTTGGCGCCAGGTCAGGCAGCCTTGAGTTCTGCAAACTACTGCACTCGGAGATTAGACGGATGTAACAATCACCTGAAAGGGGAGATTAAAGCGCCTCTCAATGAGGTCTTTTGTCCCCGGCCTCATTTGATGCTTTGGGCCTTTTCAAACCACGCGGGGGAAAGCGCTTTAAATGTTTGCCCCGGCGGCCGGGGCGGCTCCAGTGAGGGCGGACAGGGCTGGGGACATGGAGAAGGGGCCCTTCTCGGTGGAATGGCTGGCCCAGAGCAGCCGCAGCGGAGGCCGGGTGACGCCCGGTGAGTCCCGGCCCTGCCCGCTGGGTCCCCCCGCGGGCGGGGCCGGCGGGGCACGGCCGCCACTGTGTCACCGCCCGCGGGGCCCGGCGCCCGCCGAGGGAAGGGTCCCCCGAAGGATCCCCCCTCAAACGCCCCCATCTGTTCCCGCAGACACGCCCCGGGACCGAGAGGCCGCCGAGCGCCGCAGCCCCGGGCACGAAGCGGAGTCGGGGGGCGGCGCGCCCGGCCGGTCCCGCACCAAGTTCTCGGCCGCGCAGCTGCAGGAGCTGGAGCGCAGCTTCCGAGAGCAGCGCTACATCCGCGCCGGAGAGAAGCAGCGCTTGGCCGCCGTGCTGGACCTCTCCCAGAGCCAGGTGAGCGCGGCCTCGCCCTCGGCCCGAGCGGGACACGGGCCCTGCGGGGGCGGGAGGCACCTCACGGTCACCGGGGGACGGGGCAGTGCCAGTGACAGCTCCTGCTGGTGCGGCGGCCCGGGCTGCCCGCCAGCCTCGCCCTACTGGCAGCAAACGGGCTTGAGCAGACTGACAGCCCTACCTCGCCTGGCACTGCCGTGCCCGTCGCAGCTCCGAGTCCTCCAGGGACAAGGTGCAAGTGGAAAATGGTGAATGCAAGTTCAGAAGCTGAAACTTCACTGAGGGTAAAAGTACTTCCGCAGTCTCCAGAACTTCAATTTTCAGCATCATTATTTCTTATGGTTGTGTATCTATTTGACGGGTTAATTGCAGGATTTTTGAACAGAACTACCCCTACCCAGCCCTTTTAGCCCTACTGCACCAGTCTTGTGTTACAGCCCTGGTCCAAATCTGGGTATTGGCTTGCCATGGATCATAGTGTCTCCACAGTTTGATTCCTCATCATGTCAAGACAATTACGCTGCTGTAAATATAGACCAACATTATTAGCCCTACACATTAACTGTTAATGCATCCTGTAACTTTGACAATAAGTCTGCCTTCAGAGTGTATTACTGTATGGAAAAGGGATAAGTAATTCGGCTCTTGACTCTTTTTCATTATCCTCAGATAAAAACCTGGTTTCAGAATCGTCGTATGAAGTTCAAACGCCAGACTCAAGATGCCAGGATCGAAGCTCTTTTCTCAGGCTTATTTTTGCCCTATCATTGTTACCCAGACACAGCTACATCCAGCCATTCTCATGGGATGGATGTCAAAGTCTCTGCTACCTCTGCTGTTTCCCTTCACCCAGCTATGCCAAACCCTGCCTTGATGTTGCCTTCTGTTCCAGCTCAGTCTCTTCAGCCAGTTTTGTCAAGTCCAGCTTTACTCTTGCCTCCTGGGCCAGGATTATCCTGTTACTCTTCTGTGCTTCCAACAGTGACTCTAACCACTGAACATAAAAGACCGATGTTCCAACCAGATCTTCCTTCCTGTTAAAAATGTCAACAATTATCTGTAATCGAAAAAAGACATGACAAATATCTCTAAGAGTAACTATTTAACTTATTTTTTAATATTAAAGTAATTCGTGATTTTCTGAATTGTTTTCTTCAACATGAAAAAATATGTTTGATTAACAGAGAAAGGAATTGACCCATATTTGAGAAGTTGTACTGAGAGCGGAAGTGGAGGATATGAAACCTCTCTTTATTCCTACAGACTTCATCATGCTGTATAGAAATTTCTATATAAATTTAGTGTATCTAAAAGTTTTCAGAAAATAACCTATAATCATGTGGGAATCTCCACTAAATAAGTGGAGTACTGTTTACACTGAAATTTACATAATAACAATGTCATTTAATAAACAATGTTGTTAAAAACTTTGTCCATTCTACTTGAGGGTGGGTTTTTACCAGTGCATTTAAATTAAAATGTTACCAAAGGTAAAAAACACTGTGAACAAAATCAAAAAAGTTGCGCATTATTCTATGGGTATATTCTGCATCATTCTTCAAGTAGTCTCACCTGGTTTTTGATGGACATGTTGCATTTATGCATTTAAAGAGACATGAGGCTAAGGAACTAACTGGCAAGCATCTATGTTGATGCCAATGACAAGCATACTTGCAATTTAAATCTGCTTATGAAAACGAATTTAGGTCCCTTGGGACACTCAAAAATATTTGACTTTTTACTTCCCGAAGTTGCAGCTTTAACTTGATAGCCTCCCTAATTTTTGAACTGCTGATTTAGTTTATAGGCTTGCTCTTAGGAACACTTAAAGCTGTTCCTGAAAATCACAAAGCAAGCTTTGTGGAGAATGGCAAAGCCAAGACTTCAGACAATAGGAAACAAGACACCTTACATCAGTATAAAGCAGCTGCAGCAGGTGTGGCTACATCTCCTTCCCTGATCCAGAGCAATCTAACTTGCTCACTAGGTGATGGATAGACTACTTTGCAATTGTAAAGAGAGAAAAAATTACCCCCACAACGCAAATCAAACCCACCACCACAAAGAAAGAAACCCAAGCCCTCCCTTCCTCTGCTCACAAGCAGAAAAAAGGGGCCTGTGACAGCTCTGTGCCATGCATTCCCCTTTCCCCTCTTCTCTCTCCACCCTCCATGCCCGTGTGCCCTCCCCCCCCAGCTCCCCCCTCCGTTCCGTTTGGTAGACAATAAGGAGGAGAGGAAGTTGGGACACTCGAAGGAATTTCCCCTGCCACACCCCATCTCAGTGTCCCACCAGGGCAGCGCTGATCTATGACACAGCCAGGCAGCTGAAGGGACAACCTGAGCATTTCTTGGTCACTTTAAACACATTCTACAGAAAATTCCCACTACCCTTTCCAAGTAATTTTGTCACAAGTGAGAAGACTTATGGCTGTTAAATCGGAACACTTAGAGGGTGGAGGGTGGAAATTCGGACTACGATGCAGCAATCAAATAATGTATTTAAAAGGCCTTTCAGGTGAATTAATGGAACTTCGTTAAAATCTAGACTAAGAAGTAAGAACTGTTAACTAAGCACTTTTAAGAGGAGTGAACACCAGCCCCAGGGAGAACTAAAAAAACCCAACAAATTTCAGGATTACTAAAATAAAATTTGAACCCTTTACATGTTTAAAGGGAATAGATCAATTTGCTAAAAAAGTGCAAATTGAAAAGTATGCAATTATAATTGTTATTTAGTAGTGAGACGAAGACCAAATTTTCAGGTCATAATCCCATTCAAGTGAAATGGCTTTGAACCAGACACAATTACACCCAAAATTTTTTTGCCTACTGTTTGTTTTAGAAATTTTTAGACTTCAAATTCCATATTGAAGGCCTGATCCGTTTAATTTCTGTTTAAAGACATGCTGACTTAATAAATTTTGATTATTATGTCTGCTGCCTTCACATGGAAGATGGGATTGTATTTGTACTATTTGATTTATATCCAGACTCGAAACCCACCAATAGCTTACCCTTCGTCCTGGAGAATGCACTTAGCTCGAAGCACAGTGCAGGGCAACTTGGTGCAGTTGCCTCTGTCCAGGCTACCAAACACTGAACAACAGACAAAGACAATCTCTGTGGGAGGATAGGAAAGCGGGACAAAGTGTATTAAAACACCTAAATCCATTACCTTTACGCAAGGACAAGTAACCAATCCGGTTTACATTGCACAAGTGCAACCTTTTATAGACTTGACACAAGCAACTGTTCAGATTTTATTTATATATATACACATTTATGAAAAACTGAGGATGTGCAATGAGAACCATCAACCTAACACATTTCAGATAAGACTTATTAATGTTTTAACATTATCAGATATAAAATTATTCATTTTCACATATAACTTAAAATAATAAAAACTTTCTTCCAAATCAGGCAAGAGATTCTGAGCATGAAATGCATTATAGTAGAAAACACTTTCCCCCTTTCCTTTTGCACTATAATGCATATACAGGGTGGCATTGCTTGTCCATTTTGTTCTGAATAACTGGATGGAAAGAAGGATGAGGAAGAAGGTGTTGATGGTAGTACGGCAGTTCCTTTGCCATTAAGGGGTAGGTGCTTTGCGATGTGTCATATCTGGGAAAGGAGAAGCTGAATGGCACAGCAGGCATCGGGGTAAAAGGTAGGAGTCTCTGGTGTTGGGCAGCAAAGGGGTAGTGGAGACCATCCTGAAATAGAGCTGGTGAGGTCCCCGGGGCGTAGCTGTAGAGTGGAACAGAGGACACGAGGCTGTGCTGGTGGTCCTGTATCTGTCTCTTCAGTTTCATCCGCCGGTTCTGAAACCAGGTCTTGATCTAAGCAACAAAAAGAAGGGGGGGG